>CM021101.1:849115953-849218101 GCA_007115665.2 Sequoiadendron giganteum | reverse complement strand
ATATCTAATTTGATTTTGAGGAAATATAGAGGAATATTCTTTATGCCTTTATTTAAATATTTTTGATTTATTTAAATTAGCCAAAGAGGGATAAATAATTTAATAAAAAAATCTATAGAGTTTGTTTATTAAATTAAAATAGAAGAATATGGTAATTAATCAATAAAGTGTTTAATCTTTATTTAATTAATTTAAGATTGATGTGATGAATACAATAGGGAAATGATAATTAAATCAAACAAATTATTTCATTTTGTTTATTTAATTAAGATAAGATAATAGAAGAATTGGATGAATTTAAATGTGAATGTGAACATGAACTATATAAATAAAAATTTCTATTTATTCAAACAGTAGAGGAAATTTAAGAAATTAATCAAATAATTTATTTTAACTAATTATATTCTTCAGACCAATTTTAGGTGTATACAGTATGTACATGCTACCCTCCCTTTTGATGAATGAATTGAACCTGCTTTGAAGTTTTTTTGGGTGTATGCTTTGAGTCGGGATATTGGTGTGGTATATTTTGGTAGCAGTGCTAGGGTTGCTAATTGATGGCTTGATGCCTTTCCTTTTGGCTCACACCTCCTCTCCTTCTGCATGATTATAATTCGAGAAGGTTTACCATTTCTTTGCCTCTGTCTATTTAGTTTTGAGCTTCCCTATTTCGAGCTCTCGTTTAACCTGAAATTCCCTGACTTGTGATGAAATCGTGTCCTAGGTGAATTGCGACCTATTGCTATCATCCAACTTGATAATCACCCTATCATTAGTTGAATCATGTGGGGAAAGTGAAGTGAAAACAATAAATTGAGATCCGAGCTATGTTGTCATGATGATTGCTTAGGGTTTCCTTTGTTGAAATCCTCCCTCTTGTTGAGTGGATCTTGTTTTGATTGATTTGAACCTGGATTGTTCATCTTGCATTATAATCAATTAGAATCTTAGGAGAAATCCCCAACTTCCTAACTATTTGATTGATCTAGATGAAATCCTGACGAAGTCAAATATTTCGGGTTTTCAAGCCCCTCACAGATTTCCTCTATCTAGGGATTTCCTCGTATTATACATCGCCTTATCGATTTCCCGAAAGTGGGCTCAAAGCATGAAAATTGTATTGACTTCGTGAAATTCCATGCCTTTGGGATTTTCCTGAAATTTCTTGGTCCTTTCATTTTCTCAGAATTTGTAAATTGTTGTCATTCTCGTGGATTTCTATCCTTGGCGGATTTTCCCGAAATCTTGTTGAAAATGGAGAATTTAGAGAATGTATGAAAGTTTGGTTGATAATTATGCATCTCATGATTGATTTAACTTGTTCTAAGGTGTATCATGTGGTTTCTTGGTTAATATAATTGATTTATGATGGATTGGATGTTTCTTTGTGGTTGTTTCGCTGGATTTCGTCTGGTCCGGAATTTCTCAGAATTCCTCTCCAGCCCGAATTCCGTGAGAGGGCTGAAAACCCGAACTTTATAGTAAGTGATTCTCATGGGTTTTTGGGGGATTTTGTTCATCTTTGGGATTTTTTTAAGGAATGGATACATCATTTGTGATGGATCTAATTGAACTCTTTGCTATGATGGACCTTATTTTGGTGTCTTTGTTGTTTGTAGGCGGAATCAAGTTAGGCTATTGCTGGGCAAAGCAAAGGTAAGGAAATGAATCCAAATCTTGAGGACTCGACTATCTCCGAAGAAAAAAGAGTTAAGATGGATTTGAAGAGCAAAGTCCCTGAGAGAAAGATGACCTCCATTTGGTCAGGGATCACTAATACAAATGTTGGGCTATGGGATTATGAGGAGTTTAAGGCAAGAATGACAACACATAATCTCTCTCAGTTGGCAAAAATAACATTGGAGTCTGGGTTGGCACATGTGGCTGGATTTCCTTCTACGGTCTAGTGTTATGAGTTGGTATTGGAATATGCCAAGCACTATGACAGGGGCACACAGAGGATAGTTGGTCCTCAAGGAAGAATTATGACAAATCTTAATCCTATGTCCATTGCTCAGACCTTTGACATGCCTAATAGGTCTCATGTTGTGGCCTTTGATATGGATGTAGCGAAGAAGTATTATGATGAGAATGCCATCAAACTCCACCAGGTTGTCAATTCTTGGTTGGAGAAACCCAAGTCCCACTTCTCCAAGTTACCCAAGCAACTGTTCAGAGCTAGGTTGAAGAAGGAATACTATGATGCTATCACACTCCTCAGCAGGGTGGTAGGATTGAAAAGTGCAGGAATGTTTGAGAACTCGATGTTCCATGTCATTGCAAGGATGGAGTAGGGTATGGACTAGCACTAGGTAGGAATTATAAGTGCAAGGATACATGAGAAGATGTGTAATGTTTCATGGACAAAGACCTTCACAATGACCTCCTATTTGGTGTAGGCACTTGCAAGGTATCACCCATAGAAGGGATTGAGCACAAGGGATGTGTTTGGGAAGGATTTAATTTATGAAGTGTACCCACAATTACACTTGGGTAGCACAAGCTATAGGAGGGTGAATGATGCATTCACTATGTACATCACTAGGCTACTGCAGGGTGCAAAACATGTTTGGATTTCAAACAATGCCAAGGAGTTGATCAAGAGGTTTGGAGCCTGGTTTATCTAGTTTCCCAACTTTTCATACATCATGATTGATGGTTGTCAGAGGGATCCATATAGACTCCCTAGGTACCCCACGGACCATATTGTACTTTTGGAGATCACAAGGCATATATGTGACTTTGATGTAATTGTGAAGAGGGAGAAGCACAAGACTGGATTTGGTGGTGACTTTCCTTTGAGAATAGGCAGTGGTGAGGCATGCCCTTCTATTAACTCAGCCCATGCTTCTGAAGAAGAGATGAGTACTCTTTGTCTTTCCTTCCACTCCAAGAGATCCAGATTTGACATAACTGGTGAAGCACAGAAGAAGGCCAATAGAGAGTACAGTCACAAGGATGACATACAGGACTATTGGGCTAACATCAGTGATGAGTTTGAAGTCAGAAAAAAGTTCTCCAGGCTACCAATGAACTTGGTCCGACTATACAATATAAGGGCCATTATAGATCAGGTTGAGGAGGATGGAAATTTAATTCAGGGCCATAACTTTGAAGCTATGAAGGATAAGCCAGTCGGAGAAGTGGATTGGTTGGAGGAGGAGAAGACAAAATTAGAACAAATCATGACTCCGGCAATCAAGTACACTAAGCTATGGCTCAAACACAAGATGTTGGAGTTGGAGAGTGAGGGTGTGTAGTGCACCTATGATCTAATGGGAGACTTGGAGTCTCACTCCGCTTCTAAGGAATCACCTGAAAAGGATCCCAAAGGTAAAACCAAGGTGGGCTCTCCTTTCAGGATTAAAATTAAAGATGTTCAGGCAGAGGAGGCAGGAAAGAAAAGAAAGCCTATAGCCAAGAAAAGGAAACATGTCTCGAAGAAAAAGAAGAAGTGGATGTCAGTGTCCCTTTGCCCAAGAAAAGGAGAATTGTGAGGCTGTCACAGAAGGAGAAGGAAACCTATAAGGTAGATAAAGAAGTTGAACCCTCAGTGGTAGAGGTAGAGAGCTTAGGAGAAAAGACACAAGTATATACTAGGAGATCAAGGACTCAATCTCCCAAGGATGGTACACCAAAGGCAAGTGTTCCCATGATTGCTCCAGCCATTGAGCATGAGGATGTCCCTCTTCCTCATGAGACTGGAAATGTGCCAGATGAACCAAAAGATGTTGAGGATCCCCAGGATCATGGAGAGGAAGAATTCCAAGAGGGAGAACTCTACAATGCTGAGGCAGAAATGGATAAAGTTATGTAGTCTCCTTTGGTGGCTTATGAGGACTCACCTGCAGAGGTTCATGAGGATATACCTCCTTAGAAGGAGGAAATACCAGCTAAGATTCCCTCACCAGTGCATGAAAAGGGAGAGCATGAGAAAGGAAAGGAGGATACATCTGAGGAAATTCTTGAGAATTAGAGTTTGGATGAAGATGCATCCAAAGTTTAACATGATGCAGTTGGACAAGATAATGTACAACCGGACCCCACAGTCCCAGGATGGTTGGACAAGGAGTTGAAGAGAAAAAAATTTGTGGTGGATGATACTCCTCCCAATTGGGATGAATTGTTGGTGAACATAGGAAAGGATAAAGTAAAGAAGAAAGCCAGGGTTGTTTCTAGGATTGAAAGAGATGGGGCAAATAATAGGGTGGTCCACATTGCTACTCCTTCCCCTAACAAGAATAAGGATAATGTGACTGGTGGTGATTATAGTGTGCAAACTATCAACCTAGGGCATCCTTCCATGGAACAAGATATTGAAGGATATGAGGGTTCTAGTGCTGCAATCCTTGGCTGACTAAGGAAGGAGGTGCAAACCAAGCAGGAATTAAAGAAGGAAAATGATAAACTTAAGAGATATCTGCAAGAGTTGATGAAGCCTTTTCAATCCATTAGCTCCTCATCATCTACTACATGCTTCCTGCCACAAGAGACAATTATTGAGTTGGAAAGGATGAAGGTCACTACCCATGTTACAACGAGCTGGTTATAGGGAGTGCAAACTCAAGGGGACAATGCCATCAAGGATATTCTGTCAACTGGTGGGGATGCTATTAGGACTAGAATCATCATGGACTACACCAAAGAGAAGTTGGTGGGAGATGGAATTCTTCCTTCTTCCAAAGAAGCAAAACCTTGGGAATGGTTCGAGGTTTTGTATATAGGGAAAATAGTTTTGAAGAAGATACAGAAATAGGGGAGGCAGATTGATGATGCCTTGAATGAAATTTATAACAATTGCGTCTGCTTCTTCGAGGTTATGATAGGGAGAAAGATGTTTGTACCAAAGAATTTGAGCCTGGAACAGTTGAGGAAATGGTGGCAAGAAGTGTATTCTCCAGTCAATGAGGACCAGATCACCGAGCACTTGCTGGATGATGCAGCTACATGAATTGCAGTAATTGATAAATACAAGACTTTGAAGGTGAATTGGGATAAGGTGGTCAAGAAATCAAGGGACGACATTAAGTCCATTGAAAGAATAATGAAGGTGTTAGTTATGCCACCAATTGCCGACTTGGAGAAAGTATTTTTGATGATACAGGATAGGGTGAATCGAGATAAAGTCAAAGGAGGGGGTAGTTAATGCAACACCTCATTGGTATTTGTGCTTCCCTATTATTCCTCCTCTTCCTTTGCATGCATTGGACCGGGTTATGTTGGAGATCCTAGGCCGACTTGGATGAAATTGGTGCATTTAATGCACATTTCATGTTATTTTTGAATTCCTCTTGGTGGACCTGTTTTTGGCTGTTTGTTATTGTAAACCTAATTGGGTTGGCATGTCTTCGGGGTTTTCTATAAATTTGGCATTATGCCTCATTTGTAAAGAGTTAGACAATTTTATGTATTAGAGCGAACTGAGATAAGAGCAAGAGTTAGAGTTAGGATTTAGTTTATCTTTCAAGCAAGTGTTGTAACAAAAGACTGGAATTGTTGCCAATTTGAATGATTTAATACAAGTAAAGACATTGTGATTTGGTGCCTTCCTTGTGTTGAGTTTTATCTGGCATGGTTCTTGATATTCTATCTTTAAAATTTCTTAAGTTTATTTGATGTTAGATGATTTGATGATGTTTAGGGTTTGATGCTTGAAGTGTTTGCAAGAATCTCTAGTCCATACTTTTTGCAGTTAGTTGATTGTTAGCTGCTTTGCAAAGTTAGCCTAGACTTAAAATTGTGCTTAGTTCGATTATGAATGCTTGTTAATTTCAATTGCAATAGGGTTTTTTTGAATGAATGTTCATAATTTGAAAATCTTTAATACCTTAGAAGATTGCACTATTTTTGTAAGATTGCAGATTTATCTGGGTCAAACAAAAATTTGTTTATGAGGGATTGGTCCATTTCGAGGATTTTATCATTTACATTGTTAATCTTAGAAATCTCCTTGAAACCCTTATATTTTGTTATTTCTTTTATTATCTGGGTTAGATTTAGGATTTGAAGTATCAACATATTGCTAGATCTGATAAATTTGAGTTCAACATTTGCTTGTAGTAAGGTCCCTTTGTGATTACCATTATTTTAACATTATCTCTGAGTTGTTTTATTTGCATTGTCAAGACCTGGCATTAGAGACCTTGAGGTTATCTCTTTGTTCATAGTGATTTACCTTTCAAGAGAGACATGATACCATATTTTGTCTGAGTTGTTGCTGTGCAAAAAACACCATCAACACTTTGTACTTCTCAATACCTCCATCTAAACCAATATTTTTCTTGAACAACCATTTGCAACCAATAGGTTTTATTCCCTCTAGCAATGGTACAAGATACCATGTATCAATTTTTTTTAAAGTTACCATTCCTTCATCCATAGCAATCTTCTAGGATTCTGCATCATTCATACCTAATGCCTCTTCTACTAATCTGGGTTCATCCATGCTAGTATTTAAAGAAAAATAACATCTCCAATTTTCAAGTGAATACCTTTCAGGTGGTTGTCTATATGCCTTGTAGACCTATGATCAAGTTGAATTGGAGGTTATTCCCCCTCTTCTAAAGATTCAGAGCTAGATGAGCTCTCCTCAACTTCTTGTCTATCTATAGGCCTCAATTCAACTTTCTCAAGTGTAGAAGAAAATTTAATCACCTCTTGTTTACTTTTTTCTAGCTACAATATAATAGAAGAAGGATTAGTTTCTCTATAAACACCACTTTTATTATATATTAACTTTTATGTAGTAGGATCTCAAAGCTTGTATCCTTTCACACCATAACTATATCCGATGAAGGTACATTTCATAGCCTTGTTCTCCAACTTTGTTCAGTTCTCCTTTAGATCATGTCTATATGACTCACAACTAAAAAATTCTGAGATGTATTAATGAATACTTGTGGCTCGACCATGCCTCTATAGGCATATTATTAACAAGTGCTAATGTGGGAGACCTATTAATCAAGGAACAAGCACTAGCAACAACTTCAGCCCAAAACCTTTGTTCTAGACCAACACCACTCAACATAATCCTTGCCTTCTCCATCAGTGTCATGTTCATTCTTTCTACAACTCCATTATGTTGTGGAGAATATGGATTTGTCTTTTTTCTATGAATACCACAATCTTTATAGAATCTATCAAAATCATTAGAGAAAAAATCACCACCATTATTAGTCAATTATTTTATTTTCTTTCTAGTCTACAACTCAACAATTGCTTTAAAATCTTTAAATCAACTAAAAAATTCAGATTTACTCTTTATAAAATATACCCATGTCCTTCTACTATAATCATCAATAAATGAAACATAATATGTGAATTTTATAATTGAAGGAACATATACAAGACCAAAAACATAAGAATGAATAAGATCCAACACACCACAAGATTTATGAGAACTTGAGTAAAACTAAACACAGTTTTGTTTTCCATAAATGCAATGCTCATAAAAATCAAATTCAAGATTACAATCAAATAACCCTTCAACAAGGTTTTTATTTTTCAAGGTACTTAGACCCTTTTCTCCAATGTGGCCAAGTCTCTAGTGCCATAACATAGTTTTCTCTACAAGTAACTTTAATTCAAAAGAAAGAGAACCCTTGGGTACCTAGAAACCATGACCATCTGTTGAAGATGAAACCCTCACCTCTTTCACAGACTTGCTCTTCACATAAATACTATTACAATAAAAAATGCATGCATCAAGATTATATACAATGTCATATTTGATACCTGTAGCAATCCCCATATCACTTCTAACCATCTTGCATCCTGCATCAGAAAATACTACCTATACACTTGCTTCTATTAGTTTGGTCAATGATAAAAATTTTCATGCTAATCTAGGATATGCAAAACATCATTAATATTTTTATTCTACCATCAAGAAAATTGATTCTAACTTTACCACAACCAAGAATAATTTAATAAGAATCATCACCCAAGTACACCTTACCTCCATAAAATTCTTCATATTTAGAAAACCAATCTCTATTAAAGGTCATACATGGAAAGATGCACATGAGTCAATTAACCATGCATCATTACATGCACAAGCTATGAAAGATACAATGAATGCATCACCATATTCCTTAAAAAACTCATAATAAAAATCAAATTTATTCTTTATCTTCTTCTTTTATTCTTTGCAGTCCTTACAAATATGTCTAAGCTACCACAGTTCCAACATATAACTTTGGACTTTCTAGGAGATTTGGATCTCCCCTTGGACTTGGATTTATCACGCTTCTCATTCTTCTTGCCTTTTTCCTTAGGTATTCCACAAACATTTAGGGCCTCATTGGCACTGATGGATTCCTTTCTCATCTCTTTGGAAAGGAAAGAAACCATCGTATATTAGGTCTTTAATATAATAGATGTAATCCCAATAGCTCCATAACAAGATAATACCATGGATCAGGTAACGAATAAAGTAAGATCTAACATTTCTCCTCCTTATCCATTTTGACACCAATTGATGCCAATTGAGCCACCAACATATTGAATACTTCCAGGTGGTCTTTAATTCATCCAACCTCTTCTATTCTCAAGGAATACAATTTTTTCCTCAAGAAATTATTTTTCAATAAATATTTGGCTTGATACATCTCACCAAGTTTCTTCCATAGTTTTTGTGTAGAGCTCTCTGTGTGGACATTGATTAAAATAGAGTCTACCAAGCACAATATTCTTAGACCCTTGGATTTACAGTCCATGACATCATATTGAGCAGAAAAATTAGCATCTAAAGGCCTTGAAACATTCTCATAAATAACATCCCATAGATCTTGATCTATCAACAAATCCTCCATCTTTAGCTTCCACATCAAAATTATTTCCAAAAACTTTATCCACGTCTATTCTCCCTAATAAAATTTCCATCCCGAATTTCCTGCAACAAGATCACAAAGTATCTTTTGCACAAGCTCCCTCTCAAATGTAGATTAGATCAATAAACCCAACAACCCACAACTAAAACCAAAGGTGATCAAGCTCTGATACCACTTGTAAGGAAGTGGAACAACTTCTTGAACCATAGGAGAAATGGTTTGGGGGAGAAGGGACTCACAATACAAGAAATGAATCCCTAGTCCTTAATTTTCCATTTTATTGTTGGGGAATGGTTCATTCAAGGAGACCTAAGATCCAAAGTTAGATTGAATATCAACACAAAGGTGAGAAAATTCTCAACAAAGGAGACCTAGGAAGATTCCTTAGGCTTCAAAGGGTTCACCACCAAGCAAAATATTGGAAAAGACAACTTGATATTTAACTCACAAAACCTAATAATGCAAGCCAAATAATGAATGCAAATGACAAAATTAAGTAAAAATAAGTTAGGATGTATGTATCAGGTAAGAAATGTGATAAGGATTCTAGAAATGCAAAAATGTTGTCAAAATATGCTAGGGAGGATAAAGATGCCCTTACTGTTGTCTTAGTCCTCTTGTTGTTTTTCATGGCAAATGAAAAATCTTTGGATGTCAAAATAGAATCTAAAAGAATCTCTGCAAAATACCACTTGGAGGACTAAGACACCCTTACTGTTGAATTAGTCCCAATCCAAATATCTGCAAATTTATAATGTGTTCCTAACGTTCACTGTCTGTACTTCCTTCTTCTTAGATCTAAGGTCCTAAAACCTCCCGATCTGGCTTGTAGGTGACTTTCCATGAAGATGACAACTTTTTAATGCAACTTTGCAACTTTAAAATTTTGTAGTTCAAATGATCTTCAACTTAAATCTTCAAACATAAACAAACAAGAGAGGAAAAACTTGTTGATTGTTAGTAAATAGGGGTTTTCAGTCAAACCCCTTGTTGGTAATTAAACCTTAGAATGAAATGAAATAATGGAGGGAAATGACAAATGAACAAAGTGTTATTTTGCAACTCACCAAACCCTTATTATGAAATCTACAAACTTGTGTGAAGTGGCTAGCTTGAATGTAGATCTTGAAATGCTTGAATGCTTGATAGATCTTGACTTGAATTTCTTGCTTGAATCGAAACCCTACATCACAAATGTTAGCTCAAAAACACACATGATGCAAGAATATATTTGACAAGATTCTTGAATCTTTATGATGGCTCTAAATGCTTGATGAATTTCTCTTGAATGCTCTTGTGAACTCCAATTTTCTATTATGAATGATCTCACAAAAATATTAGGTGAAAATGAGCGAAAGAACCTTGTATTTATAATTATCCATGTTTAATATCCTGAAATTACACCACAACAAGCTGACATATGAATTCATTAATTAAAGGAGGATAAATCTCACCAAGATTTAAAATTAAAACCTAAAAACAACTTAAGGGGGACTAAGACGCCCTAGGTGGCATCTTACTTCTGAGGCTTGAAAATTTGGGCACAGACTCCAAAAAGGGCGCCCTTTAAGGTTCTTTTAATAAGAGGTACCCAAGACCTTCGGAGGACAAAGATTCCCTAGGTGGCATCTTAGTCCTAGTCCAAAAATCAAGGAAAAATAACCAAAACATTAAATTATCATTTATCCTTTAATGTTTGTCGACATTAGCCATAAAAATATAATTTATTAGGCTTGTGTATGCAAAATAAGACCAATTCAAACATTTAAATAAGGATACAAAAAGCAAGGAAGACCCAAACAAGTGTGAAAATGAAAGGGTATGCATTTTCGTACACTACACTTCCTACACTAATCTTGAGAGGAGGATAACACAAAACTTTACATATATTTACAATAGTTACAAATTTTTTTAAAAAAAATCATGCATACTACAATACAGTGATTTACGTGGGGAAAACCCTTTCAGGAGAAAAACCCCACATTCCAAAATTCGTCCAATATACTTGTAGAGTAAGCTTCTCACAGAAGTATCACCAACCAGAGATCTAGAGGCAACACGACCGCTATCAAACTCTTAGAATACATCACAATACACAACCGTAATACAACACCCTCATAAAATAGGGTTCCTTTCTAGGGAAAGTCAAGCCAAAAAATATTGACTACCAAATCTGAGACCTAATGATGAACAATCTAGATTTATAATAATAAAATATACATAAACGGGGGCACTGCCCCCAAGCCACCATTGGGGCACACAAACCTCAAACCCCTCATCGAGGGGATGATCCTTCTAGACCCCTCGCGCAAGGGGGGGTACCTTATGTATCAACAATACCTTATGTAATTGCAAGATTGAGACACATTTTCCCAACAAAATTGAGGATGAAGGATGGTAGAAGATGCATCAAATTGAAGGATAGTGCATAAATTATATGGATGTTAGAGAAAGTAATGATATCATTTTCCAAATCATGCATGGATATTTTGGCCCTACTAGTGATCAAGATCAAAGGAGGATGAAATTGATAGGATGAGAGGTTCAAATATTATAGGATGATGTATATTAAAGGGTGTAGATAAGATATAGTAGGAAGGATAACATGGATATTTTACCCTTAAGCTCCTCATAAATATCAAATATGGTAAGGGTGGATGGATTTGGATAAGATGGGAGGAAGGAAATGGTGGATATTGGAATATGGGGATAAGATGTGGTAGGAAGGATAGCATAGATATATTTTCCCTAGGCTCGTTATCAAGATCAAAGGTGGGAAGGGAAAATGGATTTGTAGAGGATGAGTGGTATGGGATGAGGATATAGATATGATAATAAAGATCAAAGGTGGTAAAGGAGGATGGAGTTGGATAGGGTGAGTGGGTAGGATAGCATGGAAGAAGCTTACCCCAAGTGTAAAGTGTAAGAGGATGGAGGATTATACATGATGTTTGTTTCCTAGGTTTTCATCATGGTGCTTTCCCAATGTGCCACAAGAAGTGGTTTTCAACATTGGATGGATAATTTGTCTTACATTTTTTCATTTTTTACTTTTTGGATTTTTTGGAATATAACTTGGAATAAGGATGAGTGTAAGGATGTGGATCTAGGCTGATTTGGAAGATATTGGATGGATGTAGGACTCAATATTATAGTTAAAAATATGGTATCCCTTGAATATGTACTATAATAGACCATGGAAAGTGGAGGCATGCTCATATATGTTGATAAAATGATGGAAAGATAGAAAACAATAAGGATTTATGGAAATGCATGTATCAAAGGAGGAGGATGGGGGATGAATGTTGGCTAATGGATGGGGTGCTGGAATATTTTTTGATGAGTAGATGGGAATTTTTCAAGACCAGTTCACTAACATACATATTGAAGAGTGGTGGAATTGTAGAGAATTAGAGTTTGGATTTTGATATTTAGATGGAGAGGATGTGGATTTTTGGATATATGGATCCAAAATGGATTGATAAAATGATGGAGAATTTAAGATAATTTATTTTGAAACATAAGGGCCCAAAATAGATTTGGAGAGTGGGGGAATTTTATATGGAGTGGAGGAGTTAGGATTGGATGAAGCTTTTGTATTAACAATTTTGGATGCCAATTTTCATTGTGCTTTGAGATGTATTGCTTCTATGAGTAATTTGGTAATCCACATGGTTTTTTATTTGGATTTTTTTCATGGGAATTTGTGTCCTTTTCAATTTAATTTTTAAAAATTTTAGATCAGTTTTTTCTTTGTTTTGGCATATATTTTTTAGGGGAAATTTTGATCCTTGGATTTGTGTGGATATTTGGCTTTATGCATTTGAGATTTGGCATCAAAATTTCTTTCAAGAGAAATGGGATTTGTGGATGGAGAGGAATGATATGGAGGTCTTATGGATGGGTTGATGGAGGTGTGATGTTGGAAGGGCTTCAGGGATGTGTCACTTTTTTATTCTTGATTTATCATAGGATGAAAGGATTTGGAGATAGGGGATGTGGATGATGAGCACATGATCATACTAAGAGAGGGGATGGATCAATATCATAAAATATTTTAGCTTTTCAACTTGACAATCACAAAAACATCTATTGCATAATATCAATAACAAGAAGAACACATGATATATGTGGAAACCCTTACGAGAGAAAACCATGACAAAATATTAATATAAAATTATCTTTACAAGATTTGTAGACACTAACTCATAGGATACACAATCCCCTCTTATGTGATTTGTAAGAACCAACACAAGGGAGACATTGGTCCCTACAACTAAGCACCAACTCAGCAAGAGACATCTATCTCTTCTTTTGAGAATTACCAAATTCTAAAACAAAGTTCCACCTTCAGGATGATGCTTCTTCAATGGATGGTGGACATTACGATCTCCTTCACTTATTCATTCCATGACCCTATTCTTATTTATCATAAATATACTCATATGTTCTCTTCCCTTATGTCTCTTGAAGGAAATTCTTATATTTCTTATTCACTTCATCATTCCATTCACCTTATTGATATATCTTCAATTCTACTCTACAAACTTGCTTATTTTTTTATGTTATTACATTAAGAAACTTTCATATAATTTTCTTCTCAAATTTGTATGTAATTCTTTTTAAATCTATATATTCCTTTTTAAATCTGTATAATCCTCTTTTAAATATACATACTCACACTCATATATCTGCTAGTGTATATATGACTTATCCTTTATAAATTCACACCACTCTTCACTCAATTGCATTCCACAAAACTCTTAATATACATTCTGCATGGGGATGTGACTTCATGAAAGATTGCATAGTTTATAGAGGAGGTTCCTTCTTCTAAATAAATATCTTTTGATAATTCTTGATTGTTGTCCTTTAGTTTATGCTTGATTGTTGATTTTAGTTTATTAGTGCTTCTTTTTTAATTTCTAACTTCTCTTTTGTCTTAGGTAATTTGATCTCTATTCATATGTTACCGACATGGGTTCTAATATAGATGTCAACCATATAAATAATTCTTTATTTTAACTTTCCTTATGAGGGTCAACCATCTAAAGAATTGGATCTTGTTTTAGTGTTACCTTTGTGAGAATAATTATTTCCTTGCCTTCTTTAATTATTACACTAAAATAAATGATAATTGTTGCTCCTTAAATCCATACTTAGCACTCTTTAAAGAGTGATCAACAAGATTTTTTGAGAGGAAACCGATGTATAATACATTTCTCTTTTATGGCCAAAAGGGAGTCAGCTAGCAATATTCGACAATCATAAGCTTGATCTTTTTTTATTTTGATTGCATTATTTATTTGAGTAATTTTTTATAGAAATTAGTGACCCTTGGCCTTTACAATTTCTTCTTCTCAAACCAATGAATTCCATTATGACATCCATGATATCTTTCTTGACATCAATTATAATATTTTTAACAATCTTGGATAAAAAATTCCTTCTTGAAATTAATGGAAACATTTACAAGTGGATAGTAGATGGAGGGATGTATGAACCCAAGATAGATTGAAGGGATGAAGGAGTTGGTCTTTGGAAATAGGGACCCAAAATAGATGGAATGGATGAAGGATTTTTCTTGGGAATACAAGGACCCAAAATAGATTTAGAGGATGGGGAACGTGGATATTTGGATTTAGATGGTGGGATTTTAGATTTGGGAGGGGTACCAACATCTTGAGCTTGAACTTGGTAGATAAATCCATGATAATTTGGAATTTATTTGATATAAAGGGGTTTTAATGTGCCTTCGTTATTGATGCAGTAGGGTGAGGTATTTCAACACAACCTATCAAAATTTCAACAACAAATAAACTATTAGATCTCCAAGTTCACAATTTCTCTCTTTCTCAACCAATGCTCTTCAATTCCTTGTAGCACTCCTAGCCCCTTCAATCGGGCAAAACTCCTTGATCCAATTTTTATAGACCAAGAACTGAACCTTTTAAAGGACCCATTTGAACATATTTTAATATATTAGAAACTTGTCCAGGGTTACTTCAGAACAATACCCTCAAAACCCAAAATTTCACTATTTTAGGCCTCCAATTAGCCCTCTTTTACAAAGAGACTTATCTCTAAACATCTGAAAAATATCTGAAACCCCTAGGAAGCAAGTCCTCACATGTAAAAACCAATTAATCCACTATTAATTCTTAGAAAATCAACCTCCAAGACGCCTAACTCTAAAACCCTCTTTTTTTAGCCTAAAACTAGGGGTTTATTGAAAAGCGTACTTCCCAGCCACCCCAGAACTTATCAATTGCTCAGATAAGTCTAAAATAATCTTATCATTCTTAATTAAACATAAAACCATGCTTCCCAAGACAAATTTTTAATTTGACTCACTAAAAACTCACTTTTCCTTAAGGAAACACAATATTTCCAGACCTCCCCTGATCTAATTCATTATTCTCAAACCTTATTACTGTTAGTTCAGACCCATTCCTCAAGTTACATAGGCTACAAAAAAAGGAATGGGTCAAAATTCCCTTTTTATGACTTTCAAAGCCTTAGAATGTGCTTATACATGCAGTTTTGAGAAAAAAAATTAGAACTCACTCAAAAATGAATGAAAAAACCTCCAATCAATTTAAAAATTATTTTAGTACATTATACTATCAATTAAAATTCATTTCATGACCAAATTATCTTTTGTACGCACTGCCTAATGCTTCAAAGTCTGGAAAAAAATAGGAAAATGTGGAAAACAGGAAAGAAACTTCACAAATCTTCAAAAAATTCATTAACCATCCTCCACAACATGTACATGTGCCTTTTTAAGGCCTTTTCCAACCATTCAATCGACCAAAAATTTATTTCTAATTTCCCAACCATCAAATGGCTCTTAATATTCCCCTAATTGCAATTTTGACAACTTTTGCTTAACAACTTTTGACAAAAAGTGCAACTTGTTACATTTTGACACTAAGGATCCAAAATTGATTCCCATTACATATAAATTGTCTTAATAGACCTTATTAAATAAAAAGGACTCAAAAACTCACGAAAATCGCACCACATGACCACCTAAAACCGACTAAGGGTTTGGTGCTCCTACACCATACACCCGAGCAACAAATGGATTCATGTCCCATGAATCATAATGTGGACCTACTTTTTCCTTCAAGCCAAAATTTGTATGTCTCTTGTAGGTTTTCTTAGCTGAGGTTATTCTCCATGGTGGTGCATACTTTATCTTTTCTCCATGCTTAACCTCACCTTCCACTTACCTTAACTTGCCTTCATGCTGTCTTGTCTTGATCCCTATTCTTGGGAACCTGATTCCTGATTCCTGCTCCATATCTTTGTTTACGCCTACAACTGGTGTCTCCTTTGCCCTCAAACCTGTACACAAAATATTACAACACATACCTTTATTTCTTTGTATTCCTACCTTGTTCTTGGGTACTTTCCACATGCTCTTGCTCTCTTGTTCATCCTATCCCTTTAGGACTGTCACCAAACCTTTTGTTATGTCAGTCCCTTGTACCACTGTACCATCAACCATTGTACCTATACCTTCAACTTTATTTCTTGCCAAAGGACCCACAATGGTCCCCACCACTACATTTTCAAGGGAGTTCACTGTCCATTCCTTCTTTACCCCTATGTCAAACTTCATACCTATTTTCCTTGCATTTACAATCTTAGGACAGATTACAATACCAAAATTTTTGGTTTCATTCACAACTTTGACAAGTTCTCTTCTCCCACACATTATCACCTTAGCTTTACCTTTCAAATCTTCCACAAGAGGGGTCAAAACAAAAGAATAACCATCTTTCATTATGGTGTAGGTATACTCCCTACCATCATACAAAGCTCTCCTATCATATTGCCAAGGTCTACCTAATAGTAGATGGAAACAATCCATGGGAAGGATATCACAAACCACACTATCCTTATAACCACCAATCTGGAAATCAACTATTGCCTTCTCATTCACGAAAAAATATTGACCATCACTTAACCATGGCACTTTGTAAGGAAACTCATGAGGTATTCTTTGCAAGTTTAACTTGTTCACCATTTCACATGACACAATGTTTTTAGTTGAGCCAGAATCAATCAAAATTTTACATACCTTTCCCTTGCTCTTGCAGGTGGTCTTGAAAAGTCTCTTCCTTTGCAATGGTTCTACCTCTTTGGAGGTCCTCAAAAGTTGTTTTTGCAGCATCAAAGCTTCTCCAACTTCAGGGTGTGCAGGATGACTTGATAAACTAATGCTTTCCTCTGCATCCTCTTGCACAAGTTGAACTCTCTTGTCACCTTTACTTCCACTTGATGAAGTACCAAACTTCTTAGGAAACTTGTAGGATGGATGGCCAAATTCATTGCAAGTATAACATCTACCCGAGAACACATTGGAACTCCTACCTCCTCCAAATCTGCCTCTTGTGCCTCTCCATCCACCTTTGAAATTAGATTTCTCTTGTCCCTTCATGAAATCTTCTTGATTGTAATTTTTTGGATTTGAATTAGGCATATATCCTCTACCTCTTGATGCATTACCTTTGCCTCTAACTACTTTGTCTGGTCTTCTCTTCATTTTCTCCTCCACCCTGATTGCCATTTGATAACATTGCTCTACATTCCTAGGGTTAGCCAAAACCAATTCATATTGTATGTTGAATCTCAAACCACCCATATTTATAGCAACTTTTTCATCCTCATTCTCATGATGACCAAACCTCAAACTTAGTTTATAAAAATCTTTAGTATAAGACTTAATGTCCATTTCCTTTTTCCTTAAGCCTTGCAACTTCTTAAACATTTGAACTTGATGATCCTTGGGTAAGAATTTACCTTTGATTTTTGATACCATCTTGTACCATAAGGTAATTTTGGACTTGCCTTGATTCCTTCTCTCTGATTGAAAGTAATCCCACCATTCCAAAGCATGGCCTTACAACTTTGTCTTTGCAATATTTACCCTCTTCTCCTTAGGAACCTCATCACATTCAAAATGGTTATCTAATGCAACAACCCAATAAAGTAACTCTTCATAAATTAGACTCCCAACATACTTTTGAACATCAATATTTACATTATGTTTGTCATTCTTAACTGCCTTCAACAACTTCACAATCCTTTGATCCTCTGTGTCAAGTTCTTCTTCCTCTTCATTTGACTCACTTTCTTCCACATCCCTTCTTTTGTTTGTCTCCAAGGATATAATTCTTCCCTCTAACTCTTTGATCTCTCTAGCCTATCTATCTTTCATCTCCTTCATCTCTTTAGCCATATCTTTGTTCTTTGGAGGCATCCTTGAATACTGAACTCTTCACTTCTTCCTTGTTCTTCACAACCTGCAAAATGCAAACAAACCTACTCCTTGATGCTCTAATACAACTTTGATGTAGTATGGGGAGGTAATTCAACACAACCTATCACAATTTCAACAAAAAATCAACTATTAGATCTCCAAGTTCACAATTTCTCTCTTTCTCAACCAATGCTCTTCAATTCCTTTTAACACTCCTAACCACTTCAATCGGGTAAAACTCCTTGATAAAATTTTTATAGACCAATAACTGAACCTTTTCAAGGACCCATTTGGACATATTTTAACATATAAGAAAGTTGACCATGGTTACTTTAGACCAGTACCCTCAAAACCCAAAATTTCACTATTTTAGGCCTCCAATTAGCCATCTTTTACAAAGAGACTTATCTCTAAACATCTGCAAACTCTCTAAAACCCCTAGTAAGAAATTCATCACATGTAAAAACCCAAGAATCCACTAGTAATTCTTAGAAACTCAACCTCCAAGGCACCTAACTCTAAAACCCTCTTTTTTTAGCCTAAAACTAGGGGTTTATTGAAAAGTGTACTTCCCAGCCACCCCATAACTTATCAATTGATTATACAAGTCTAAAATCACCTTCTTATGCTTAATTAAACATAAAACCACAATGAACAAGATAAATTTTCAATTTGAATCACTAAAATCTCACTTTTCCTTAAGGAAACACAATATTTCAACTAGGGCTTCACACCCAATGACATTTCCGAAAATCCCTTGCTCTAATTCATCATTATCACATCTTATTACTATTATTTCAGACCCATTCCTCAAGTTACAGAGGCTGGAAAAATAGGAATGGGTCAAAATTCCATTTTTATGACTTCCAAAGCCTTAGAATATGCTTATATAGGCAGTTTTGAGAAAAACAATTAGAACTCACTCAAAAATGAATGAAAAAACCTCCAATCAATTGAAAAATGATTTTAATACATTATAATATAAGTTAAAATTAATTTCATGACCAAATGATCTTCTGTACGTACTACCTAAGGCTTCAAAGTCTGGAAAAAAATAGGAAAATGTGGAAAACAACAAAGAAAATTCACAAATCTTCAAAAATTTCATTAACCATCCTCCAAAACATGTACATGTGCCTTTTTAAGGCCTTTTCCAACCATTAAATCAATCAAAACTATCTTTCTAATTTCCCAACCATCAAATGACTCTTAATATTCCCCTAATTGCAATTTTGACAACTTTTGCTTAACGACTTTTGACAAAAAGTGCAACTTGTTACATTTTGACACTAAGGACCTAAAATTGATTCTCATTACATATAAATGGTCTTAATAGACCTTATTAAAGACAAAAGACTCAAAATATCACTAAATCCCACCACATGACCACCTAAAACCAACTAAGGGTTTGGTGCTCCTGCACCACTAATGAAGGCTCAACCCTTTGCCTTAATGGTGCATATTTTGACAAATTATTTTACCAATGGGATAATTATTGGTTTGTAAACAAGAAAAAATTCCATTTTGAGGGGGATGTGATGTGGAAGGAATTATATTTTCTTGGAGGAAACAATATTGGTTGAAAGTGGAGGAACCCATTTGATAAGTGTTGGGTTCATGGATAGCTTGGATAGGGTAATGGGATCTTGTGGAGGATGAGGATCATGAAGGGGACTATGAGGGATAATTGGATCTTGAGATGGAAAGGGATCATGAGAGGGATTATGAGGGATGTTGGGATATTGAGATGGAATGGGATCATGTGGTGGATTAGGAGGTATCTTTGATCTTGAGGTGAAAGTAGGTCATTCAATTGCATGAAAGAGGTGTTTTGATCTTGAGATGGAAGGGGGTCATTTTATTTGATGAAAGGGATGTCTTTATTTTGATTAGGAAAGGGATCATTAGATGGTATGGCAAGGGTGTATTGATCTTGACTTGGAAGGGGATCATTGGATGGAGATGAAGGGACACTTTGATCTTAACATGGACGAGCATCATGAGATAACATGAAATGGATAATTTTCTCTTAATTTGGAATGGGATTATTGGATGGAGTGTAAGGTGTAAATTTTTCTCAAAATGGAGGGAAGTCCATGCTATCATGATTTGGATTTAGGGATTGAAATAGTTAATTTGGTGTGGATGGTGTTGATGAGCCAAGTCTTTGGCGCATTTTGATCATACTTTTATAAATACTTTTTTGTTTTTATTATGCTAAAACAAACATTTAGTCTGATTATGGGATAGGACATAAACCTTTTTATGACTTAAATATGATGAGTATATTCTGATAAAAAGTCCCATGATTATTATCTTTAATGTTTTATTAGTCTGATAAATACTTTATGGCTTTTGTGATCATAAAACTTTCCTGCAACCTCTACTACCAAAACTTCCTGCAGCCGTATCTGAAACAATGTTTGCCTTAGTTTAATACTTAATGAATGAATAAATAAAAGTAATGGATTGTCTTAAATGATGAACATGTTGAGCTAACCTTTTTCCTCAGGAAAAGATGGTGAGATATTTTGCAAGAACCACGATTGAAGGAAGGGAATTCAATTTCCACTTGAAGAATGAAGACCAAATCCATGAAGACTGGTTCAACAACAAAAGATGAGGAGACAGTTTCAACTCATCCGCCATGCAGGGAGAGTGTTCCAGAAATCTAGGCCAGGCGTCTTGGAGTTGCATGAATCCAGGATGATAGCGCTTTAAGGCTGTTAAACCGATTTGACTTAGTTCTTCCATTGTCATTCATCTGCTTGCTTAAGTTAGTTAAATGTAATAAATGCCTCCCATTTTATAAGGGAAAGGTTGGTTAGTAGTTAGAATCAGTTTTCAATAAATAGTCCCTTCTCCTTCAGAGAATGGGTTGGAAGAAGTTAGTACTATAACACATTTTTCAGTTTCAAAAATTCAGTCAAGAGTTTGTGCTATGTACTTGTTTCCATTGAATCAATAAAGCTTATGAAGTTTTTCACCTAATCTGTTGCTTACTTTTGGCATTACCTAAGGGGGCCCACTTAGGGAACTGTCCATACTTTTATTCTGCAAGATAGAATAGCTGTATTTTCTTTCATAGAAGTTAATGTGACTATTCCTGTAGCTGACAGAAAAATAAAGCTGTCAACTGTTCTTGCAGCAACTAGGCGCATAGTAGTTTTATCTTTCAAGTTTTCATTTCCAAGCAAGTTATCTAGTAAAGTTGTTTCCGTTAATTTAAATTTCAATATGAAGCATTTTAGGAATCATGTATGTCTAGAAGGGTGATTAGTGCATTTATTGTGTTGACCCATTTCAAGTTTACATCCCTAGGTTGATGATTAAATGAGGTTCTTTATTGGGTTATGACTGCCAGTTGTGATGTTCAATCCCTGAGTAGAGCAATTTATGTTCTAGTTATTAAGCTGATTAAAGAACACTACATTTTTGGCGCCATTGCCAGGGATGGTGTCAAACTAAGGACCTATTATAGGCATGCTAGTAAAGAGTTTAATATTTCATTCTTAGTATTTTTAGTTTAGAATTCTGCAATCCAGCATCTCCATAAGTTAGTTCACTTTTGCTGTATGCATAGAAGAAGAGATCAATTTGGAAGATTCCTTCCTGGAAGCATAAATATTAAAGAAATTGAAGCAAACCTATTCCAAGATGCCCCATATCTGGATGCTAGCCAAGACTTAGTTACCTCATCTTCTTCCTTTGAACAAAGCTTTAGCCTATCTGAAGAGATAAAATCAAATAATTCCCTTGCTCTTGTAGTTCATCAACCAGGAGCTAATCCAAGAACACAACCAAGAATGGAAAATTCTATTTTTCCATTCCCAATCCCTGACTTGCATGACAATAATAACCTCAAGAACATCCATGCCTCAATACTGCCAAAGTTTTATGGACTTATTACTGAGGACCCTCATACCTTCTTGTTTGAATTTGACATCCTTTGCAGAAGCTATGACTATACAACCTCAACACACAAGCTAAAATTGTTTCCTTCTACTCTAAAGGAGGTAGCCTTGAGATGGTTCATGGGATTGGGAGCTAATGTAGCTAACACTTGGGATAAAATGAAGACTCTGTTCTTGGGAAAATATAAAGAATATTGTAGGGGAAATGATATGAGAGGAGATGACATCTTCAAAATGTCACAAAAGGAGGATGAAACCTTGGAGGATTATGTGTCAAGGTTCTTGTTTAGTGTGTAGAAGAATACTCATCATGAGTTGAATGAGGAATCTCAAAAACTTCTCTTCTTAAGAGGAGTTAATGATACTTGCATGGAGGCCCTTGACCTCATGGCAGGAGGTGATGTCACCCAAAGCAATTGGGATGATATCAAGAAAATCTATTTCAATTACTCCAGAGCAGTTGTAAAGAAGGGAAGGGGGTTTAGAAACTCTTCTATAAAAGGAAGTGGCTCTGAAGTATCTAAAGGGGAGATTACTAATCTCTTGTTTGACTTCAAGCAAGCTATCATCAATGATGTATCCACTCAACTGGATACGATGCAGGCTAAAAGGAAGAAAGAAGAAGTTGAGGCAATGTTAGCTGAATATTGCCCCCACTACCGACAAAGGAAGAAAGAATGCCGATGCAAAGTAGTGGCTAATTCAGAGGTGCAACATCTCCCTACTGAGTTCAAAACCATTGAAGGAGAGGAGGAAGTGTTCTTTGTTGCTCAGCACAGGCCATGGGCCCTAAGACAAGGTATGCCTCAGGACCCTTTGCAAAATTTTGGTTCATATAATAGTCAATGGAAAAAATAGTACCCTCCAAACTATGGGCCATACTCCCAACCTCAGTGGAATAACTCTTGGCCAAATGCCCAGCAAAACCATTGCCAATCCTCACAAGGGAATTGACAATCACCACAGCAAAATCAGTGGCAGCCTCTGCAAGGGAATTGGCAGCAGTCTAACCAATGGAGAGGAGGCCAACAATGGTCAAATCCATCCACTAGTTTCCTGTAGCAACCGCAACAGCAATTCATTATGCCATCTCCTACAACTAATCAAGGTCAGACTGACCAAGAAGAAGATACCAATGACCAAGCCCAACCAAATGAGCCAGTTCAAATTCCAACATTACCTAAGACATCTGATAAAGTGTTCCCTCCTTTCCCACAAAGGTTGGAAGGTGAAAAAGTACAAAAACAAGAGGAACCTACCTTTGACATCCTTGACCAGCTAAAGCATATATGTGTGAAAATTCCCTTGTTCCAAGCAATCAAAGAGGTACCTATCTATAGAAAATCCATCAAGGAGGCATGTTTGAAGAAACTAGGGAGGAAAAAGAAAGAACCTCAAACTGTCCAAGTCATAGGTCAACTCTCTGATTTAATGCTAGGGAAGCTTACCATCCCAAAATATTTAGACCTAGGAAGTCCTGTGGTGGAGATCAATATTAATGGGTTGCAGATTAAGAATGCTTTAGTGGATCTTGGTGCAACTATCAATGTCATGACAAAGGATCTGGTTGTAAAACTTAGTATTTCTGACCTAAGGGCTACACCTACAATATTGTAGCTTGCTGATAGCTCAACTGTCAAACCTGATGGGATAGTTGAAGACCTGGTAGTCACCTTGGATTCCTGGGAGTATCCTGCTGACTTTATGGTCTTATCTCCAAAAGCATCGTTGGGGGGATACCCTGTCATACTAGGAAGGCCTTGGTTGGCTATTGCTGATGCTTACATCGGTTGTAGGTTGGGTAATATGACAATATCTGATGGGTATAGCACAAAGAAGTTTACCCTCTATTCTCCAACCCAGCCCCAACTTGAGTCTGGAGAGGTTGTTTGGCCAGATTTGGGAGAAGAGGAGGAAGTGAATTCTGTGGCCAATTTAATGATGATTACCAGAGAGCCTTTTGTTTCACAAGAAGAAAAATAAGATATACTATCCAATATCCTGCTAAATAACTATGGTGTCGAATACTTTCATTGTGAAAAAAATCCATGTTCCTTGTAGACCATTCTTCCTCCGTCTGCATCAGCCCATTATCTTGCAGCAACTGACTACTTATACACCTTGCTATCCCACGAGGTAGAAATTCCATTTCTGCCTGAGGTATCTATGGTTGATTTAACCTCTCAAGTTGAGGTAGCCTTAGGAAAAACCTTGAGTATCAATAAAAACCTCACCAGAGAGCAACAAGAATCTATGGTCAAAATGCTTACCAGTCATAAGTCAAATTTTGCTTGGGAATATGGTGACATGAAGGGTTTAGACCCAAAACTCTGCACACATCACATATTCATTAACAGTGAGTTCAAACCTGTCAGGCAGCCTCAAAGAAGAATCAATCCAGCCTTGAGAGAGATTGTTAAAGAAGAATTGCAGAAAATGTTAACAACTGGCTTTATCTACCCAATCTCAGATAGTCAGTGGGTTTCCTCATTGGTTATTGTTCCTAAGAAAGGAGGGAAATGGAGAGTATGTGTAGATTATAGAGAGCTTAATTTGGCAACAAAGAAAGATTACTTTCCTCTTCCATTCATTGATCAAGTTCTAGATAATTTAGCTGGAAAAAAGTACTTCTCATTCTTGGATGGCTTTAGTGGGTACAATCAAATCAAAATTGCTCCTGAGGATCAAGAAAAGACTACTTTCACATGCCCTTGGGGAACGTTTTCCTACTCAGTTTTGCCTTTTGGTCTCTGTAACGCACCTGCAACTTTCTAGAGGGTAGTCATAAGTATCTTCTCAGACATCTCATATGATTGCATGAAAATATACATGGATGACTTTACTGTTTATGGTGCAAAATTTGAAGAAGATTAGGCCAACTTGAAGAAAGTACTGCAGAGATGTGAAGATCATAATCTATCGCTGAATAGTCAAAAGTGCTTCATGATGATGCAGGAGGGAATACTGCTTGGTCACTATATTTCTGCTGCAGGAATACAAGTTGATCTTGCTAAGATTGAGGTCATCTCTAATCTACCCTTTCCTACTAAGCAGAAAGAATTAAGAAGCTTTCTAGGGCATGCTGGATACTATAGAAGATTCATCAAGGACTTCAGTCAAACAACATGCCCTTTATACAGTCTGTTGAAGAAGGATGCAGATTTTTCTTGGACCGAAGAATGTGAAAAAGCATTCCTTGATTTAAAAGCTGCCCTTACACAGGAACCTGTTTTGAAAGGACCTGATTGGTCACTTCCATTTCATATTCATATAGATGTATCAGATTATGCCTTTGGAGCCGTGTTAGGACAGAAGGGTGGTTCAATAGAATATGCACTCTACTACATAAGCAAAAATCTGCAAGGGGCTGAGCTAAACTACACTGTTACAGAAAAATAGATGTTAGAAATCATCTATGCCCTCAATAAATTTAGGAATTACATCATAGGTTATCAGATATTTGTCCACACTGATCATGCAGCAATCCGATATCTCATGAACAAAAGCTCAATAGCCGAGAGATTGACAAGATGGTTGTTGCTGATGCAGGAATTTGACATTACAATTGTGGACAAGCTAGGCAAAGCCAACGTGGTTGTTGATTTCCTTTCTAGAATTAAAAGGCACGATGACTCTGCACTTATTGAAGACTCCTTTCCTAATGAGCACCTGTTTGCAATCAAGGTTATTCACCCATGGTATGCCGATATAGTAAATTATCTGGCTATAGGAAGAACTCCTCCTTAATTATCCCATAAGAAAAAGAGATTATTGGTAGAGAAAAGTTTTAACTTTTCTTGGATTGTAGATTGCATATTTTATACAGGGCCAAATCAAGTTATGAGGAGATGTGTATAAGAAGAAGGCACTCATAATATATTGCATGCAAGCCATGATGAGCCGTGTGGTGGACATTTTGCTACCAAAAGAACAACAATGAAAATTTTAAATACTAGTTACTATTGGCCAACTCTGCATAGAGATGCAGCCAAATATACCAGGAGATGTGACAGATGCCAAAGGATGGGAAGACCAACTCGCTCTGATGAGATGCCTCTATTTCCACAAGTTGTTGTTGCACCCTTCGACAAATGGGGACTGGATTTTGTAGGACCAATTGATCCACCTTCCAATGGTAAGTCCTACATCTTTGTATGCACAAATTATGTGACAAAATGGGTAGAAGCTAAACCTATGAAGCATGCTAGGGATAATAAAGTGGCTGAATTCCTGTATGAGGAAATATTCACCAGGGTTGGTGTCCCTAGGGAAATAGTGACGGATCAAGGAGCACAATTCACTTCTACACTTATCACAGCCTTAGTAAAGGAATACAATATACGTCACAGGAAATCAACTCCTTATCATCCCCAGGCTAATGGCCAGGTTGAAGTCACCAACAAGGACATAGAGGCCATTCTGACTAAAACTATAGATTTACATAGAAAGGACTGGGCTGCAAGGTTACCAGAAGCTATATGGGCCTACCGAACTACCTAGAAGACTGCTATAGGATGTACACCTTTTGAAATGGTGTATGGTAAAACAACTGTGATGCCAATAGAATTCAAACATAAGACTCTAAGGATAGCATTAGAGATGGACATGGATTTAACAAATGCACAAAGGGATAGAGTCATGCAACTCAATGCACTGGATGAGTTTCGAAAGAATGCCCTGCAACATACTAAGATGATACAAAACCAACGAATAAGGTGGCATGATAAATACATCAAGGAAAAGAAATTCAAAGTAGGAGATTGGGCTCTGCTTTATGACTCATGGTATAAGGACAGTCCAGGAAAATTGCAAACTAGATGGTTGGGTCCATATGAGATAGAAGAGGTATTCACTAATGGTGCTATTCAATTAAGGACCATTGATGAGGTCCGATTCAAGCTATTAGTTAATGGGCATTGCCTAAAGCTCTATTCTAAACCCATTGACATGAAACATTTCTGAAACAGTTTGAACTTGAGCAGGATAGCAGCAGCGATCCTGCAGCCAAAGGAATTGAGCCTAGGCTCAATTTCCCAGGCCATGCATAAAGTGCATATAAAATCATAATAAAGGGGTTATCTATTAAGATACCCATTCCATTCCATCACGTCATCCACAATCTGTACTCACTCTCTCTCTTCCACATCATCCACCTATCATTCCCATATCATCCACGTTTCTCCGTGTCACGTATTGCAATGAAGAAGGAGGTCACATCAGAAAATTATGACGATTCTCTCCAAGTACGCTCCACTTCACTTTAAGATAGTTTAAGTTACTTTATTTATTGCATTTAATTTAGTATTAATTAGCGCAAACAAATTTCCTATATGGTTGCCATTTTCTTCGGATCGTTCGCACGATTGAGCACGCTTCTTTATGCAATAACTTCCACCACATCACCGCCAAAAGCTTGTCCCATATGTTGTCACGAACCCCCAATATTTGGAAACTATAATTAATAATCAAACAGTCTTTCCTTCCTGCAATAATAAACCTGCATGTATTCCGATTATCCATGATTACTCTCTCCCTCCAAAAGATTGCATGATTATATTATTTTTCCTATTTTTCTATCACTTTTGAAAAGTAGTTCAAAAGTTTCGGTTGAGGGGAAGGGCAGAGTACTAAAGAATTGCAGAAGGTTCAATAGTTGGGCTACAGGGAGTTCAGTTGAAAAAAAAAACCAGGTGAGGAAAAGCCAAGGAAATGGGAGGTCAGCCGATTTGGCATGAGCCTACAGACCATAGCATCTTGTTACATGACGTGCTGCACGTGCCACTATTTAGACAATATGGGTGGCTCAATTACTTCCTGAAGCTCGGGACTTTCAATACAGACATTGCAGAGGAATTTACAAGGACATTTCAGGATGGGGAAGAAAAATTTAGGGGCATAACAGTTAATGCGTCAATTGACATAATTGCTGAGATTATGGAGTTACCTCAGGTTGGAGAACCATTTCCTAGAGGAAGAGATGCAAGAAGCGCCAGGGCTGAGTTCACTCGGCCAAATGATCCTCCTCTGTGAGTGGATAAGCAAGGTGCACAAAGAATGAGTTTGCTGTAGGACTGGGTGTCACGGGCAGGGTACATCATCAAATACATAACCTGTGAAGGTAGGTTTTCAGTCCTACATTCTCATCATTTCAAACTCTTATCTCATTTACGCCATGGGCTATTGATGAATGTTCCCGACTTCCTTTATAACTTGCTATCCAATAGTGCTAATGAATTTAGGAAAGGTAGGGTTAACTCTGTATCTCACCATTGTCTTATTAAGTTGCTTGTTGAAAAATCCGTTCATGACCAATCAAGGATGACTTGGGAGGAATTCACTGTCCAATTCAAAATGTAGGACCTAGGGGTGAACCTCTTACCTTTAAGCAATAGACCTCCCAGTCTGTAGGCCAGACCTCTGCTGCTAGGTTCCCTCCTCAGGAATCATCCGACTCACAAGATGATGTTCCTCTTTCTGAAAGAAATCCCAAGCCACCAGCACAAGGTTCTAGCAAAATTCCTGAGCCGTCTCCCAAGGATAGGAAAGGAAAGTCACCTGTTATAGCAACCCTTGAGCCTGTAAAAAGGAAGCCAAAGGGAGACTTCTCTGTTCCTACGCAACGCCTTCCAAAAAGCATAAAACAGTTCCTCCCTCCATAAGAAGGAACTCTAGGCTCCAAAACCAGGCAACCCACCAATCATGTAATACTACTCCTGCCACAACACCTTCAGATCCTTCCAGTCCTGAACTGAGAGACAAGGAACCTGTTATTGAGGAGGTTGTGAGTACACCTGAAGGAGCTGGCCTCCATGAGTTGGATGCCATTGCAGAACAACTATAGGAAGGTATGGAATGTGATAAGAAGAAGGAAGAACCGGTTGTGTTTCCGCTCGAAGAAGAGCAGCTACAGGAAAGTTAGCAACAGGATGGTGATTTGGGATAAGATAACCCTGAAGGATCACATAATGCAGAAGTAATTGGAGAAGAAGAAGAACAAGAAAAGGAGGATGTACTTGAAGAAGTCCAGGAGACACCTGCAGTATGCTATAATCATAGACCATCACTCCATGTCACAAAATTTGCTGCAGGAATGACATGCTTTGAAGAGCTTCAGCAACAACAGACTACTTTTGCACTGGAAATTGAGAGACTACAAAGGATAATCCAGAACAAGAATCTGGAAATTGCTAACTTGAATGACACTCTCAACTAGGTAGTAGAGCTCGTTCCACAGCTAATGCAATGTCGAGCACCCTCACCCGTCTACGCAATGTATCTCCAGGAGCTGTATTTGAACTTCTAGCTAATTAGAGTTTGGAAAGGTAAGAATCCTTCTTTAAATACCACTGAGGAGTTTTATGAAGCATACAGGGACTCACCTTTGCATATTAGGAACCTCCTGTGTGAGTTTTATCTACATAATTTGGTTGTATCCCAGGATAAAAAATGGAATCCTTTATGTTATGTCGGTGATATTCATATCAGCACTTTAATCTCCTGGATCATCGATGAAATCAGCAAAGGGGAACAATTTAATAGCCATATGCATGATATAGTAAATATGCCATTGTCTGTGAGAAATGAATCTAGAAATGGAATGGGTATTTACTTTGACTGGAAGAAATTGTGGAGGGATGAAAGAGCCAGGCCTCTGATTGAGCCTCTAAGACAAGAGGTATTTTCTCAATATTCTCACATCATAAACAATGATTTCAATGCTGCAACCCTGCTCATTCAGAATAGATAGGAGCATCTTTCATTTCAATTGAAGAAAGTAGAACCACATACTCCCAACACCTTGTATGCAGCAACCAGAAGAGCAGAGAGGTACATGAGGAATTCTAGAACAAAGAGGGAGAATTGGTTGCCATTGGTTATGCAGCCGCCTATTCTTCTATGGCCATTATTGGCTATACAAGGGGACAACAACACTTATAATAGAAGTTTTGAAGATAATAGATGGCAAAGGCTGGAGGCAATGAGAGCTCACTTCTGGAGTTTTCAGAATGACGAATGTGGGCAGAAACTGAGTGCAAATCTGAGAGAGTTTGCCAGAAGAAGGAATGCTAGACTTGTTGAAGGGTCCAACAAGTAGTTGGTTGAGGGGAGTGATGAGCCAAGTCTTTGGAGCATTTTAATCATACTTTTATAAATACTTTTCTGTTTTTATTATGCTAAAACAAACATTCAGTCTGATTATGGGATAGGACATAAACCTTTTTATGACTTAAATATGATGAGTATATTATGATAAAAAGTCCCATGATTATTATCTTTAATGTTTTATTAGTTTGATAAATACTTTATGGCTTTTGTGATCATAAAACCTTCCTACAACCTCTACTACCAAAACTTCTTGTAGCCATATCTGAAACAATGTTTGCCTTAGTTTAATACTTAATTAATGAATAAATAAAAGTAATGGATTGTCTTAAATAATGAACGTGTTGAGATAACCTTCTTCCTCAGGAAAAGATGGAGAGATATTTTGCAGGAACCACGATTGAAGGAAGGGAATTCAATTTCCACTTGAAGAATGAAGACCAAATCCATGAAGATTGGTTCAATAGCAAAAGATGAGGAGACAGTTTCAACTCATCCGCCATGCAGGGAGAGTGTTCAAGAAATCTAGGCCAGGCATCTTGGAGTTGCATGAATCCAAGATGATGGCGCTTTAAGGCTGTTAAACCGATTTGACTTAGTTCTTCCATTGTCATTCATCTGCTTGCTTAAGTTAGTTAAATGTAATAAATGCCTCCCGTTTTATAAGGGAAAGGTTGGTTAGTAGTTAGAATCAGTTTTCAATAAATAGTCCCTTCTCCTTCAGAGAATGGGTTGGAAGAAGTTAGTACTGTAACACATTTTTCAGTTTCAAAAATTTAGTCAAGAGTTTGTGCTATGTACTTGTTTCCATTGAATCAATAAAGCTTATGAAATTTTTCACCTAATCTATTGCTTACTTTTGGCATTACCTAAGGGGGCCCACTTAGGGAACTGTCCATTCTTTTATTCTGCAAGATAGAATAGCTGTATTTTCTTTCATAGAAGTTAATGTGATTGTTCCTGCAGCTGACAAAAAAACAAAGCTATCAACTGTTCCTGTAGCCACTAGGCGCAAAGTAGTTTTATCTTTCAAGTTTTCATTTGCAAGCAAGTTATCCAGTAAAGTTGTTTCTAGTACTTTAAATTTCAGTATGAAGCATTTTAGGAATCATGTATGTCTGGAAGGGTGATTAGTGCATATATTGTGTTGACCCATTCCAAGTTTACGTCCCTGGGTTGATGATTAAATGAGGTTCTTTATTCGGTTATGACTGCCAGTTGTGATGTTCAATCCTTGAGTAGAGTAATTTATGTTGCTAGTTATTAAGTTGATTAAAGAACACTACAGGTGTGATAGGGGAGGAATGTTGTATAGACTCTTCAACTTAGGTGGATGAAGGGATGGGGAACTCATCAAGTTCAAGGGATTGGAGTTTATATTGATTTAGAGGGGATGGAGTTGGATGCATGACATAAGAGGATTATACAACTTCATTTTTGGGAGGGAATTTATTCTTATTTTCTAATAGTCCTTGGAGGGAATCAAAAAATTCATGGGATGAAGTGGATTTATAAGATTGGGGTGATGTGTATTGTAAGGATGTGGGAGATGAGAAATGGGAATAATAATTAGAGGTTTCAATGGATTATGGATTCAGAATGTGGATGAGGATCTTGAAGTGGAACTGGAGATGGGGATTTGGGTTATGGATGGAGTTCAAGGGGAACTTTAGATAGAGGGCTTGTTCCCCTTGTTAAATGAAGGGAAGGAGGAGAGATACGAGATGAATTGGGATTGGATGAAATTTGTGCACCAAGAATAATGAGGTATCTAACCATGGTATATTTTTTATTGTTAAAGGGGTAGGTGAGGATACAATTGGTGAATTATTGTTGATTGGTAAAGTCTTAGATATAAGAAGAGGTAGTGAATGAGGAGAGCTCATCTTGGTCTACAAGAATCTCATTATCATCATAGGGATAATACTCAAGTTGTTCAAAAAGACTATCCTCATCATCATCAATGTAATTGGGGTTGCCCTTGACTACTAGTTTTTCTGTTGTTGGGATAGGTTATGGGTTCATGATGTTGGATGGGATTGGGGATGGAAGAAAATAGATTAGAAAAGATTGTATGGGGTTGTGTTAGATTGGATGGTTGGTTTAGTATGAAGGTTTGTTTTCTTGACTAAGGGATAATTTGAAATCACACCAAACAAACAAAGAGGATATGAGGATTTGGATTGATAGGTATCCATTAGTTTCACACAAGAAGACACACCAAGAACTTGCATAAGCCTATAATATTTAGATAGGTGTCCTATTCATCATGGAATCACAATGGCCACTTTCATCCCCACTCAATAGAATGGTAAGAATGGTAACATCCATCCAATTAATACTATCTACCACATGAATGGATAAATAGGGAATGGATGGTCATGTACCAACTTACTGTTGGAAACACAAGGGAAGACAACTGAGAGGAGGGGAGGGAGGGGAGAGGGGGGTGAATCAATTGTCACATAAATTACACTTATTAAACTTATTCTTAGATCTGATAATTAAACATGAAAGCATAAATCATCAACACATCAAAAACACACATAACACCAAGATTTTTGCATGAAAAATCCTTTCATCATGAGTAGGTGCATGCACAAGATCGCATGACTCTTCTCCCCCTTTGACATCAATGACAAAGGTATACATTATCTTTCTCACACAAGGTCTGATACCAATTGTTGGAATCAAGGAACACTGAGAGGAGGGGTGAATCAATGTTCTACAAAATCTAACTCTATTAACATTATCTTTCAACCACTTATAGCATTGAACAAAAAGAAAAATGCAAGAACATAAATAAATTAACCACAACACCATAACACAAGGATTTTTACGTGGAAACCCTGATAGGGGAAAAACCATGGTGGAAGACCAATCCACAATATGAGTATACTCAACTATAAGTGTTTACAAATGGGAATGCACATGCATTCATAAACACTGCCTAGAGCTCACTGCTCAGATACAAAATGAAGACTCATTATCTTACAGTCACTTCTAGAAAACTACTGGAGTAAATGAACTATGAAGTAACATCTGCTAATGCCAGATTATAGTTTCGATTTAGCACATCAATCACATTCTTGACCTTCTATCTGATTCTACTCTTTTGCTCCGTCTGCTTCAATTCACATTACAAATACTTCTATGCACAAGTGAAACTATGCATAGTCACTCTACAATCCTTCTGACTTTCGCAACACACATTAACACACATTTTTCATACCTCCAAATGATATAAATGATCACTTATATATATCCACAACTAAAGATTTAATCAACCATATGTCGACTTCAATAAAACATAGAATATTTACAAACTGTCGGCTCAATCCATAGATAAATTTCAATGCGCACCAACCAAAGTTGGTCACAACATAGAAAGGAGCCAAAATAACATGCCTCGAGCACAAAACACTTTAAAAATTACCCCACGAAGATCCTCAACACACTATATTCACTTAGTTGGCTTTCTTACACTATTAAACATAAAATCAATCAACTGAATTTTCTAACTTGCACATGAATCAATGTGAACCAACAACACATATAGAACATGATCTAGAAACATCCACATGCATCATGAATCACTACAAAATAATTCAGATCAACTCATATTACCAGAATCATAATATCTTCTTTTAGGAACACTAACTGAAGCAACATAACAACTGTCTGAACACAAATACTCATAACTTGATCAAATCTTCATGCGAACCTCTAAAAATTTTGGTGGATAACCTAGATAGGCTTGACAACAAAACATTTAATCCATAACTTCTCACCATTAATAAACTGAACTCTCCAACACACTGAATTGCACAACTTCACTAACAACCTGTAACTTATTTTATTACAATTTTCTCAATATCCTCTGTAGACATAAAAATGGCCTCGACTCACAAACCACATTTTTATACATCTTATCATGCTTCGTCTCAACATAATTAAAATATTTAATTATTTCCTATAGTCCAATGTCAACTATTAATTAAATAATTCTTAATTATTTAATCAATTCACTTCTTTTATTCCTCCTGGCTATTTAAATAAATAAATTACATTTATTATTTAAATAAGTCGCTAATTGCTTATGTCACTCTATAATTAAATAAATTCCTAAATTTATTTAATTATTATTAGTCCATTACTTCCTCCTGATTATTTAAATAAATAAACTTTATTTATTTATTTAATACGTCATTAATTAATTATGTTTGCTCATAATTAAATAAATTCCTATTATTTATTTAATTATTATCCTCTTCAACTTTCTTTCTAATTTTAAATAAAATCATTTATTTAAAATTACCCACTTTTTAATTTTCCTCCACAATTAAATAATTTTAATTATTTAATTGTCTTATTGATTTTCTTTCTAAATTTAAATAAAAACATTTTATTTAAATTAACAATTTCCTTCTTTCCAAGTAAATAATTTTAAATTATTATTATTTACTGTCAAAGGAATTCACCATTTTGGAATTAATTTAAAATATTAATTTCAAAATGGCATTTCTCTCCACAAATTAAGTTATTTCTAAAATAACTTGATTTTCTAACTCATCCTTTTCCACTTACTAATTCTTATCTCACTCTCACAACTATTCTTTTTCCCTGATTTAATTTCTTAAATTAAATCTCATCCAATCAATTTGAATTTAACCCTAAAGTTGCCCTAACCCTAATTAAGGGGTTGTATTTTGAATCTTGACCATAGATTCTAGGGCACTTGGCAATCTTCAATCTCATCCATTCATCCAAAATTGCATTTCCTATAAAATGGCAATTTTGTCCTCATTTTGGCATCTCTTAATTTTATCTACAATCTACATCTCTTAACTTCTTAATTTCTTCTTCTATATCTTGTCTTCATCTTGGTCATTTTGCTAGCTATTGTGCACGTAGAATTTAGTTGTACTTGCATAATCATTTAAGAAATCCTTCGACACTTGTTTGGTCTTAGCAATCATCCCATATTGCTCACACATAAAATTTAAGGGCAACATCATTATTACAACAAGTTGAGAAGGTATAATGGAGGTCAGCCATGAAGAATGAAGACTTTTGGGTGAGATCATTCCTTTCATTTTCGTGTTTGTTTCTTTTGCACTTCATTATTATTATGGATTGATGTATTCGCATGTGTGTTGCTAACATTTGATCTTGCAAGAAAATCCATAGTTACATCCTCGACATATACAACCTCAAAGACATTAATGTTAATAGTGTTGATATCAATGACAACCACATGTAAGCAAAATCCAACACTTACACCCTTTAACTTGGAGGACTAACCTTGCTCGAAGTAAACTCTATCTCACCATATGGAGGTACATGTGAGCACTTTCCCCAAACAGTGGTGCACCAAAAGGAATAATGATTGAAAGGTCTTAAGCTAGGATGAACAAGGTTTCTAGGGATTCCTCTAAGTAACTCAAGGGTATGTGAGGCTAAATCCATAAATGAAAGCTAAAAATTCCAATTAGTCTAGAGGAGAGGGTAACCCACTCTCCACCTTCACTTCTTCAAGATATAAAATTCTTGGAGGCTTAATAAATATTGAAAAGATTTCACTTCTAAGAGAGGTGTCTTTTGATTTAACCCCATTCTTTATACTCCATTGAAACAATGGAGTTGAGCTCATCCCCTAGGGTGATTAAATCTCTAGCTAGACCTCCAAAATGAGTGATCCAAGTGTTTTTGGTCACCCAAGATCGCATGAAGTAGAAGGGGAGAGAATACATAGTTGATTTCCTTGGGATAATAATGGAAAGAAAAAGAAAAGAGAGTAAGTGATTTTTTTTATCCTCTAGATCATGCAAAGGTGCAAGAGGAGAGAATACACACCACTCACCCAAAAACACAACAATTTTTTTTCATTAACCTTCATAAATTGAAATGTTCCTAGATTAATGGAAAAAAGAAAGTCTTCGACAAGGAAATTTGTAAAAAGGATGTTAGTAGTTTGTGATTTTTTTCTTTGACAAGTAATTTCAAGCTGCACAACAAGGGGTTAGATTCCAAAGAGATCAAAGAAAATGATTGTTAGCATTGAGGTAATCATAAATTTTTTGGACCCTTTTGTGGTGTGGGTTGGGATACTCACCTCAACAATAAGGGGTGATAAGATAAGAAAAAATGTAAAATATGCAAACAGATTATGAGCAAAAAGAAAAAAAAATAGAAGAGAAAAAATTAGGAAATGAAAACACATAAATAGATTCTCACCTTAATAGAAAAAATAGTGGAAGAGGGGTGACATAACAAAAGGGCGGCTATAGAGTGAAAGCACAATGGTAGAAGCAAAAGCACGATGACATAAATTGAATTTGCTAGAATGAATCTAATTTATGATTGTGAACTAAATCCTTTGCTAAGAACCTAACCTTTGTTGTAATTCATTAAAAAATGTGCATCTTAAAATTTAAAAAAATCTTAACATTTACTTTTAAAAATGCTCACTTTTAATTAGTTGAGAGTTACCAATATTGTTAATTAATTAAAACCATTTAAAAAAATATCAATTAATTATTACCATAACAAGAACTAGTAAATAATTATTACTAAAAACATCATTTTAAATTATCATTTATTAATCCTCCTCTTAATTAAAAAATTAATAAATAATTTAAGAGGTTACAAAACTTCTTATTAATTAAAGAGTTTTCAAACTTGAACTTCAAAATAAAATTGTATACTACCATAACAAAAACTAAACCCACATATCTTTTATTATTAGAAAATAAAGTGAAAAATATTTTATTTTAAAAATAAATAAATAATATTCTAAAAAATTATCTAAATTTCCTCTCAAAAATATTGTAGGGATCCTATGAAATGTAGTGCAAACTTTATGAAATGAATTGACACCTTATATCTTTATAAAGTAAACTATAATAATTAAAAAAAAAAACTCAATTTATAAATGATGCAGCTTATCAACAATCGTACACAACACAGCTACACCTTTTCCCTCTTCACCTTTCTTCCCCTCTACCTGAAAACCCCCCTTCATTATTCCTTTTCTACGAAAAACATCAATCACACTCCTATGAATAAAATAATATCTCTGATAGTCACTTGCTACCATTGTAATTATCCATTCTCCTTCATGCACATTAGGCCAAGTCTCGGTATAGCCATCTTTGCTGGGTTGAAATGATCTAGAGATTTCAAGTGATTCATTTATATTCTCTGCCGAAGTAGAGCTATCAACCACAACCACAAAGCATATAATAACAGCTGACCTCGTTTCTTCCCATCTTTTGAACCACACAGTGTCACCATTGTTTTGAGAAAGAATCTGAGTGAGTGAATCCAAGTTAGAAAACAGATATTCATTTAAACTTGACTCCACTCCATCCACTGCTCTTCCAATCATATTCAGCTTCCTTGGCACATTCTAAAATAAAAGACAAAATACTCAGTTCATCCACTGTAAATTATTTTCATTTACATATCACTTCAGACATTACTTAGGAAAATATAGACTATCTTGTAAGAACAAATGACAAAACAGCTGATGGTAAAAAATGAAGTAAAATAACACTCTAGTTAAAAATGATATTTATGATTTCTTGTTAAAATGGAGTATTGAAATCATTACCTTCAACTTATGAATGCAATTCCGTATAACTGCATTGCTGCAATGACCAAGTTGCATCCATTGTAATGCACGCAACTCTTTAATACCCGATATTCTCTCTAGCTTTTCACAACAGTCAATCTCAATCTCCTCAATGCAGCTCAGTCTGGAGAGACTCGGCAACTCCTCAACCTCGGGACAACGACTAATAATCAGCTTTGTAAGTTTTATAAGGTCACCACTTCCTGAAACTCTTTGCAGATCTCTGCAACTGTGTACAGACAAACTGATGAGTATTGCTGGCAGCGTAATGCTCTGTAGCTTCCCACAATACCGAATCTCAAATTTCTCCATGCAGCTCAGTCTAGAAAGACTTGGCAACTCCTCAAGCTTAGGACACCAGATAATAGTCAGCTCTGTAAGTTTGATAAGGTCACCACTTCCTGATACTCTTTGCAAATCTCTGCAACATCGAACAAACAAACTGATGAGTGTTGTTGGCAGCATAATGTTCTGTAGCTTCCCACAAGAGTCAATCACAATCTTCTCCATGCAGTTCAGTCTAGAAAGACTTGGCAACTCCTCAAGCTTAGGACACCCGATAATAATCAGCTCTGTGAGTTTGATAAGGTCGCCACTTCTTGATACTCTTTGCAAATCTCTGCAACATCGCATAGACAGACTGATGAGTGTTGCTGGCAGCGTAATGTTCTGTATCATCTCACAATCCTTAATTTCAATCTTCTCCATGCGGCTAAGTCTAGAAAGACTTGGCAACTCCTCAAGCTGAGAACAATTATTAATAATGACCTCTCTAAGTTTGATAAGGTCACCACTTCCTGAAACTCTTTGCAAATCTCTACAACATCGCACAGACAAACTGATGAGTGTTGTGGGCAGCGTAATGTTCTGTAGCTTCTTACAAGATTTAATTGTAATCTTCTCCATGCAGCTCATTGAAACTCTTTGCAAATCGCTGCAACTATGTACAGACAAACTGATGAATGTTTTTGGCAGCGTAATGTTCTGTAGCTTCCCACAATACCGAATCTCAAATTTCTCCATGCAGCTCAGTCTAAAAAGACTTGGTAACTCCTCAAGCTTAGGACACCCGATAATAATCAGCTCTGTAAGTTTGATAAGGTCGCCACTTCCTGATACTCTTTGCAAATCTCTGCAACATCGAACAAACAAACTGATGAGTGTTGTTGGCAGCGTAATGTTCTGTAGCTTCCCACAAGAGTCAATCACAATCTTCTCCATGCAGTTCAGTCTAGAAAGACTTGGCAACTCCTCAAGCTTAGGACACCTGATAATAATCAGCTCTGTAAGTTTGCTAAGGTCACCACTTCTTGATACTCTTTGCAAATCTCTGCAACATCGCACAGACAGACTGATGAGTGTTGTTGGCAGCGTAATGTTCCGTATCATCTCACAATCCTTATTCTCAATCTTCTCCATGCAGCTTACTCTGGAGAGACTTGGCAACTCCTCAAGCTTAGGACACAAGATAATAATCAGCTCTCTAAGTTTGATAAGGACACCACTTCCTGATACTCTTTGCAAATCTCTACAACATCGCACAGACAAACAGATGAGTGTTGTGGGCAGCGTAATGTTCTGTAGCTTCTTACAAGAGTCAATTGCAATCTTCTCCATGCAGCTAAGTCTAGAAAGATTTGGCAACAACTCCTCAAGCTGAGAACAATTATTAATAATGACCTCTCTAAGTTTGATAAGGTCACCACTTCCTGAAACTCTTTGCAAATCTCTACAACATCGCACAGACAAACTGATGAGTGTTGTGGGCAGCGTAATGTTCTGTAGCTTCTTACAAGAGTCAATTGAAATCTTCTCCATGCAGCTCAGTCTAGAAAGACTTGGCAACTCCTCAAGCTCAGGACACCAGATGATAATCAGCTCTGTAAGTTTGATAAGGTCGCCACTTCCTGATACTCTTTGCAAATCTCTGCAACATCGAACAAACAAACTGATGAGTGTTGTTGGCAGCGTAATGTTCTGTAGCTTCCCACAAGAGTCAATCACAATCTTCTCCATGCAGTTCAGTCTAGAAAGACTTGGCAACTCCTCAAGCTTAGGACACCTGATAATAATCAGCTCTGTAAGTTTGATAAGGTCACCACTTCTTGATACTCTTTGCAAATCTCTGCAACATTGCACAGACAGACTGATGAGTCTTGTTGGCAGCGTAATGTTCTGTATCATCTCACAATCCTTAATCTCAATCTTCTCCATGCAGCTTACTCTGGAGAGACTTGGCAACTCCTCAAGCTTAGGACATAAGATAATAATCAGCTCTCTAAGTTTGATAAGGTCTCCATTTCCTGTTACTCTTTGCAAATCTATGCAACTTTGTACAGACAGACGGATGAGTGTTGTTGGCAACGTAGTATTCCGTATCTTCCCACAATCCTTAATTTCAATCTTCTCCATGCAGCTCAGTCTGGAGAGACTTGGCAACTCCTCAAGCTCAGGACAACGACTAATAATCAATTCTGTAAGTTTGAGAAGGTCAACACTTCCTGACACTCTTTGCAAATCTCTGCAACTGTGTACAGACAGACTGATGAGTGTTGTTGGCAGCATAATGTTCTGTAACTTCTCACAATAGTGAATCTCAATCTTCTCCATGCAGGTCAGTCTAGAAAGACTTGGCAACTCCTCAAGCTCAGAACATTTATTAATAATGAGCTCTCTAAGTTTGATAAGATCACCATTTCTTAATACTCTTCGTAAATCTCTGCAACTTGTTGATAATTGATGCCGATAAGGGAAAATCTGCAGGGAAGGATTGGATCTCTATTTTCAGGATTACCTTTAGTTCTATTATTTTTAAGATACCTGAAAGATCTAATTTTTATAGTGTTTAAATTGTTCTTTTACACTAATAAAACTCCATGTAAAGCTAGAATTTAAAGCTTTTTCTTACTGTTTTCTAAGGATTGCAAACTCTTTAAAAATGCATTGCCTCTTGCTGTTTTGTAAGGACAAAAAATACAGACTTCATAGGTGTATTTTTCTGCAGTATAGTGTCAAGAGAATTTTTCAGTACATGTTGATTGGTTTATGGCTGTAAATTAATGTGGTTTATTATGATGATGATATATGTTATTAGTAATTAATTGTTTCTCTTTCAAATTGGTTTTCAATTAATTCAAGAAACAGTTGGGTGTTAGTTTCAGAATCTTCACAACTTCCTATAGACAAACTGATGAGTGTTGTTGGCAGCGTAAAATTCTATACTTTTCACAAGATCCAATCTCAATTTGCTCAACACTACTGAGTCTGGAGAGACTTGGCAACTCCTCAAGCTCAAGACAATTACCAATAATCAGATCTCTAAGATTTGTAAGCCCAATGGTTCCTTCTACTCTGTCCAAATCTCTGCAACTTTGTACAGATAAGATATGGAATCTCCTTCAAATCCTTGTCTTTAATGCTGAAATTGATTGTGACCCAATGTTGATATGGAGACTGACACAGAGGATACTGAGAAGACAGGACAAGCTGGAGAATTTAATGAAATCGTTGAGATTATATTTCCAAACATTCAAAAATGTTTAAACAGAACAACATTTGTAAGATAAAATGTTCGTGTTGGTCTTTTGAGATTTTAACAATTTGTAGCTAAAAAATAATTTAGTCTTACCCTCGTTAAATTTATTTCCATAACTTTTTTTACGGCATCAAGTTCGATAGATTTAAGGTTGGGATAGTGAATTGCACTAATGAAGATCTTGGATAGAAAATTTTCATGGCTAATTTCTATCTTTTCAAGGCCACTCACTAGGCCCTTAACACTACTAGATATTCTACCATTTTTCCAATCTACTTTACCATTAAAATTTGAAATTCATGATAACCAAAGATTTACAAGTCGTATTTTTAAGGTGAAGCCTGATCCCCCTCTGATTTGGAAGACCAGAGACATAAAGACATTCTAGTAAAGACAAACCTTTGTATTGGCAATCTTTGGGCATCTAAGAACACATTCTCTAACTATCTGATATTCCTATCAACTCTGGAAACCCTTTCAAAGAGGTTTGAAAAATCACCAGCTCTTTCAAGTGGGAGGGCGCCTGATATTCAATTTTTGTTTTTTTATAAAGCTCTCAATGATAAAAAAGAAAATAGTCCAAAGACAATCATAACATAACGCATTCCACTATATAGCCTTACTAAAGGTTTCGTTTTTGACTGAGAAGATCAAAATACCTGTATGGGATCCTCCCGCAATGTTCTGAATTTTCCACCGATGATTTTCAAACACTGCAAATTTTGAAGAGGAAGCCATGAAGGGATGCTTAGTTGTTCTGTGATAGTCTCCTTGAGCTCGAGCCATAGTAAGGAAGCTGACGTCTTAACACAGCTATCTGATTGGCCTAAAAAGAACGTAACTCGAGAGCCCATGGAACGGTCGAAAATGGAATGGAAACACCTGACATTGGTTTCGGCGACGATAGTTTCCAAACCCATCAATTCCTGCATACACAGAAGCGAGCAGTGCAGTTTTCAATTAATGTAGTAACAACTTACGATGCTAACGACAAATCTAGAGGGGTAACAAGCATACCAAAGCATTCAGATCTCCAGGGTGCCACAGGCGATGAGGAGGGCTGAGCTCAAGTGCCATTTCTCTTCCCAAGTCCCTCAGGTGGTCATGCATTCTCAATACAGTTTCCCCTTTTCTACTCAGAAACCCAGAATCATTTTTTTCTTCCACAAGACACTTGTCTTTTAGTGTTTCGAGTGCATTTTGAGCGTCCCATCCTGATCCCTCCAATATTCTTTTGACCATACAGGTCGGTTTGCCCCAAAAGAAACAAGCAATATCCATGAAAACCTGTTTTTCTTCATCATCTAATGCATCAAAACTACTCTCAATCTTTGATTTATATCTCGAGGCAGTATCTTTCTAGCTTTATTCAAATTTAACTCCCAATATCTGTGAGGTCTACCACAAACGAGCCGGCCCAGAACTTGAAGGGAAAGAGGTAACCCTCCACACATGTCCACGAATTGATCAACCAGCACTTCGTACCCTGTACATGGAAGGGCTTGGTCAAATGCATGCCAGCAGAAGAGTTCCCTCCCGTGGTTTCTATTCATTCCTTTTAAAAGATAACCAACAGTAATCCCTGCGGATATAACAACTCCAATGTCACGGGTTGTGACAATAACCAGAGTATTATTAACTGATTTATTTAAGATATCCATGATCAATAGAGCATCTAACTGCTCCACATGATCGATGTCATCTACAACTATTAGGAAGTTTAAAAGACGGCTGCTTTGTACACTATCTTTGAGATAGCTTGTTCCTTCCTCAATACTTCTAAAACTCTGTTTTTTGTGGAAGAGATCTTTGAGAAGCTGACTTTGCAAACAAGGTAGTTCCCTTCTCACAGCCGCTTCTCGCACATCAAACAAAAAACTTGCTCGAGAATAATCTGAACGCTTTCGGTTAAACAACTCTTTGGCGAGAGTTGTCTTCCCCAGTCCACCCATGCCGAAAATGCAAACAATGTTAGGCTTATTTTTCCTTTCTTCCAGGCAGCACTGGTTTTCGAAATCTTGTATAGGTTCATTAAAACATTGCCTTTCAAAATCTTCCACAAGATTGTTAAGCCCTACTGGATATTTTGCAACATGTAAACATCGTTTCCCTTGTACTTCCTTTTCTACTGCTGCTACTATGGTTTTGCAGTCACTGAAACATTATAAAATGAAAGCAGAACTCCATGAGAAAACAGTAAACCAGATTTGAAAGAAAAACTTAATTATATAAAGTAGAACTACCAAAACCATAGAACGATTACTTGTGAAATTCTTCTCCAGCTATAAATGAAAGAGTTTTAAGGGCTTCCTTCCACTGGCTAAGCTTCTCCAGGTACCTGCCCTTTTCTTCATATTTCATGAATGCATCAGCGTATACTCCCTTTTCAATGTGGCGGAGGTCACTAGGCTCCACTTCATAAAACACAGGAATAATTTTGGCATTGCTTTCTAACATGAGAACCAGCTCAGCCAGGCACCATGGTGACTCTGCATATCTTTTGGAAAAGATGGCTATGTGTACCTTAGCAGAGCATATGGCTGTTTCAATAATAGAAGGAAACGAAATTCCAAGTTCCTTCTCTTCAGAGTCAAGAAACACCTCTATTCCAAATTGCCTAAGAGAATTGTAAAGCTGAGTAGCCAAAGTTTGTTTGACATCGGGGCCTCTGTGATTGATGAATACATCATACAATTTCGAAGATTCCCAAACCTTCTTTCTTTCGCCAGCAGGTTCTATTCCAGAGAAAGCATTTAATTCCCCATTTTGCTGGTGAGATGATGAAGAAGACGCCATTAGGTCCAATTCAACCGTTAACAACTAGTTTTAAAAAATGGAAAGAGAAAGAGCAGAGCGCATATGAATTTGATTGCAGTATGCGCAACGAAATATGAGGCTTTGGGGAAGAAGGGTAGAGCCAGTTAAATAGATCATACTGCAGACTTCTTCAATCTTTTCCTTTAAACTACGGGGAAAAGTATGGTGAAGAAAACGTTTACAAATTTGACAAGTCCTTTCCTCGATACATGCAAGGGGAAAAAACAGGGAAAGAAAATGCCTAGAACTTATTCAGTCCCCGGCCTGTACAAAGAATAAGGTGGGTTCAGTTTCGTCGAAACATTCAAGCGAAGAAAAAAAAAAGCTCTGAAAGAAGACGAAGGATGGGATCCAATGGTGCGGAGATTCGTTCTACCGGCCACTTCTGAGAAAGTTAAGAGCCTTCGTCAGACCATCCCAAGGAAGAAGGAAAATTCTTTGAAAACTGCTACGTGTACGAAACGGAGAGGAGATTGATTGGTATGGAGATTCAATCTAACGGCAATATCTATGCAGGTGACAATTTGCACCTTTGACCCTATTTGTCAAAGGTGCAGTCTGGTGCATAGACAATTCCCAATCTAACAATCGATTTTGACAAAGTTGAAGCCTCCCCCGGAAAGCAATCAACCTTGTTGGAGTGACATTCATTGGGATAAATAATTAAAGAATATGCAACTTGTTATTTAGAAAGTGTAGACATGCAAAATTAACATCATGCATCGAATTCTCCTATTAATCAATTAAGACAATTTATTGATTAATTTCCTAAGGTTTATTAAATAAATCAAATTATTTAATCAAATCCTTAAAGTTCTTCTCATTTGATTTATCAAATGTCACCTCCTTAAAATCCCCTAAGTTAATTAATCTAAATTAATTAACTCCTAATCATGATTACCATTCTCTAGCTTTTGACTCAACTAGAGTCAAATCCAAACTTTTAACTAACCCACCCACTTGCACCAATAAATCATTTATTTGATTTATTATTTCCTCTAATTACATTCAAAATGGAATCAAAATGGAATATTCTTCCAATTTGAATCTCCCCCCCAAAAAGGACTTGTCCCTTCCAACAAGGTTTTAAATGCTATTTGCACAAGTCAAACATGGCATTTATTGCACCTTTCATCCCCCCTAAACATGTCATTTCATCCAAATTCAAATTCAAATTGGCACATTTGCCAAGACTTGCACATTCCTCACCCTCTCACAACTTGACAAGTGGCATCTTGTCATTGGCTCATGAATGATCCCACATTCATCCAAATCTATCACTCTTCCTAATCTTGAATCTATAAAATGCAAAGCATTTCAACACAAATCCACAACACAACAACATATTTTCATGCAAGGTTATTCTCTTCACTTGAGAATCAATCTTGTTCTTCATTATCTACACACATTTTGAAAGCATCTACATTATAGGCAACTTGAGTTCAAGCATCTCATTGTCTATATCATCATCTTGGCAATCGAAGCTTATCAAGGATTTGGGAAAGGGCAGCTTCCTACACAACTAAGTTGCACCAATCCAATATGGGATAGGGATATTTCATGATTTACATGTTTTGTTTAATTTTGTTGTTTGGTTGCATTTGAATCATGAAGTATTATCTCATAGGGATAGGAATTTCTGTTTATGTTGTTTTGTCATTGTGCTAACCATTTGCAGATTTTCATGTCCACAGAAAGTATGTGAAAATATTAGAAAATATTCCTAAAACTAAAAATACCTACCAAATAATTTAGAAAAAATAATATTAATTTATGTATTAAAAATATTTCTAAAATTAAAAATTAAAAGACAATAAAAATAAAGTTTTAATGATATATAAATTATTTATTCAAATTTAATTAAAAAAAAAATTAAAGTCAGGGAGCGGGTCAGTAGATGTAGGGTCCAACAGTCATGCAGTCAATTGTGATTATAATACCTAACATATTTATACTATATATTGTAAATAAATAGTCTAAATGCAAATAAAAAAATACCAAATGTTGATCAAAAGTGGACCTATACTTTGAACACATGAGAACCTCTCAATGTTATATAAAAAAAACATAAATACATTAATGAAGAAGTGAAATAAGTATTTTTTTGTCTCCAATAAAATATCATAACTATCCACTATAAGTGTGTCATTTAAAAAATAAAATATTCATTTAATAAAATAAGACACTCATTATATTGTTCTTATGTGTACAACTATTGGGGTAGCAATGTAAAATAATTGAAGTATTTTATATTAATAGTTTATCCTATCACAAATATAAAAGGTGAGCACAATAAATATCATGTATTATCCAATGTGAAGGATTTTCAAAAAGTTTTAGTGTTCAACTATTGGTCCATTTTTGTTTGATATAAGTTGTATTTCAAATAATTATGTGTTGATTTTATAACAACAAATAGTTTTTTTGCGTTCAACTATTGATCCATATGTGTTGAGTATAAAAGCTAGAGATATCAAAGATTTATGGTTACCAATAGGTATTTGGTCCATTTAAGTTGCATATTAATTTTATTGTAAATAAAAATATGATATTCTAAAAGCAACAAATAATTTTTTTTGTTCAACTATTGGGTCCCATGATTAATTTTGTTCAAATCTTTAAAAAGTCAAATTTTAGACACTTCTCAATAGATGTGCTAATGTGGCGAGTTTCATGATGAGCCTCACCTCCAAACCTTAGTTATAGATAGATAAGAGGTTAGTCTACATTTAAAAAAAGAGAGAAGGTTCTACAATATTCTAACTTCAATCGCTACATGCTAACAATGTTAGCCTACACGACTATGGCTTGGTCTACATAAAAGGATTACTTAAAAAAAATATATAGTTAATTCTTAAAATGAGATTTATTTATATTAGTTAAAATTTAATTTATTGATTAAACTTGCGTAGTTTTAATTGTAGAAAAAATAAACTATTAAATCTAAATAAAGTGTTAACTCATAAAAAATGAGTTGTGTTTTTTTCTTAAATTAAATTAAAAAATTAATATTTAATATTATATATAATATAAAAAAATTGATTAGAAAAAAATACACAAGAAAGCCAAAAATCATGAAAGGAGGCACAAAAGGAGGTGAAGGGGTGGCACCAAAATCACGAAGTGATAGAAGAATTGGGGGTTTGGAGCGGAATGGTTTTAAGGAAGGTAAGTAAGGGTTTCCAAGAGAAACTTAGACTCCACCCAACATCACAGTTTAGGTTCGAGGGGTGTATTGGTTATTTTTCTAGTTGATTGTATAGGTTTCTCTAAAGATTACCAAAGTCCTATTATCAAGAACCCTAGATCAATGGCCAACAAATGGGAGATTGATCTCACACTTTTCTCCCCTACACTTCAAACTCTACAAAACCTAGGGCGTCACCCTTAATGACACTAGATGAGATATTCAACTATTAGTACAACACAGTGTCCAACAAATAAAATTCACACAAAATAATAGGGGTTTGTATGGTTACATTTATGATTGATACATACCTTTTTCTCATATCAAATCTTGTATGAAGTGAAAGAGAGAATAAACATTGTAATATGAGAAAAAGGGAGCCCTAAGTTTATTGCATAAACCTAGGATTACTTTTAGCGCCTTTTTCAAAGTTACATTAGAATGCAAATCAACAAGGTGAATAGATTGACTTGCAACCATGAGGGTGAGTCAATAAAAACTTGGATCTACATCCCTAAGGCCTCAAAAATAGAGTGGAAATGACTTGTTATGATAAACCTGATTGAACTATAGGACATAATATGAAAAATGCAATATTTCCAAAAATACATAGACTAAGATAGCAATTTGCAAGAAGATATGGGAAATGTAGAATGATGTGTACCTATCATAAAAAGTTGGTTTTGAGTGTTGGATTAGGTCACTCAAGGTCATATGGGTCAGGGATAACTTTAAGAAACTCCCCCCTCAGCGCAGGTGTAAAATCCTGGCGAATCCGGTATACTTCTTGATGAAAAATATTATTTCTATTGGCAATTTTTTTCGTTTTACAGGAAAAAAAAAATCCCAATTGGTGAATCTTTTATAATCCCTGAAAGTTCGTGGAAAATCTTGGCGAATTGCGAATTGTTTTAATAGAATAAAATATTTTTCATTGGCGAATAAAACCGTTTTTCAAACTAGAATTGTTTTTCCATTGGCGATTAAAACCTTTTTTCAAAGAAAAATAAATATTTTCATTGGCGAATTAAAAAGAATCTCAAAATAGTAAAAAAATCTATTGGCGAAATAAACGAATATGCCAACGGAAAATCATAGGGGCCGTTCGTTGAATGTTCGATGGATGACTGTTGCATTGTGGAAGTAAATCTCTGAAGCACTAGACTTGCGATTTGAAACCTCCGGAATAACACTATAACCGTTAGATGCAGACATGTGGTGAGATCAAGGCTCATCGCTCATCACTCATTCTATCTTTTAAATGCCTCGACATTGTACATTTCATTTAATTGAAATTAGCATTCTTTTTGAAGAAAGTGTGGTTGTCGTACTGCTAGTGTAGGTAGTGGCGGCAATTAATGCCATATGTGATATGAACATCCGAAGCAATTTCTTGGACAACTCATAGCTTTAATGAAACAAGATTTGTAATGATTTCATATCGTTTGAATGAGTGATTTTGACAGCTTGTCAGCTTGAGGTAGAGTTCAAGTTGGCACGTAGCAAGACGTCAATCAAATCAGAAATTTTAATTATACAGGTTGGTAGCGGCACTGGTGGCCCATAAATAGGGATAGTGATTCAGTGATTAGTAGATAGTGCCATAAGGGTTTTTATTTTCTAGGGTTAATAAGGATTCACGAAGAAGATGATGTAGTATTGGGGATACTGTAAATTCTCCTACCTACAATTATGTAGTTACAGAGTAATCAGTAAAAGAAGAATTTCTTTTAAGTTCAGAATGGGTGGAATTGGAAAGAAGTTGATTTGGTTAACCTGAATTTTCAGACGAGTTTTGAACCAGGATGAGGAGCTCTGATGGAGATAAGTGCTATCCCAATGCATAGAGGCTGTAGGTAAAAGATGGGAGTAGATTTTCTTCTCCTCCTGTATTCTAACAGCTCCCATTTCCCCAACATGGCTGGCCAGGCAAGCCCCATGCATTTATTTTCAAAGAGAAATTTGTATTACATCTTCTGTATGACTCTGGTTCTCGAAGGGGATAAGTACATTTTGTATCTTCATAACTCCCATTTCCCCAGGACTGATTGGAACCCCCTTTCCCTAGCATGGTTGGCAAATCCACCAGTAGAAGCTTGGAATCATGAATTTATTTTCAGAGCCACATTTATTTTTAGAGATAGATGTGTAGTAAGTTTTCAGCAGCAAAGCTTGGAAATTGGAATCAATTTCTAATCCATTGTAACGAGCAATAACTTGGAATAAATTATTAAATTTTGTCTATGTAAAGTACTAAATTGACACACTGACATATGTTATTTATACAAAATAGGAGCTATAGTGCTACTCATCTGTAAAAAGATATGTAATAATGTGACATTAAAATTTAGTTGCAATAAAATAAATGGTTGTGTTGTGTTATTCTTGAATCTTGATTCCTTGAATCTTCATTTTTCATTTACGTTTAAGAGTAAAGAGTTGTTTTTTGAGTTCCAAACTTCAGTGTCTATTAATAATTTAATATATTCAAATCAATTTTTTTCTTTCGAGAAATTAAGTAATATACTCTATGCAATATGCACTTGAGAATTCATGGTTACTCAAGTTTCAAGTTCAACCGTTGGATGAACATTTGATGTATGGTTGTAGTTACATTCCGTAATGAAATGAACAGAGCGATGGCCTTCCCAATTTAAACCTCCAGAATTACCCTATAACCGTTAGATTTAGAAAGATCAATGGTTAAGATTATGACAATAGCAAACAATCAATATAAAATTTTTATGACGGTTTGGTCATTTAAATGCCTATCAAAAAAATTGTTTAATTTATGAACTTTTATATAAAATCTTTTATAAATGAAATATCTTGAAAAAGTAGAAAATAATGATAATTATTAGTGATAAATATAAAAATCTACTATTATAATTAACAATTAACAAAAGTTTCTAAAATCGTATTAAAAATAAATCTTGTTAAATATATTCTAAAAATTAAAAATAATATGTTTTATTTTGAAAAGATTCTAAATTAATATATATTTTTATAATAATATTATAAATCACATATATTAATATAAAAAATGATAGCTATTAATATTATAAAAAGTCAAAAGTTTTTAAATTCATATTAAAAATATTCAAAAAAGTTATATTCTATTTTCTTTTTATAATAAAAATTATAAAATGATATATATTATAAATTAAAATACTATATAATAATTTTTTACGGTTTAATAAAAATATAGCAAGTCAAACTATATGGTCTAATAAATTTTATAGTTATAATATATGGTCTAAAATTGAAAAAAGGTCAAATATTTAATAGACCATCAAATTCCAGGCCTGCTATCAACTGTCAAGTGATTAATGTTTATTTTTAAAGTTAATATCATAAATTACTCAAGTTTCAACCATTGGATGAACATTTGATGTATGGTTGTAGTTGCATTCTGTAATGACATGCACAGAGTGATGGGCTTCCCAACTTAAACCTTCGAAATCACCCTATAACCGTTAGATTTAGAAAGATCAACGGTGAAGAATTTGCAACTTGTAGATGTAAGACGTGTCATTCACTTTAATGTTCCAATTTCGAGAAACAAAACATTTAAAGCACTTTGTACTGCTAAGTGTCAATTGTCAAGTGATTAATGTTTATTTTTAAACTTTAAAGTTAATATCATAAATTACTCAAGTTTCAACCATTGGATGAACATTTGATGTATGGTTGTAGTTGCATTCCGTAATGAAATACACAGAGCAATGTGCTTTCCAACTTAAACCTCCAGAATCACCCTATAACCATTAGATTTAGAAATATCAATGGTTAAGAATTTTCAACTTGTAGTCTTGTAGACCTAACTCCTAAGATGTGTCATTCACTTTAACTTTCCAATTATGAGAAAAAAAACATTTAAAACACTTTGCACTTTGAAATTGTACAGTGATTTTTAAAGTCTTCAATCTTCAGATTGCTCATTGGCCATTGTAGTGCACCACCCTGTTTTGAATTTGGATTCCACAGTTCCACTTCCAACAATGCCATTCCAGTTTTCAAGGGTCGGGACTCAGAATTTGGGTAAGTGAAAGAATTCCTGTGGCTACTTTTCATCGTTTGACATTTCTTAAAATCTTATTTTGTGAAAGTTTGAAGTTTGGTTTTAGACTTTAGAGACTCAAGAATTCATTAAAATTAAGGAGGACTAATAGGTATTACTTATTAGGGAATTCAAATTTCACAACTTCACATTTGTACAAGCATGTCTACCACCAGTACCAGTAGAGCAATGTCCGATAAAAAAATACATTTTGCAAAATTGCTTGAAACCCCAGGTTTCACCGATGGGTACCATGATATTTATGATCCTGAAATCTATGTTAGGCATACCTCATAACTTAGATTTTCATCTCAGAATAAGGATGCAAAGCAAGCAAAAGTTGATAGTATCAGTGCACAGTGGTTAACTGGATTAGGGCGCATGATGTTACATGAAGTTTTCCCTTGCCCATAATTTATCAGGGTCTGTGCCGAAAATTATGATGATAAGAAAGGAGCAATTGTTAATAAAGATAACCAAGAAGAATTGTTATCCATTAATGTAGAAGAACTTGGAAAAGTGTTGGGGTTTACAACTGAATAATTTGGAAACCACCACATTGACCTAGAAAAGCTTGCTAGTGATTATGAAGCAGTGGAAGAAAGGATGAAAAATGATTTCTTAAATAAAATAGTTAAGGATAGAAACAAATTGAAAGGTGATCATTAGCCTCCTTATAATTTGGATTTTTTTAAACCATGGGTTTAGGATACTATTTCCATGCTAGCATTTTGCCTCAATCTGGATAGCAATTTGGAAGTGGGTGCAAGCCTCCTTGAAATGGTATATAATATCCATTATGCTGATGAACATGTCAAATATAATTATACTCAACACATTGTAGAATCCATGCATAAACATTTTTTAATGATTAAAGCAGGTTCCACGAAGACATTTAGGTTCACAACCTACTTGTGCTATCTTTTTCTATTCAAATTTAGAGGAATGTTTCAGACCAACAAGCTTTAGATTCAGCCCTACAGTAATGCAAAGGAAAATAAAATGGCTCTAGTATATGAATGGACCACTGAGATAAGGATGCATGATTCTTGAAAGAACTACAGTCATTTTGTAGACTACTTTTTGGCTTCATTGCATCAAGTAATTATAAATAATCCAATGCCTAGATATCCTATGTCATGTAAAAACTGCATGCAACTAGGAAAAGAAATACAATTGGCTGATTGGTACTTAATGGAAGAATATACTGTACTAAGATTTTATGGATCGAGAGTACAGCCATACAAACTTCCAATACATGTGACAAAAAGGGTTTTTGCATTGGAGTATGTAAGGCGGGTGCAAAGTGCTGATGAACTACACTTTCTCAGTCAGCAAAAGAAGACCTTATTTCCTTCTTTACCTTTTTCATGTGGAGGGTTCACATTCAAGAGAAAAGCATTTAGCGTGGCACATAATCTTTTGATTTTTTTTGCATTTGATGCTATCTGTCATTGGCAGTATGATCCATGTGACATCATTAAATCAATGATTGTGGCCAATAGGAATGTTGCAAATAGAATTCAACATCAAAGTAAACCCTTGCTTGAAAACTTGAGAAACAAGGATTCTTGGGATGAGGTCAAAATAGCAATGGAGAAAAGTGCTGCTGAGAATGGTATTTCTTTTGAACAATTGTCAGCAGAAATTATGGCATTGCACCGAAAGACAATCAGGACATACAACAATTTTTATGAAAAAAGTGATAAACCATCTAGTAGAGTAAAAATTCCAGGTTCTCTAGAGAAGGAACTTATAGATAAAAATTGGTCACGATAAAAAATTACTGCCTTTTGGTGTATGAGGAAGGACCTAGGTGATCCAAGAGCTCATATAGAGTATGAAGCTAATGAAGAAGATGAAGAGTTTAGCAAATTGTGGAATATAGAGCACCCTGATGAATGTGATGAATCTGATGATGATATTGATAGGGAAGAAGAAGAATAAAGCCATGCCAATTACAAACCTGGTTTAAGTGAGGCCACAAAAGAAGAATATGCTTCAACATATTCAGGAGCAGCCATAATTGAAAAAATTGGTTATGAAGGTGGTCTTTTGGGGTCCAAAGGACAAGGCCCTTGGACAATACCAAGTGTTGAGCATAGAAAAACAATTGACAAAACTGGCCTTGGGCTTGGAGGTGAACAAGTAGACCAAGGGGATACAAGACAAACTCAATTTGTTAGAGCTTCTAGTCATCATCCTCATGGTCAGATACAATCACAACTAGGACATGCCCTTGGTGGATAGCTTAGTGCAACTAGGAGTGCCATTGGTGGCGATGGTATGGGTAGTAGTACTAGTAGTGGTCAACATGTGCTACAACGACAAATTACACACAATACTAAGAGGAAAACAAAAAAAGATACCATAGAAACACCAGGTGATCAAGGCAATCAAAAGAGGCAAAGGATTTTGACAGGTCGAAGTCACACTATCAGTGGATCCACTAGTACCACAAAAGAGTTATTTCCAGGCACTCCCCCAATTCCAGTTAGTGTGGGTGCGACATCATTAGCAACTACAAGTACTCCTATTCCTTCACCATTCAAGCATTCCATTGTTCGTACCTCCCCAGGTTATGATTTCATTGAAGAGTTTAAAAATAAATCAGACTTGAATAAAAAAGAAAAGAAGCAACTGACGGAGAGTGTGTCTGCTGTAACTTCAGAGCATGCAACAACCATTGTATTACCCACATTTGACACAAATAAAGAAATCATGGAGTACACAATTGTTGTTTCCACAGTTCAAAAAAAACCAACAAATCAGATGGATCGATCTGAATACTACGTAACCAATTTTCAATTGGATTTTTCTGGCCTGAAAAATACTGACAAAATTAATGTATCAAAGAAGAACAATGAATTGGTGTACACATCATTGCTAAAGCAAGATAGAGAGAAGAAAAGGTTGAAGACCCAAATAGAAAAATTACAGGCAGACCTAGCAAGTGAGAAAGCAAAGAGGAAAGCAACAGACAACAAGAGCAATGAATTAGAAAAAAGAATAATAAAATCTACCTCTACATCTCCAAGCAAAGAGGATAAATCAAATGAGAGAGAAGCGAATGACCTGAAGCGAAGGCTAGATGAGAGCAACAAGAAATATGATGAGGAAAAATCCACTTCAGAAAAATTAAGACTAAACATTGCGAATGGAAATGCACAGTGGGAACAAAAATTGGAGAAATAGAGAAAAACAAATGAAAGATTGGAGACAGAGCTGATGGAAGCAAAAGAAGAAATTAAGACTTCTCAAAATAAGCTTTCTGCATTTTGTAGAGATACAGTGAGACATATGAAACAAAAGATCTGGGATGAAATAATGCAAAGGTTTGATCATTTGTGTGACATGTTTCAACTAATTGATGCTATCAGACAACATTATAAGAAGCTCAACAAATATTTAGTGGACAACAAAAAGGTGTTGGAATTAGAGAAATTTGCAAATCAAGTTCTACAAACAGTCTACAAAGCCAGTGACAATGATTTGAAATCAAAAGGGATTACTAATCGGATTGAAACCTCAATGAAGTTGTCATCTATCATTGAAAAGTGTTCGAGAATGTGTGGAACAAAGGAATATTTGCATTTGGTTGCAGACAAGATGAAGGTGGTGGATGAAAAGGTAAGGAACTTCACAAAGCTTGGTTTTCCAGAGGCTTTTGACACAAATGAGCGATTCATTGGAAAGGATGGTTTCAGAAAGAAGATGGAAGGTGCAAGGAAGATTGATTTGGACTAGTTTCCTCATAACCCAGATGTGAACTATTTGGATTCAATTAGAACACTGATAACCTTGAATGCAAAATTGACTGAAGAATTCAAGATAGGTTCCACTTCTAATTACAATCATAAAATTTTAACAAAACTTTGAGTCAAACATCAGTTAGAACAAATGGCAATTCCACCTCATGAAGAGTGGAAGTTGCTAGAAAAGGTGATACAGTGACTTGATTTTTTATTTTCAACCTTTGATAATATGAGTTTCCAAGTTCCAACTCAGCTCTGTGCAGACTTGTCTTTGGGAATTGGCAAGATTTTGCATTGCCAATGCCAATATGTACTCCTTCATGTGAAATTCAATTAAAAAGCTCAAATTCAGACTTCTGTAATGTGATGATGTTCAATTATCTATATTATTTATTTTATCATTTGAACTATTGATGAACTTGATGGAACTTCTAATTTTTCTCTCTGAATTCCTCTTTGTCTTGAACTTGTCCTGGTCTGTCAATGTGTCATATTGTTTGGGCAAGAACCTAAGGTTGGGGTTTTTATTTTGGTTTTCATGAAAATCTTAATGTCGTATGTAATACCTTGGGTGAAAATCTATTCGGATGTTACCTTTTCTGGGTGGGTTTTGTTGGTGTTTTTTTACATAAACCAAGTTTGTCTCCTAATCTACAATCATTAACAATTAACAGATAATCCCATCGAATAGCTCAATAGAATATAATAATACTGAAATGAGCTGGCCTTTCACCAATAATATCAACTACTTGGAGCATGGGATGATTACAACATTATTTCGTAACTTATGATAGTCATTTTATTTGAAATTTGGCAGCAAGCTCTAATTAAAGACATACAGGCACAGGACTTCTCAAACTTGTACAATTTAAACCAGTGCCATATACCATTGGGGAGTCAAATTCACAAACATTTAAAATTTGACAACAGATTCAAATACATAGCATATAAGATCCCTGGAAATATTGCATTACAATAGTGTCAATCCATATCCTAACCCAATACTTCTTACTAAATCCCTTTACAAACATATCCATCCATGATTCCATCCAAGCATTTTAATTAATTCCTTGAATTAAAGCCAAAATGGAAAACATACACACCAGAGCAGTGAGATGAACACCATAATCCTTGATTATACTATTCAAAATTATGATATGTTTATACAAAGGATAGCCATGAGCTCGAAATATAACATCATAACTCAAATGCTAGTATTGTTGCGAAACATCAAATCTTCATAGACCTAAAACCCCATTACTGAATAACCCCAAACCTAAATTGTATTAATATTGAAAGAACTGGTTCTTACAATCTATTCTGCAACTATACCTAGACTCGACCTCAAAATATATGACTTGCCAACCCCTATTTCTGGCCTTGAAATCCTTCTTATAGAAAATGAAGGAGCAAACAAGCATCGGGCCAGAAATTACACATGTCATTGGTCAATTGGATCACTATGTGCCAATTTAAAAATATGATTAAAACCATCGAGTCCTAGAGAATCTTTCTATTGATTCCACTCATTACATAATAGCCATTGCATTAGCTATATCTCAAAACCTATGCCAAAAGTCATCATGGAAGCAAAACCATAATCAATTATACTATAACCGTTGAGTTGTTAGTTGCCGGTAATAGGCACTGTTTTACTCCTCTTCGGTTAAGTACTTGTCCACCCATTTCTAGTATTCCTCATCTGTTGGCCAGTTAAAATTCACCACCTCGATCACCTTAGTATCGTAAGGTGTGTACTTCACCGCAACATGGTTAGCCTCTCTCTCAAAATACTCTAAGAATATGCTGGTATTAATTATTTTATCCATACTGCTCACCAGCAAGTCATAGTCCGAGTCATCACAAATCAATCAATAACCTCTTTTTCCCTATGTTGCCACTACTGCAATGGCAAGATATTTCCCTGTGTATCTATTATATCTGGTAGAAAAGTATCATTCCAATCATCAAATACCGGTTCTCTAATTTTTCTACTCAAATCATCAGGTAGGGCCTGGAATCCCTTCAATGATTTCACAAAATTTAGAGTAGGCTTCAATGACTGAGGCCTGTTGTCTACATCAAACCTAGAAGCCTTAAACATAACATCTAAATCAGTCGCCCGAGGGATCCACTTCTCAACCAAAGGAAGAACTACTTCTCGATCTTTGTTAATGTTTTTAATTCCACCCAAGAACAAAGAATACAAAGAATGTATAGATGGCAACCTACAATCAACCTTCTCATTTAGATGCCTCAAAATGGTATCAACCACCTCATTGTGTTTAGCAATTGCATCATCCTCACTTTCCTTTAGGGAATCTTGCAATTCTATGATTTTATTCAACATTTGCTTCTTGGTAGGATCCAGAGAATACTCAACGTCCTCTTCAACTGGCTCTGGTGTAGGGCTGAGAGCAGGTGTTCGAATAGGGGACCCAAGAGTAGAAATGATTGGGATATTAAGGGGAACTGACCTTGAAGTACTGGGTAGTGCTCTGATATAAGGGGCATTGGAGGATTCTCCTACCTACCCATATTTCAGTCTATCAACTTCAGACTGCAACTCAACATTCCTCTGCTGTATTCTACTATATTCCCCAATTATTATGTTGTATTTCTCCATCAGACTCTTCTTTTCAGCTTCCTCCCTTTTAGCTATCCTTTGGGCCAATTTGGCCACATTCAATGTCAAGCTTGTGGCTTCTGTTGTTAAGGTTTCTGAAGCTCTCTTGATGATGAGCCCTCCCCTTAGACTCAGGCCAATATCAACCACATTTGGTTTTCTACCTTGGGGTGCCAATGCCCATATGGCCAAAGTTTCATATTCCTCACTAAAAGCAAAGTCTTGCAAAGCTGCCTTAACCTCTTCCTCACTATTTTGCACAGGATGCTTGGACTACAGGATAGCATTGAATGCTACAACATCAACTATGTCCCATTCAGGTAGATGTAAGACACTAGCCTGAGTCACAAATCTCCTTCCTTCCTCAGGAGTAATGCTCTTGAATTCCTCCATTAGTTCGGCCTTAACTTCATCATCATTCTCCTGTTCAGACCTATCAGGTCTTGACTCTCTCTTTCTCTTGCATTTATCCTGACATTCCTCTAATTTCATTCTCCAAATTAACTGCAAGAATACAGGAGTCTTCACGAAGGCATCATCATCCAGGAATGCCTTGCAGGCTTCCATCCTGGCATCCTGTACACATTGTCCCTTTATATCTATATCAGTTAAGACCAATTGTGTTGATCTAGGAGGAGAAGGGATACCAACCTGCATGTCTTGATTAGTTATAATTATTTCATCCATTAGAGCCTCTTGTGTTTCCTCAACCCTTTGCCTCTTTAGGCTTGGCTCTGATAGTAACTCTACAGGATCATTTCTCAGTGGTGAATCTAGGTCCACAATCCTTATCCCTCCAGGTTTCCTGATCCCTTGACCCAGTTGTGATGATGCTTGCATTATTTGTTTTCCCCTTTTATCTCCTACCTCTTCATCACTGCTATCATCTCTCTTCCTCTTGTATAGAGGCCTATCCTCTAGTGGCTGATAAGTTGGCCTTGTTTCTTCAAGCCTTGTCTCCGATCTCTGAATTCCCAAGTCCACTTCCAAATTGACTTTCTTGGTTTTCAAGGTGCTCATGATATCTTTGAAGTTATTCATTAAGAAATTTATTCTTTTGTGAAATGGAGTGAACTCCATCAGTGGATCATATTTTGGATCCATTTTATGCACCATAGCTAGCAGTTTCTCATAGGCAATCCATTTCTCTTTATTCAATTCCTGCCTGCTCAAATCAAACTCATTTATGATTAGATCCTTAAGAAAATTGAAAACATGTGCAAACTTGCCACCTTTAATTTGTTGCCTGAATAGGGCAAATAATCCCTCGGGGTCATGCTGCCTCTTAGATCCACTCTTCAAATGATAATCATAAAAAAATCTTCCAAAGTGGACCTATCCTCCCTTGGAAAAGAGAAAATCTAAAACAACAGTATAATCAGAGAACAAAGTCCCTTTTCCTTTCCCTGTCAAATTATCCTTATGAATGCAACCTAGTTGCCACATGATCTCGGCAAATCTCATCCTTGATGGTACATTATATAGGAGAATGTTAGGAGCTCCCTGGAAACCATAAACCCTTAGGACAGTGCTTACGGGGTATAAGATGATGTCACCCCAACTGTGGCACACCTTCAAATCAGGCTTCCTCACTTTGGGTCGGAGGAAATCATGCAAATCCTCAGGGACCCTTGGCACATTTACCACCAATCTAGCTCTAAGTCTGGAAGAAAAATAGTTATCAAACTGCACAAAGCTAGCACCTCCCCTATTGCAAGACAAATTTGCACTCCAAACCTGTACTGGTAATCTTTCTCCATTCACTTCTTGCCTCAACTCCATTTTCTCGGAGAAGAAGTCAGCATTCTTGTAAAGGAACATATGCATTAATAGGGAGTACCAAAAGAAAGGAGTACTAGTGTCCCCCATATGCAACTTCAACAAACCCTCATGTATCTTTTCAGCAAGAAAAGATGCATAATCGTACACTACAGAAAAATTGGGATGCTGAATCTGAGCCCCCATAAACATATAAGCAATGGGCATCATGGTATTAGGGTTGAAACCTAAAATATGGAAAAGTGAATAAAATGTTGCCAAGAAGTGATCAACAAAACAACTCAGCCTGAAAGGCTTCTGATCAGTTGGGCTGATGTGAATCATTGAACTACCTACCTTGGCTAAATGAGGAGGAAGCAATTTTGATATGAAAAGAGGCTGTGACCTGGCATATTCCTGCTTCATTTCCGCAAAATCTACCCGGACTAAGAATGGGCTATATTCACTCAAATCGAAAACCTGCTGAATCTCATTTGCATTTATATTAAGTAGAACCCCGCCATCATTATCCTTGATAATCCTTGTAACAGGATTATATCATGCTGCCACTGCTCTGAGTAGGTCAATATCAGGAAATACATTTGGTACAACTAGTTTCCCCATATCATACTTCCAGCCATTACAGAAAGGATGAGGCACATTTCACTGCCCATACCATCTCCTAAACATTTCTAGGCCCTTCATTTGGACCCTAGCATCTGCAATATTATAGGTTTTACACCTTAGTCCCTCGCCTAAGGCTTTCCCATTCATTAAAACCAAACCCCTCTTCTTGTCGTTCGTTAATAGCGGGAATTGATCTAGGAAATCGTCGTATAAATTCCTTTGCAAATAATCAATATGGCCAGAATGCTGCTTTGATGGCACCATTTCGAACAACCAAGGATTCTCCTAAAATCAAATTCTTGAACAAACTAGGGCTACCCAAAATGAAATTAGACCAGAACTTTGCAATTTCCCACAATTCAAAAGAACCAGTAACCTTATAGTCTTAATCAACAAGATCCCTGACCAACACATTCAAATATAAATCGTGGCATAGAAGGTAACTCACGAGATTTCGCACCTTGCAGAAAATCAAACCTCGCTGTAATTTCTTGAAAAACTCAATCTTTGGCTCTAGAGTCCTGGACCGCTTCAAAAACATTTGAATGCCTTTGTGGTGAAGATAGAATGGAATTAACTACTTAAAGCCGATGAAAAATGGCCAGTAGATGTCTCATCCACCATTAAAGCTCACTTGTATGCCGCGCCAATGGATTCAATCGTATTTGATGCAAATTTAAATCCTCACTGTCAATCTCTTGTTCTTGTCAGATCATCAATGATCAGATGACCATCTTCAAAAGGCTGACAAAATCTCCATGTCATTATCGAGGACCCACCATGATACACAGTGCCAAAGGAATACACGTGGCATCCACCCGTGATATCGCAATCACTAAACACCATTCACTTTAGGATCACGCGATGGTGGGAAACTGTTGATTCCCTCCATTGGCAATCATGATCATTCACAATAGTGAGCAGCACCAAAACCTCTCCGTCAAGCAACTTTTCATCAAGGTTAAAACATCATCGTCGATCTCGAGCATGTGCATCTCACATCTGGTTTAGTAACCCACTCTATAACATACTATAGTCTGATACAAATATTAAGCACTTTATTTACTCCTTTTCAGCATCGGCAACCTGGGACACGTGGCGCCCGCTCGTGATATCGCAATAACCAAGCAACCAATGGTGATGTCATCGCGAGATCACGAGGAATGGTCAAGATCAACCGTAGGGAGATCGACGATCACTAAAAATAATCCCTGTAAAATAATACAATTACTTAAAATAAAAGAGGGGAAGGGGACACCACCTAGGACAACGACAAACGATGGCTCAAAGTTGTTCTAAAACACAGGGAACGGTCTGACCCAAACTTGAGAAATAAAAGGTTAGGAAAAATATTTACCATTTTTATTAAAAGGGGCCCGGCCTAGACGATTCAATGGGACATAAGTTGTTTTGAAACCACCCTCAAAAAGGTAACGTCAGAAAAGACCCAACCCAAAGATATACATTATATGGTAGGTTACTAAAGCGGCTGTGAGGTACACGTGCTCAAAATCAACGGAGGTGTTATAATCTTGATGAAAAAGTTGCTCGACAATTATGTTCAACAACGGTGACTGTTATGAATGAACACGATTGCCGATGACGGAGATCAACGGTTGCCTGCCATCACGTGATCGAAAGATGCGAGGCGTTTATTAATTGTGATATCACGGGGGAGCGCCACGTGTATTCCTTTGCTGATGCATAGTGTGGTGGGACCTTTGTGCTGAGATGGAGATTACATCAGCCTTTATGAAGGCAACCGTTCGATGCTCTGATGAAAGTGAAGGATCGATGGTTGGGATTTGAATTCGCATCAAATGCAATTGGAAGCTTGGAGCCTTTGGCACGGCATGCAATTGAGCTTTAATGGCAGATGAGATGTTTTGTGGCTCAATTCGATCAACATTAAGTAATTTTCCTTTGTTCTATTTTACCACAAAATTATAACAGATTTTGGTTATGTCTTGATGACAGTTTTGGGCCACTTTTGGAGCAAGTTTCTTGAGGTTTGGCAGCTAGCCAGTGCATCAGCCATTTTCTAGCGGATGGGAAAAACAAGAAGATTCTCATGGGACTCAGTTGTTGTAACAAAATTTTTGAAATATCATAGGGGGGTCCAAGTGACCGGTGACATGTGTATTTCTGGCCCAATGCTTGTTTTCTCCTTCATTCTCTATAAGAAGGATTTCAAGGCCAGAAATACGGGTTAGCAAGTTGGATAATTTTAGGTCGAGTCTAAGTAAAGTTGCAGAGCAAATTGTAAAGGGCCTGTTGTTTTAGTGAAAATGTTGTTTTAGATTTTGTGTCATTCGGTAGTAGGTTTTAAACTCATTAGAGTTTGATGTTTTAGGACAATACTAGCATCTGAATGGAAATTACTCATTTCGAACTCATGTCTCTCCATTGTATAAACATATCATTATTTTTAATAAAATGATCAAGGGTTATTTTGTTCATTTCTAAGTTATGGATGTTGAACTGTTAGTCTGTTAGCTTCTGTTATGTTTTGACTAAAAATCCTGATATGATTCATGAAGTGCAATATAATATAAAATATCATGGAGACTTGGAGTGCAATATAAAATATTAAATAAAATATCCTGAACTTGAAGTGCAATGATTCACAATTTATTTGAATACAATATTAAAAATCATCAACTACTGTTTGGAATATGATTCATGCAGTGCTTGAGTGCAATATAAAATAAGATTATAAGATATCATGAACTTGAAGTGCAATGATTCACAATTTTCATTTAATAGAATATAAAATATCATCAACTACAGTTTGGATTTTGGAACAATGGAAACTGATTCAAGAAGTGAAGTAAAAATACCTAAAAACTGCTAATTCTCTTCCATTTCCAAATGGAGTCAGAGTCCTCAAACCAATGCTCATCTTGATTCGGAGACTGCTCTGCACTTTGTTTGGCCTGTGTCTCAAAATCAACATTCATTGATTGATTTGTGTGAATTTCAATATCACTGTCATCTTGATCTATCCTAGGCCCACTGCCACTGCCACTATACCACCACCAGTACCGAAAGCTCCTGGAATTGGAGAGCCTGTGTTGCACAACCCGACCCCTCTTCTTTCACATGTGGACCTCTAGATTGCGAGTGCCCTTTCAAAAGGATTTTTTTTGACATTATACGCAGTTCCTTTCATCCTCAAGCAATTTTCCAAATTATTGTCTAGTTTGTTTCTTAACTTTGATTTCAAAAACCCCAATGTACTGAAAACTCTCTCATCGTCCACCAACCCCAATATCATTGTTTGACATAAATCAACAAGTTTGAAATATTCTGACAACCACACAATATTTCACTCTAACCTAAGCTTGTCCAAACCTTTTTTATTGATCCCGGTTCAAAGGCCTTCTCCTTGCCCATGGACCCTCATAGCTATTGCAAAACTTCAACATTGCTTTCTAAGCTTATTTTCATTTAAAATTCCTTCTATTGCCTGCTCATTGTATGTTACCTTTCTCAAAAACTATTAGATCATGATTTTTACTTGATCATGAAAATATTTTGGGTTATCTTGGTTTACCCAAAATTGAGGATACACAATACCCATGGCTTCAAGTATTTCATGTCGAGGGAATCTTTCACGAATCTTTGAGGAAAGAGATTTTGCAATTTCCTTCAAATTATCACTAACAGATTTAACAATGTCGTTAAAATCTTCCTCATTAACAGGTACTTCTTTTCTAGAGTGCCTAGCTGTCTTACAATGGTACATTGGTATCTCGTATCCACTTACACAAATACATAAGTGCCCACTTTCATTAAACTGTAAATAATTATCAAGATGATTCAAATCAGTAATTTTCCACCACATCAAATAATTTGCGCCTTCTTGTGTTAGATCTAGGTATAGATGATTGAGGGCCAAGCATGTAAGTTTACGTAGATTGGCATATTCATAAATATACATAGTTCTATCTTGGGATTTCTTCACAAGATTGTTCATCTCATCTAGCATGGGGAGAAGACTAGCTAAAGTCAAGAGTGTCTCTATATCGCTTAACCTTTGTAAGAGTTCAGGAGCTTTGTCTACTGTGCTGCGATGCTCATACATCAACCCAATGAAGGATTGATATTCTGAAAGAACTCGTTGCGCTAGTCCATGCAGGGAGATCCATCTGGTATTGAAATCCTTAAGAAGCTTGTTTCCAGGTGTTATTCCCTCAGCAAAATGTTAAAATTCAAGGAAACGTTTGGGACTTCAGCATAAGTATGCGTGGATCTCGCAAACTAGATTTTCAACTTTTGATACTGTTGGAAACTTGCTTACAATTTTAAATGCTAAATTCATTCTGTGGGCCATGCAGTGAATTCCAAGCATGTATGGTGCACAAGTAGTTTGTAACTTTATGCAAAGACCACTCCTTTGACCTTGCATCACTGTAGCTCCAGCTCCTACACACACCAACTTTTTGGCAATTGTCAACTCATCCAAACTTGCAATTTCATTCAAAGATTTCTTGACTAGTTCAAATAGATTTTGCGATGTTGAACTGTCCTTCATTTTATGAACACAAAGAAGATGAGCTTGGCGAACATGTTGTTCTATAGTATACAAATGCATACAAACCCAAGAAGTATTGTCTACTGTAGTAACTTCATCTAAAGATAATGCAATGAAATTTGACTCTTTTAATTTCTCATTTAAATCTTGCTTTTCCACTGTAGCGAGACAGTTCGCCCATTCCCATCCAGCGTTTACTAACCAATGTGAGAAGGGAAAGTGGGGAGCACTTAAATAAGATAATAAATCAAAATATTCTGGGTAGTCGATCATAGGACACCCCCTGGACAAAATATGAAAAACAACACTCATCTGAATAGTTTTTGACAGATTTGCTGCTGCCATGGCTTTTCCAAAATGAGCCTCAAGTGTACCTTCACATTTTTTAATCTTTGACATTCTATGCTTATGCTCTCCATAATCTGTGGCATACTTAACATGAAGACATTCTTCCTTTGATTTCCATCGTACGACTGATTGTTCCTTTCTGTCTATGATTTGTTTTTCGTAAACTTTGCCGATATGCTTTTCTATAGTGTCAAGCTTTAGTTGCATCATCTTGTCTTTTCCACATTTCCAACTAAAAATCTTACATCTGAGTTGTGTTTCCCTTTCAATATCGTTTTCATTTGATACCCCCACTGGTTCAAGGAATGGGTACTTCGACAACCAACCAATTTGAAAATTCCTTGTCATTTCCCACTCGCGGCCCAATTTATCTTTGCCTTTTCTTTTCTTGCTACCAACATCATCCTCATCCAAGTCAATTATCTCATTTTGGCAATCCAGGGTATCCCTTGGAACATCTTCTGCGGTATTGCCATCCTCATTTGATACATTTTGATTTAACACAATGACAATCTCACTGATAGGGTAGGGTTGGATGAAACAATCACTATTCCATGCTCTGGATCTTTGGTTGTAAGATCTCCTAGGTGTCTCCACCACCTTAACCTTTAGGTCCTCTCTTAGGTATAGGTACCCCTAGTTCTACTGGCCAACCCCACTATCCTCTCACACTCAATCTCCCAAGCCAATATTGGTGCTATGCCACTACCTCTTCTTTAACCCTTAATCTTCCCTAAAGGTTAATTACTCCCAACTCCCACCTTATTCTTTGCAAGGGTGTAGAGATGTTTCTACTGGCTTCACAAAATCTTCCTAGGTTTCTTGGACAATCACCAAATTCCAATTCTCCATTGCTTCCACCAAACCCTCATCTAGGGTTAAAAAGGCTACAAGCCCTAGAGCCCCAATTAGGCCTCCTAACACGAGAAAAATGGATAGTTCACCAAAATCCTCCAAAAGAGCCCCAATTTTTTTTGGGATTCATGATACCCTTGCCCAAACCTCAAATATTTTTGGGGTTTGGAGCCTCCACTGCCCGTACCCTTGGTTTAGCAAATTTAGGCTTGGTTTAAGCCATTTTCTGACCTCACTGTGATCAACCAGTTTGTTCTGCCTCCTCTCGGTCTGTTGAAGTCTCCTCCTTCTTGCCAAGTCCTTGAAAGGAAACCAACATCCTCTCCACATCGTGGTTTTCTAGGAATGGGCACCCCTGCAACCTTAGTGCTCTGTACTCTTTGTCCTTCCTAGCCGGGCACTGCCACGCTCGCCTAGGAACAGACTTCATCCATGAATCCTTGACCCCTAAAGACTCCTACCTCTACCATAATTACAAGCATGGAGCCTAGCCATAGTTTCCAAGAGCCCATACATCAGGTACTAGGGAAAACTAGACTAGAACTCCATTTCTAACGGTCTGCTAGTTAGAACAGCAATGGAAAGAAACTAACTAACTACAATTAAAAGATTGAAATGATGAAAAAAAGCTAACTACAGAACCAAAAAATGCTTGGAAGACAACTAAATTACATTCCACACATATTTTAGTGCCTGGTTTATACCATTAACACACTAACAAGAGAAAAACACATAAAATTCCTCAATCTTCTCACTGTCCACACTTAACATTTATGAAGTTTCAAAATTACAAAAGCTTCCAATGCCTTCCAACCAATCTACAGGCTGAGGGACACCTTATATAGGTTTCCCAAAGTAGTTAACTTTCCCCTTGGTAAGACATGTTGGTTAGAAAGTGGCAAAGGTGCAAAATGTACCATTTTGCCACTTTTGCCTATTCAAACAAAACTAGGAAAAGTGAGTTTCCACACTCATTAAACCTTTCCCGTCCTTAACCTACTGATAGCTCTTGATCACTACTTATTCCTAATCTTCTAACTCCATTGCAATGGTCAACATGACCTTCATAACTTCAAAAACAAAATGGCATCCTAGACTAATGCCTAGTGTTCCCTAGGTGGTCCTGCACCATTCTCCCCCTCTGCACAAGCTCTAAGGAATGTGAGGAGAGAGTAAAGAGACATGTATGCCCTGCTTCTTGAATTGAGCTTCATCCACCCATGTAGCCTCAGATTCATGTTTGTTCTTCCACTTGACAAGATGCTCCATGTACACTTTGTGCCTTGTAGAATTCTTTACCCTTGACTCAAAGATCCTTTCTACCTAAAGCTTGTCTTGAATAGGTAAGGGTATGTTGCTTACATCCTTGAAGATCTCCTGATTGTTCTGAGCTAAGTCATTGATTGATCCCTTGAATCTGATCAAATCAGCAACATTGAAAACTGGTGAAATTCCCAAATCTGAAGGTAACTCCACCTTGTATGCATTATTTCTATATTTGGCTAAAACCTTGCATGGTCCCACCCTCTTCATCTGTAATTTGGTTGATATACCCTTTTGCAACCTGGATTTGTTAAGGTGAACCATGACATAATATCCTACTACAAATTGCAAATCCTTTCTTGACAAATCCACCTTATCCTTCAACTTTTGTGTAGCCTCGGTGACTGTCTTCTTTACCTGCTCCTGAATCTCCTTCATAGTTTGAGTGAAGTCTTCTGCATGTCCAATCCTATTCTCCATAGCTCCTAGATCCCTGAGCTCACATATCCCTCTTGGGTGCATTCCATAGACAACCTCAAAAGGACTCTTCCCTGTGGTCCGGTTTACACTATCATTATAAGCATACTCAGCCAGTGAGATCACCATGTCCCATGTCTGTCCATACTCCTTAATTAGGCACCTTAGAAGGTTACCTAGCACCCTGTTAACCACCTTTGTTTGCCCATCGGTCTGAGGATGGTAAGCTGATCCAAAAGATAGGTTGGTACCCAATCTGCTCCATAGAGTCTTCCAAAAGTGACTCATGAACTTCACATCCCTATTGGAAACAATACTCAATGGAAATCCATGAATCCTAACAATTTCCTTGAAGAAAAGGTGAGCAATGTAGCTAGCATCATGAGTGGTCTTGCAAGGAATAAAGTGACTCATTTTGTTGAATCTATCCACCACTACATAGACACTATCAAATCCAATCTTGGTCTTAGGGAGTCCTACCACAAAATCCATGCTAACACACTCCCATGGTCTGTTAGGAATAGGTAGGGGCTGATAGAGGCTAGCATTACTAGCTCCTCCCTTAGCTTTCATACACACAACACATTGCTACACATACCTCTTGACATCTCTTGACAACTTAGGCCAATAGTAGAACCTTTGCACTAGTTCTAATGTCTTGTTGATGCCAAAATGTCCACTAAGACTACCATTATGCTTTTCTTGAATGAGGTTTTCTCTCATTGACCCTTTTGGAACACACAACTGATTCCTTTTAAACAAAAATCCACTTTGCAAAGTATACTCTGAGTATTGGCTATGAAAATGATTCTCAAAGTCAGAACATACCTTGTAGGCCTCTGAGAAATCTTCATCTTCCCCATAGAGATCCTTGAAACTCTCTATCCCAATGCTCTTCACTTGTATCTCTTGCACTGTCAGCAATCTTCTACTTAGTGCATCTGCTACCTTGTTCAATTGTCCCTTCTTGTGCTTGATGGTGAAAGTAAAAGCTTGGATGTATTCCATCCATTTCAAATGCCTACTGCTCAACTTCTCTGGGGTGCTGATATAGCTAAGTGCCTGATTGTCAGTAAAGACCAAAAACTCCTTGGGTAGAAGGTAATGTCTCCACTTCCTAAGTGACTGAACCAAAGCATAAAGTTCCAAGTCATAGGTTGAATACTTCTTCTTAGCCTCATTGAGCTATTCACTAAAGAAAGCTATAGGTCCGCCTTCTTAACTTAACACTCCTCCTACTGCCATTCCACTAGCATCACACTCCACAGTAAACAATTTGTCAAAGCTTGGTAGTAAGAGAATAGGTTGAGTTTCCACTTCTTGTTTCAGTTTCTCAAATCCTTTCTCAGCTTCTTGAGTCCACACAAACTTAGTTTTCAAACCACCCTTGATTGTATCTAGGACCAGTGCACATATGCCACTAAAGTTTCTTATGAATTTCCTATAGAATTGAGTCAATCCATGGAAACTTCTTACCTCTGTCCCTGTGGTTGGTGTAGGCTAGTTTAGGATAGCTTCCACCTTGCTTGGATCCATCTTCAATGATCCTTGTGACACTACAAAACCTAAATATATCAGCTCTTGTTTAAAGAATTCACACTTCTCTAGGTTGATGGCTAACTTCTCCTCTTGCAACGTTCTAAGAACCAACTCCACATGCCTTAGGTGTTCTTCTGCTATCTTGCTAAACATGAGTATATCATCAAGATATACAACCACAAATATCCCTGTACAATCCTTGAGTACTTCATTCATGAGCCTCATGAAAGTGCTAGGGGCATTAGAGAGGCCAAATGGCATAACTCTCCACTCATACAACCCATCTGTTGTCTTAAATACTGTCTTCCACTCATCTCCATCCTTGATTCTGATCTGATGGTATCCACTCTTGAGATCCAACTTGGTGTAGTACTGAGCTCCTCCAAGACAATCCATCAAGTCTTCAATTCTAGGAATAGGGAACCTGTACCTAATTGTGATTCTATTTATTGCTCTAGAATTAGCGCATAACCTCCACTTGCCTCCTATCTTTGTTGCTAAGACTACTGGTACTGCACATGGGCTAATGCTCTTCCTAATCAATCCTTGATCCATTAACTCTTGCACTTGTCTAGCTACTTCCAAATTCTGATCTAGTGTAAGCTTATAAGCTGCTTTGTTAGGTAATGATGCTCCAGGTATGAAGTCAATCTGATGACTAGTAGCTCTTTTAGGAGGTAAAGTTGCAGGTGCACCATCACTTACTATGTCTTTGTACTTCTCAAGCAAATTCTGGACTGCTCCGGGTATGACTGGTTTTTCAGTCTTGTCTTCCTCTTTGGGTTGCACCATGATCACATAACCTTCTCCTCTTCTATGTAAGGTGTTGAGGAACTCTTTACCACTTCTCAACAAGACACTTGGTGTCTTTGACTATCCTTCATCCTCTTCTGACAGCGACTGCAACTTAAAGGTCTTCCCATCCTTCTTAAATGCAATTGTGTTCTCCTTTCCATCATAGATGGAACTCCTATCATACTGCCATGGCCTGCCCAATAGAAGATGGCATGCATCCATGGGTAATACATCACATATTAGCTTATCCTTGTACCCTCCAATAGAAAACTCCACCGTTACTTGCTCATTAACAAGAAAACTCTGCCCTTTGTTTAACCATGTCACTTTGTAGGGGTTAGTGTGAGGTATCTTCACCAATTTCAACTTCCCTACTACCTCTTCTGAGATTATATTATTAGTAAACCCTGAGTCCACTATAACCTTACACACCTTTCCAAGGATTTTACATATCACTCTAAATAGTGCTCTTCTTTGCTTTGGCTCCTCCTTGACCTGTTGTCTGATCAAGACTCTCCTAAACATCAGATTCTCCCCCATTTCAGATTCTATATGACTGACCTCAGGTGATTTAGTGCTCATGGTGTCCTCTTGTGCATATGCCACCCTCTTCTCAGTGTTTGATGAAGATGCTTTCTCTAGGCACCTATAAGCTAGATGGCCTACTTGACCACAATGGTAACATTTCATAGTAGAAAAATATGAATTTCTCCTGCCTACTCCTCTTCCCCTATTGGATCCTCCTTGATATCCTCTACCTCTTCCATAACCTCCTCTAGAAGGTGCTTCACTTCCATGCTCAGTGAGTTTAGACTCTCCTTGGTTTCTTTGCTCATTGCCTCTGCCTCGGTAGCCACCTCTCTGTCCTCTTTGATCTCTTTGATCTCTACCTTTGCCTCTGCCCTTAGAAGCTTGGTCTTGTTTCCTCTTGCTTCTTTCCTCAATCTTAGTAGCTAATTGGTAACATTGGTGTACTGTCTTAGGACTCAAAAGAGCCATCTCCTCTTGAATGTTCCACTTCAAGCCGTTAAGATAACTAGCCACCTTGAGACTTTCATCTTCTGAAACATTGGACCTCATACAAAGTTTTTGAAACTCCTCTATGTAAGTGTTCACATCTTGGTCTCTTTGCCTCAAGCTTTGTCTTTTCTTGTGTAACTAAATCTCATAGTCATCTGGTATGTATGCTTCTCTCACTTTTGCAACCATACCCTTCCAAGTTGAAATAGGCTTCTTGCCTTCCTTTTCCCTCTTTGTTTGGATGAATTTCCACCATGTCAAGGTTGATCCTCTCAATCTAGACTTGGCCACCTTCACCTTTTGTGCTTCAGTGACTCCATCATATTCAAAATGGTTCTCCATGCCTTCTATCCAATCTATCACTAGATCAACTTCTAATTTCCCACTAAATAGTGGTATGCCTTCAAGTGCTTTTCCACTCAAAGCTTTCAATGCCTTCAAGAAAGGATCCTCTTGCAGAACAGGGTTAGGTTCAGGGGTCTTGTCTTCCTCTACAACCTCTTCACTCTTTGGTTCCCTACCCTCCAATCTATCACTGACCTCTTCGATCTTGGTTTGCACATTACTCAATGCTGCTTCCAATTGTGCTAATCTTTCTCCTAGTCTCCTATTATCTTCCTCCTGATCTTCGACCTTCTTTTCCAATTCAATGTTTGTCACCATGGTTGTGGACCCACTAGATTCAAGGTCAGACATGCAAGATTCTCTCCCAAATCTTTAATTTGCTCTGATACTAATCTGATAGGATAAGGGTTGGATGGAACAATCACTGTTCCATGCTTTGGATCTTTGGTTGTAAGATCTCCTAGGTGTCTCTACCACCTTAACCTTTAGGTCCTATCTTAGGTATAGGTACCCCTAGTTCTATTGGCCAACCCCACTATCCTCTCACACTCAATCTCCCAAGCCAATCTTGGTGCTATGCCACTACCTCTTCTTTAACCCTTAATCTTCCCTAAAGGTTAATTACTCCCAACTCTGACCTTAATCTTTGCAGGGGTGTAGAGATGTTTCTACAACATCTTCCTAGGGTTCTTGGACAATAACCAAACTCGAATTCTCCATCGCTTCCACCAAACCCTCATCTAGGGTTAAAAAGGCTACAAGCCCTAGAGCCCCAATTAGGCCTCCTAACCCGAGAAAAATGGATAGTTCACCCAAATCCTCCAAAAGACCCCCAATAATTTCTTGGGATTCGTGATACCCTTGCCCACACCTCAAAGATTTTTGGGGTTTGGAGGCTCCACTGTCCATACACTGTCCTAACCCTTGGTTTAGCAAATTTAGGCTTGGTTTAAGCCATTTTCTGACCTCACTGTGACTAGCCAGTTTGTTCTGCCTCCTCCCGGTCTATTGAAGTCTCCTCCTTCTTGCCAAGCCCTTGCAAGGCAACCAACATTCCCTCCACACCATGGTTTTCCAGGAGATGGGCACCCCTGCAACCTTAGTGCTCTGCACTCTTTGTCCTTCCTAGCCAAGCATTGCCAAGCTCACCTAGGAACAGACTTCATCCATGAATCCCTAACCCCTAAAGACTCCTACCTCTACCATAATTACAAGCATGGAGCCTAGCCATAGTTTCCAAGAGCCCATACACTAGGTACTGGGGAAAACTAGACTAGAAATCCATTTCTGATGGTTGGCCAGTCAGAACAACAATGGAAAGAAACTAACTAACTGCAATTAAAAGCTTGAAATGATGAAAACAAGCTAACTACAGAACCAAACAATGCTTGGAAGACAACTACATTGCATTCCACATGTATTTCAGTGCCTGGTTTATACCATTAACACACTAACAAAAGCAAAAAATAGAAAATTCTTCAATCTTCTCACTGTCCACACTTAACATTCATGAAGTTTCAAGATTACAAAAGCTTCCAATGCCTTCCAACCAATCTACAGGTCGAGGAACACCTTATATAGGTTTCCCAAAGTAGTTAACTTTCCCCTTGGTCGCACATGTTGGTTACAAAGTGGCAAAGGTGCAAAATGTACCATTTTGCCACTTTTTCCTATTCAAACAAAACTAGGAAAAGTGAGTTTCCACACTCATTAAACCTTTCCCCTTCTTAACCTACTGATAGCTCCTGATCACTAATTATTCCTAATCTTCTAACTCCATTGCAATGGTCAACATGAACTTCATTACTTCAAAAACAAAATGGCATCCTAGACTAACGCCTAGTGTTCCCTAGGTGCTCCTGCACCACTCACCTTGACCTTCTTGTGGCGGAAGAGTTGATGATATATCTCCATCTTCAATAATATTTGGTGGAAGAGTTGATGGTGTAGCTCCACCTTGATCTGATGGATTAGAAGCTTTTCCAATTCCAAAGTAAGGTTGTATGGTACCTCCCCATTTTGGGTGTTTTGATGGCCTCCCAGTCTCTTCATTACCCGCCTACTCAGGAGTCTTACCCTTACTGCTCGACATATTGATCTCATTTCGAATAAAAGCTGGAAAAAAATGTCTTCTTGTTTAAGAACAACAGACCAACAGAGAATATAGATCCCATTCCCTACTTAAAATTATGTTTAAGACTGAAGCAAGAATGGAAAACAGAGAAATAAATCTTATTATTATAACTAATAGTCTAATAACTAATAATATTATGAAGAAATGATCACTCACCTTTGATCTATGTTTTCGGGTTTCGTTGACTTCTGAATCGAGAAGTAGAACCTCATAACTGAACAAAATGTGTAAGAACAAATAACAGTTTCAATTGTATTTATATCAATCCATATTTGGTGAATTCCGCGGGATTTTGAAATGGTATGTTAAAAATTTGGTGAATCCTGCGTGCTTATACAAGGATACCTTGAAATTTTCAAGGCGAAATAGGTCCTCATAAGCAACTATTTGTAAATTTTAATTGGTGAATGGGTCTTCATAAGCAACTATTTGTAAATTTTAATTGGCGAAATGGGTCCTCATATAATGTTGTTTTAATAGTATTGGCGAATATGTTGGTGTTTTGCAACATGCTCCTCGAGATTACAGGTGAAAATATTGATCAGTCCATTGGAAATGCGTAGTCTGTTAAGGCAAATTTATTGCCTAAACATGCCTTATAAAAAAAAACCACTAGCGAATGGACACCCATTGGACTGATAGTACGTGAAACCCAGGCGATTTGAACACCTTGCTGGATACCTAGAATTTGCCAAATTGGATTTGCCCGATTCCTGGAATTCGCCAATTGGTGAAGATTCACCACTAAAGTTATCCCTGATATGGGTCCTTGCAAGCCTTGTCTGAACTTCAAAACTTGATCTTGTAGCTCTTTGTCTACACTCTGTTTCTTGCCCTACAACCTCCATCTTTGGATCTAGACCTGCAATAAATATGAAAAAGAGATGGCGGGGTGGCTATTTAGGATATTGCCTCAATCAAGCCTTTATTTTGGTATTTTAACCTCCATAATAGCCAAATATCTAATATAAAATAGTGTGTATTCCCTAACCTTAAGTGTGTCTAAGGTTGTTATGAGCTAAAATGTAAAGAAACCCTACTCAAGTGTGTTAGAGAGAGATTCCTATATAAAAATGACAAGATCTACCTTGGGAGAAGTCAAACACCCTTTAAATTTGAAACATAATGATATCTTGCTTTAGGTTGCAAATAGGATGAATCTTGAAGATGAGAATAATATGAAACAAGTCATTAGGTTGAAGTAAATGGCCAAATGCATCTCTCAAACCTGGAATCCATCATGTTCTTCTATTGGCATCAATCTCCAATCATGACATAAGACTTGATAAAAATATGCAAATGAGCTTGTAAACCTACAAATTCATGTGTGGCAGAATGATCTCTTGATTCTCTTTCTTTCTCTCATTTCTTTCTCACGTGCTATAGTTTTGAAATGGTAAAAAGACTAGGTATTTATAAGCATTTCTCTAATTTCTTGATAATTAAATCCCAATAGTCAATATTTAAAATGTAAGTTTTGAATATTAAAATGGCCACTTTGACATGCCCAAAATTGGATCCTGGCTAAGAAGGGGGACGCATACATTGACATATGGGTCTTGGCCCCGATCTCCAAGATATTAAGTGTTGGGGGCAACATATGAGTTGGATGCAGTTATTCAATGCTTGCAAATTTATCATAAAATGATAACCTCAGAATATATAATTTAGGAGATTAGGGCCTACTTAAGAGGTGTTGAAAATTGATAAATGCAAAGGTCACTAAAATAGGTCCAACCTAAGCATGAAATTGTACTATCACCTATAATGGAGTACAATTTCCTATGCTACATTTAGCCCCCACTTTAGCAGTCATATGACACTACATGCATATGCAAGCTAAAGTACTAAGATTAAATCATCTTGTATAAAAAGGATACTCATATGATATTAAAATTCATTCATGAATGGGAAAATGAAGCCCCTAATGTAATCATGCAAAAAAAAAAAAATGTTAGGAACCACATCCTAAAAAAATGATTTGTTAGTTGTTCAAAATAATCTTATACTTTTAAATAAATGTCTCAACTACTACGAAGAACCAAATGCAAGGGTATATTTATGCCCCCCAAATTTTGTTTTCTTTATGGAAGTGGAATCAAGGTAGAAATCTAACCATATAAAATTTCTAGTCTTTGTGATGAAAATTCTTATGATAGGGTCATGAAATCACAACACCAACTATCAACAAACATTACTTGTGATCAGGGATGAAACTATAAATCTAACACAATAGGTGACATAAAAAATAGAGTTCATGAGCCCCCATAATGGGTGATTTGAATGATATATGCAAGTACACAATTTTACTATATACTAGATACACTTGTGCAGAGGAGTGAAGATACCAAGATGACAACCATAAGTTAGTCTCATTGGTCTAGTGCATTGTACTCTTCTTACAAATGTGCACTACACCATACCAGCCTTTTGTTATACACTTGGATGATCTTGGTAGTGCAGATATTTGCTGCATTAGAGAGTTAGATTTGATCATCTAGAGGATGATGATATAGTATGGAGACCATATATGATTCTATAGAAATGGTGAGGTTTTACACAATAGTTAGCCGAGATGCAACAAGATAGACTATTAGTTGGATGACATGACTATATTATTATGCCCTTTTATTATAATTGTGTGATGAGGTAGTTTGGTTAAATAGAAATAGAACCTACCCCACAATCTACATTCCTGAGATTGCATGTAGTGGTGCTAGACTAGGGGACGTTCGCCAACCCACACTCAAAGATGTCACCTTTACTGACTCAGAGGATGAGTAGTGAGACGTACCCACAACATCTTACTTAGATGATATAGGAACCTCGATTAAATATGATAGGTGGTAGATGACAACATGACCATAGCACGTCTTCCATGACGATCATCCCGTAGGTGACCCTAGACCTTTTGCATATCAAGAGGACGAGAGAGGGTGGGGGTGTTGATGGAGATATGATAGATGATGATGATATAGTGGAGGAGGAGGAGGAGGAGGGGGAGGATCATCAGTGGGTGGGAGAGGAGCCTGAGGAGCCAATAGAGGTCAGAAATGCCTCTGAGGAGAGAACCATATCTCATCCTCACATCATTCAGGCACATCCATCAAACACAGTAGGCATACTATTCCATGAGAATGGAGAGAGAAATCATGCAACTCCCACCACATTTCCTATCCATCATAGGAGTCCTAATATGACACCCATAGTGTCATATTGAGATCTCGATTGGCAATTTGATGATCTAGGTGATGTGATATGTTATTTATCTTTTATGTATGATTAGTTTTGGTTATGTTTATTCATTATGTATCATTCTAATTTATGTCATGTTTTTTTTGTTACAGTTGGTACACGATACTAGATCAACTTATTTAGTTGATTCAGTGCAAACATTGTTCCACTGATGCCCCCACAATAGGTGACATAGGATAAGCATAGGCCACCACCTAACATAAGGCACCATGTTGATTTTTTTGAGTCTTTATCTCGATGGAGTACATCCTATGATGATATGATGCTTGGACCATTGATTTGGTTAGAGTAAAAAATGAGGAGGTTCAAGCTAGAGAGGAGCAGACTAGAGTTGTACATGAGGAGATCAAGGCTACATATGAGGAGCTTAGAGCTACCAAGATCCCTTTTGAGAGCTAGACATAGGCCGTCTTATGACGGAAGCTCAAAAAGGTGCATGAAGAGATTGGTAGAGTTTAGGTGGACAGGGATTGGATCGAGTAGAAGTGCATTGCAGAAATCACATGTGAGGGTATAACCATAGGCTAGGTACAAGGCCTACAAGAGAAAATGAGATATAGGAGCCACTCTTGAACCACTATGTCTTAACAAGAACCACCACAACTAGGCCGTGAGGAGTCTGGTAGCCATAAACCTACCTAGATGTATCATATTATAACACACCACATTTTTCTAGTAGGGTGACTATGTATACAAACAAGGTATGATCTTTTTTTTATGAGCATTTTTCCATTTTAATGAGTTATGTGCCATTAATGTAAAAATGGTATCAAAGAATTGTTGTTGACAGTGGTTGTAAAAGGGTGTCAAGGCTTTCAGATGTGATGGTTGTCAAAGATGAAAAGTATTGTATAGGAGTACTAGGATTGTCATTTGACTCAAGGTCTCCGAAGCATGTTTTTTATCTGTGTGTAGACCTTCTAATCGATCATATCTTGTATCATGTCTATTGAGATGCAATTTCCTTCAAATAGTTAGTGTATTTATTATACCATGCTAGGTATGCATTCATCATGAGTGTGGTGGTCTAGAAGGACATCCTTTGGGTAGAGAGATTTCTAAATATGGTTGGCATTTATTTTAGAAATGCATTGTTGTTTTGAAGTTTAGAAGGAGAGTATGTCTACACTAGTTCTATCAATTTCATGAGTTTTTGTTGGTGGGGCTTAGTGTATAAGAAGTTTTAAGTGTCAAAAGGTCTATCAAGCTATTCAAATTTTTAGGCATGTGTCGTAATAACTTGAAGCATGTGGCATTCAAATCATACATGTGGAGTGAGGATGGGACCTATTTAAGGTTCATGTGGTGGTACAAGGCATCAATTTATCTTGGTCACAATAAATTTGTGTTTGGACCATTGTATTACACATTTCATTCAATTTAAATTTAGGTCCATCCTATGTTGCCCAGGTTTTGTGCAGATCCCTGACTGACATGGAAGAGTGTTAATATAGTAACATGTATATATTTCAAATACTCAAATGCATTTTAAGTAATTAATGTACGAAACAATGTGAGATGATAAGTGTAATGAATGGAAGGTATGTGAGTAAAAAAGTGTGAAGAAAATAGGGAGTGCTAGTATCAGAGGCTCATTCTTAGTGTGAGTGAGTGTCTGTTGTGTTTTTGGTGCATATAAATGTTAAATTTCACATCTTCCATTATTGTTATTATCTAGTAGGATTGGTGTTCTGCTTGTATTATTTCAATAGAGATTGGTGTCTCTTTCTAAAGGGGATTATTGTCTCTAGTAGGTTTGTTCCTATAGATTCATTTGGGGTTTGTGTCTCTAGTAGGTTGGTGCCTACATCACATTGTAAAATTCACTTATTATATTTATCGTAGTGGTTTTTCCCATCTTAGGTTTCCATATATATCTATTTTTATGTGTTATCTTATGTTATGCTTTGATTACTAACTTTTATGGTTTAGTGCTCTTGTGAAAGTAAAGGTTTTTAAAATTATTTTGATCTATTGATTTACCCCCCTTCTCAATAGATTGTGTTCCCTTCAATTGGTATGAGATCTAAGTTCCTAAGAGGTGCTAAAAATTCATAAATGAAAAGGTCACTAAAATAGGTCCAAACTAAGAATGAAATTGTAATATCACCTACAAGGGAGTACAATTTCGTATGCTACATTTAGCCCCCACTTTAGCAACCATATGACATTTTGTGCATATGCAAGCTAAAGTAATGAGATTAAATCATGTTGTCTAAAAATGATACTCATATGGATATTACAATTCATTCATGAATGGGAGGATGAAGCCCCTAATGTATTCATATACAGAACCACAATGTTAGGAAGCACATCCTACAAAACTAATTTGTTAGCTATTCAATATCATCTTATGCTTTTAAATAAATGTGTCAGATCTACTATGGAGAAAAAAAATCAAGGGTAGATGTATTCCCCAAAATTTTGCTTGCTTTATGGAAGTGGAATAAGGGTTGCAATCTAACCACATCAAATTACTAGTCGTTTTGATTAAAATTCTTATGGTAAGGTCATGAAATCACAACACTAACTATCAAAAAATATTAGTTGTGATCGGGGACAAAAATATGAATCTAATGCAATAGACAATGTCAAAATCAGAGTTCACTAGCCTCCATAATGGTGATTTGAATGATATATGTAAGTACAAAATTTTACTATATACTAGATACAGTTTTGTTGAGGAGTGAAGATGCCAAGACAACAACCATACTAGCTCCGTTAGTCTAGTGCATTGTACTCTTCTTTTAAACGTGCACTAGACCATACCAACCTTTTGTTATACACTTATATGATCCTAGTAGTCTAGAGATCCATTGTATTGGAGAATTAGATTTGATCATGTAGATGATGATGATATAGCATGGAGACCATATAGGACTCTACAATGATGGTTAGGTCTTACAAAATAGTTAGCTAGGATGCAGTGAGGTAGACTATTAGCTAGATGACATGACTATATTATAATTATTTTTTATTATGATGACATGAAGAGGTAGCTTGGTCAAATATAAATATCACCTAGCCTGTGATCTACATTCTTAAGATCCGTATATAGTGGTGCTAGACTAGGGGATGTTTTCCAACCTACACTCACAGATGTCACCTTTAGTGACTCGGAGGATGAGCAGTGAGATGTACCCCCAACATCTTACTTAGATGATGTAGGAACCTTGATTGCATATGATAGGTGGTGGATGATAGCACAACTATAATATGTCTTCCCTGACGATCATCCCATAGGTGACCCTGGAGATTTTTCCATATCGAGAGGATGAGAGAGAGGATCGGGGTGTGGGTGGAGATATGAAAGATGATCTGATGATATAGTGGAGGATTTGGAGGAGGAGGAGGATCATTAGTTAGTGGGAGAGGAGCTTAAGGAGCCATTAGAGGCTAGAAATTCCCTCAACAAGAGACCTATATCTCATCCTCACATCATTCAAGCACATCCATCAACCACAATAGGCATCTAGTCCCACGAGCATGGAGAGAGAAATCATACAACTCCCACCACACTTCCTACCCATCATAGGAATCCTGATATGACACACATAGTGTCATATCAAGATCCCTCTTGGCAGTTTCATGATCCAGGTGATGTGATATGCTATTTAGATTTTATGTACGATTATTTTTGGATATGTTTATTCATTATGTATCATTCTAATTTATGTCATGTTTTCTTTGTTGCAATTGGTACATGAGATTGGCTCGAGTTCTTCAATTGAGTCATTATGGATATTCTTCCACTGATGCCCCCACAAAAGGTGACATGGGCTAAGAATAGGCCACAACCTAGAACGGGGCACCATGTTGATTTTTTTGAGTCTCTTTCTTGGTGGAGGACATCCTATGATGATATGATGAGGACTATTGATTTGGTTAGAGTAGATAACAAGGAGGTTCAAGCTAGAGAGGAGAAAACTAGATTTGTACATGAGGAGATCAGGGCTACATGTGAGGAGCTTAGAGCTGCATGGATTCATTCTAAGAGTGAGATGTAGGTTGTATTATGACCAAAACTCAATAAGCTACATGAAGAACTTGGTAGAGTGCAAGTGGACATGGATTGGATTGAGTATGAGCACATTGCAACAATCACATGTGAGGGTAGAGCCATAGGACAAGTATAGGGCCTACGAGAGTGGATGAGCTCTAAGAGCCACTTTTGAACCACTGTGTATTGATGGGAACAACCACAACCAAGCCTTGAGGATTTTTTTAGCCATAGACCTACCTAGATGTATCATATAATAACACACCCCATTTTTCTAGCATGGTGACTAGATGTATTTAAACCCTATGATCTTTTATTTATGAGCATGTTTCCATTTTAATGAGTTGTGTGTCATTGATGTCAAACTAATTTCAAAGGATTGTTGCTAACAATGGTCATCAAAGGGTGTCAAGACTATTAGATGTGAAGATTGTCAAAGATGAAAAAGATTGTAGGAGTATTAAATTGTCATTTGACTCAAGGTCCCAAAAGCATGTTGTTTATCTCTGTATAGAATTTCTAATCAATCATATTTTGTATCATGTTTGTTGAGACATGATTTCCTTCAAATAATTAATGTATTTATTATACCATGCTAGGTATGCATTCGGTATGAGTGTGGTGGTCCAGAAGGACATCTTTTGGGTAGAGATATTTCTAAATATGGTTGGAATTTATTTTAGAAATGCATTATTGCTTTGGGGTTTGGAAGGAGAGTATGTATACACTAGTTCTATCAGTTTCTTGAGTTTTTGGTGGTGAGGCTCAGTGTGCAAGAAGTTTGAAGTTTAAGAAGGTCTATTAAGCTATTCAAATTTTGAGGCATGCGTGATAACAACTTACATAGCATGTGGAATTCAAATCATATATGTGTCTAGAGTGAGGATAAGACCTATTTAAGGTTCTTGTGGTGGTGCAAGGAGTCAAGTTCTCTTAGTGGCAACAAATTTGTGCTTGGACCATTATATTAAATGTTTCATTTAATTTGAGTTCAGGTACATCTTATGTTGCCCAGGTTTTGTGTGGATCCCTAACCGACATGGAAGAGTGTTAATATAGTGTCATGTATATATTTCAAATTTTTGAATGCATTGTAAGTAAGTCATGTGCAACATAGTGTGAGATGATAAGTGTAATGAATGGGAGGTATGTGAGTATAAAAGTGTGAAGAAAATAGGGAGCACTAGTATCAAAGGGTCATTCTCACCGTGAGCAAGTGTCTGTTATGTCTCTAGTGCATATCAAAGTTAAATTTAAAATCTTCCATTAATGTTTTCATCCGACAGGATTGGTGTTCTACTTGTATTGTTTCGATAGGGATTGGTGTCTCTTTTTAAAGGGGATTATTGTCTCTTGTAGGTTGGTGCCTATAGATTCATTTGAGGTTGGTGTCTCTAGTAGGTTGGTTCCTACATCACATTGTAAAGTTCACTTATTATATTATTTCTTGTTAGATTTCTCATTGTGGCTTTTCCCATCTTAGGTTTCCACATATATCTAGTGTTATCAGTTATCTTGTGTTATGCTTTGATTACTAGCTTGTATGGTTTAGTGCTCTTGTGAAAGTAAAGGTTTCTAGAATTGTTTTGATCTATTGATTCGTGCACCCCCTCTCAATAGATAATGTTCCCTTCAATTGGTGCCAGAGTTAAGTTTCTTTGAATAAGTCTAATAGCTTAAGGTAGATCTAGGATGGCACAAGAAAGTTAATATGGAAACAAAGTACCAATTTTTTATGGATCCAATTTTGCATTCTTTAAAGTTAGGACGGGGTCTTATTGGTGGCTTTCGGACTGGACATTTGGATATTAGTTGTAGAAGGATATGAGCCTCTTAAAAATCTCCCTCCTCGAGATCAAGAAGGAAAGAGGGATCTTGAGCTCAATACTAAGGCTAGGAATTCTATTTTATGTGGTTTGACTAATTCAAAATTTGTGAAAGTGATGCAATACAAAAAAACAAAGGAAATATGGGAAAAATTGGAAACAATCTATGAAGGTGATAAAAAATTCAAAGAGGAAATTTTTTAGACTTATAGAGCTCAGTTTGAAGGTTTGAAGATGAAAGAAGATGAGAAAATTACTACATTCATGCTCAGGGTTGATGAAGTTGTTAACCATATTCAAGGTCTTGGTGAAATTTTGGATGGGATGTTAATTGTAAAGAAGGTACTTAGATCTCTCCATAGAAGGTTTGATCCTAAAATCTTTTCTATTGAAGAAGCTAAAGGTCTAAATGTTTTAAGTTTCATTGAATAATTGTATGGAACATTAACTACATTTGAAATGAGATTTGAAAGTGAAGATTAAATAAGTAAAGATGATTCTTGTAGAGTATCTTTGAAGAGGATTCTTTTAGTTTGATCAAGATTCTATTTATGGATCAGATATGGAGGAAGATTTTTTTTTAGGAAGCTACCAAGAGGTAGTGAGTACAAAGATAAATTAAATTTTAAGTGTTTCAATTGTGGAGAAGTTGGACATTTTATGGCTAAGTGTCCCCATAAGAATACTAACAATGCTAAAAAAAGAATGGAAATAAATTTTCTCAGAGAAGATTCATAGGTTGGAGAAAAAATAAGAGTTTCTATAATCATAAGGAAGAACACTATTCCACTAAATAAGAAGATGAAGATGCATCTAGAGATGAAAAAGAAAAATTTGTGTTCATGGCTTTTGAAACTATTGAAATGGATTCTAGAGACAATGGAGAAGAAGTAGATCTTATGGAAAAAAAATTGTCGGCCATAAAATAAACCAAAAAGTTGAAGGATAGAATTGTGGAAGAAGTGAGAGCCAAAGAAAGAGTGTCAAAAGAGTTGAAGATTTTAGAAAAGATGGTTGTTGATTGGAAGAATCAAGAAAAAGAAGAAAAATATGTTGAAAAAGTTTTGATAGAAAAATTACTATCAAGAGACAAATATTGTGACAAGCTTGAAGCAAAAATTGTTACAGCCAAAAAAGAGCTTGAGAAAGTAAATAAATAACTATAGTTGATGTGTGTGTGAAAAATGAGTGAAATAGTTAGTAAATTGAAACACACATCAATGAAATGTATTACATCTAATGAAAGAGAAATAAGAAAGAAAACTACTACAACCCTTCATTCGAAATCATTCCACTGTCCTCTATTCTTGGTGATCTCTCATGCCAAAATTAATAATTTTTGATGTTTCTCCTCGTTGTTGATAGCTTTCGATCACATCAGCCTTTGAGTTGATGTTGAGTGATGATGTTGATAGATCTCATGATGGGTGAGATTTGATGATTGATTTATAATGTTTGACCTCATGATTGGTGAGGATCAATGATAGAGATTGAACTCATGATAGGTGAGGTATAGTTGATAGATTGATTGATTGATTGATTGTTGATTTTGCAATTTTTGCTGATGATAAGAGACTGATTTAGGATTACTGATGTCTTGGGAGAAATTCTCGAAGATGTGGGATATGATCCCATGTAGCTAGTGCAGGCTGACATGGATGTTATTGAGAGATGCAGACTATATTATCTGATTCACATGCCCCAGGTTAGGATTAACCAAGAATTACTGAAAACACTAGTGGAGAGGTGGCATAGCGACCACAACACTGTCCACTTAGTGACTGGTGAGATGACAGTCATGCCTGAGGATGTGTATTAGATTCTTCAGATTCCCATGGTTGAAAAGGTTGTTGTATATGATGCTACTGAGCAGGGAGGCATAGATGCCTTATGTTGTATTTTTCATGATGATCAGATTAGTGGTTATGAGTTGCCATGGTAAGAGTTGTTTGAGATCTATGCCCCATTGTCATCTGTACTTTCTAGATTTGTGGGATGGGGGTAGACACTAGAGTAGATGATAATGCAAGGTACTAGATATGCTCAGGGTTAATGCATGCTTTACCACCTCTATCATGGTTTACATCAGGTATTATACCTTGGAGCTACTAGCCTATCAGCCGAGGTTACATTGCTTTAGATCTGAGTGTGGGAGAACATAGCGGTTACCCGACCAGTTGCTGATAGATATTGACCACTTGGGAGGCCTTATATTTATGGATATAGTGGGCTAGTTGTCCAACATAAGCTAGGAAAATTGGAGTTATGGAGACAAGTACTAGATGATATTGATATAGTCACATGGCACCCATAAGTTGATTATGAGCAGTGGGCAAAGGATCTCCTAGAGATGCCATATATGTGTACCACCAAATTTTTGATTGGGCAGACATGATTCATTATAGAGAGATTTCTTATGGGCAGGGTACATAGAAAATACGATAGGGTACAAGGTGTGCCACAGGGAGTGGCCCACTATGCCCATAAACATCAAGACATAATAGATTGGGGGCCCTTGATATCATATGATGTAGCCTATCAGGAGTACTATGTGTTACAACTAGTGGTATGGGACTACCACCTTGAGATTATCGATGATATTATGTCTGATGATTATACATAGTATTTCTTAACACATCCGTTTCTGAGATTGACCAGCCCAGATGAGCCAGTACCGACCTTGGATGATGATGGGGAGAGGGCACCTAGGTGGAGGAGAGGCGGGGGTGATGGAGAGGAAGAGGGGAGAGCAGAGGGTGGGGATGATGGGGGAGATGACGACGGGGATGGGGATGGAGGAGGTGGCGGAGATGAAGGAGGAGATCCTTGGTGGCTGCACCACAACAACATGTACAGATTGGGGTGCCCTCCCAACAACAACAGTCATAGATCACTACATTATAGGCATAGTTGGGTTAGGCCTAGGGACAAATTGGTACACTACAAGGATAGATGCAAATACTGTAGGGTCAGTTAGCTTAGGCCCAGACACAGATTTCCATGTTGACAATAGAGAGAGATACAACTTGATGATAGGGGGAGAAGGTAGTGGCTATAGCTGATAGGCTCTAGGCAGTGGTTGACAGAGCTGGCACAGGTGATCTTGTCAGAGAGCTTCATGAGTCTACCAAGGAGGCAGAGTACTACAAAGGCAGATACTACGAGGTCATGCTCGTTGAGCAGAGAGTGAGCTATGCTCGATCTAGATCTGGTCAAAATGAATCCAAGTCCACCAACAAGGGTGTTACAAAGCCACTTCCCAGGGGTCCACCAAGTGGAGCTCCATGAGCGGTTTCATCAGGGGCAGGAGGTGTGGGAGGGTCAGAGAGGCCTGCAGCATCTGGGGGAAGTACCACAGGATCCTGAGGTCATGCCTGATATATTATATACTGATTCATAGACCCGACTTTTCCACATTTTTGTATCATCACTCATTTCTTGATATCATTGTATACTTTGACATTATTCTTCTGAGGTTACATATGATATGCAACGAAGATTTAGTGATCTGCATGTTGTTTATGTTTTTATCATGTATGTTTATGATAGATGCATTTACTTTTATTTGCTATATGATATGTGATGTTTTATGTGATTATGGCATGTTCTATGTGATTATGCTATGTTCTATGTATGGATGCATTTATGCGATGATGATGTTATGATTCTACGTGTTAATGAATGGTGAATTTATGATGATACATGCGATGGATGCAGTTATGTAAATGATATGATATGCAATTTATTTTTGTATTTTTCACATGTATATATCGATGATATGAATGGGTAAATGAATGGAAAATGTTCTATTATGAAATGTAGATATATGATAAATGCATGGATATGAATGATTTAATAAATGGATGCATGGTTTATGAATTCTAAATTCTAAATGAATGAACAATTTTTGGATATGATATGTATAAATGATAATTGTTGGTGTAAATAAATTCTTGTACCTAGTTAATTCATTACTAGGGGACTTATTTACATGTTAGTTAAGTTTACTTAGGTCATAAGAAGGAATCTTTCCAGAAGGTGTTAGTTGTCATTAGTTGTTATCTTATCTTTTGACAACTACTTCATGTGACCTAGGTAAGTGTGATTAGTTGTCTCATGTCATATGATTAAAAAACTTGTCATAATCCTATGACATCTTGCATCTCACCTTGGCTATATAACCAAGGGGTGTCTCTCATTGTAAATAACACATCATATCATTGAATCATATTGATGAGAATACAAATTATTCGTGTCACATTATATTTTCTCTTTTTGTGATTTCCATTTGGTCTCAAGATCTTGGCAGCCATAGCCAATTCTAACATGGTATCAGAGAAGGTTGGGTGCCATTGGAGAGTCTTTTTTTGAAGAGTGATACCAAATTTGCGGAGGTTCCATTTTTGTCTCTTTATTGTAGGTTCATATCAGAGCTTTCTGGTGCAAATCTGAGCTCACCATTGCATTCAGAAGGTTCGAGAAAGTTGATTTTGTCTTTTTTTTCATCCAAATTGGACATACGAGGCCAAATCTATGAGGGTTTCAAGCTAAGGAGTGGTTGCCTGATCTAGAAGGTAGCTGCATTTTGGAGCATTTTGGGTCAAATCCAACCTTGCCATCATGTCTAGAAGGGCCAAAAACCTTAAGATCAACTGCCAGATCGTCCAAATCAGAGCAATTGTCTGGTGAGGCAAAAGAAAATTGCCCAGGGAGCCGTATGACCCCCTAGGTCACCATTATTATAGGGTACGATTTTTCAAAAAAAATTGAAAAATTAAAAAGAAAAAGTATACCCGATTGTAAAAGTTGAATTGAAATTTTTTTTTAAAAGTAAAAAGTCTGTAGACTAAGTCCGTAGACATACTCTATATCAGAGTACCGCAACATTAGGAGGTCACCACATGGAAAAAGGCCATAGGTGGACAACTCCCCACAGATAGTCGGTTAATACAAAAGTTGATGGACAGTCTCCAACCGACGATTAAAACGCAAGCAACCAACAATATATCTGGCCAACAAAAAAAATTCACCAACGACAAACTAAGAAGTCCAACAAGAGGCCGGCCAAGTTACCGATGGGTCTTTTCTCACCGGCATCCGGGGATTAGAATCTTAAAGATTCCCCCATAGATTCTCCTTGCTGGCCGGCAAAAATATTCTTTTAGCATATCCTAGATTCCTACAAATATTCCGACAAACCCGACCACCACTGGTGACGACCATTTAACCACCATTTTTGAGGTGCAAATAGGAGAATATTATTTTTGATTGACTGAAAGCCATCAAATTTAAGCTAGTGAATAGTTGACATCAGCACCACATTAGTAGTTTCTAAAAAAAAATTCCCCCCTCACCATTGGGCTTTTTGATTTTTTAGTCAAACTTTGTAGCTTCATATCTCAGTCATTTTGGCTCCTTTTTTTGAGATTTTTTTTTTTATTTGGGATAATGGTTCGTGCTTTTCACGGTGGTGCAATCCATTTTTGGTTTTGGTGTCTTTTTTTTCCAAATTTTTCAGATTCTCACAAGTGTTGCTGCTTCATCCTCATTTTGGGAACTTCAAGAGCTCATATCTTGCTCCTATGGTAACATTCTTGGGTGTAGTTTTTTTAGAAAGTGCTTAATTTTTTGTGTAATTTTCAGTGGTATGATCAGATTGATCTCATTTTGTACCAAAAATTGTACTTGATTTTGTGGCCTATTTTGGCATTTGTATATACCAAGATTAAAGTCCACTTCGTTGTTTTTGGCAAGTGGAAAATGTAAGTGCACTAAGTATAAAGTGCGAAATAAGATATTGTTGGGGGGGTTTCTTGATTAAGTGATTTGGGGGGGGTAATCTTCCAGTGGTTGATTGCATTCTCTTGCTTGGTTTGTGTTCTTGTAATGGGGAAATCTCAAATTGAAATCCTAACTCCCCATAATTATGCTACATGGAGAAAATCACTATAGAACTATCTCATGATGAAAGGTCTAATAGGTCATCTAAAGGACACCATTCAAAAACCTACTAATGTTAAAGAATTGGAAAAATGGGAGATTGATCATGAGAAAACACTTGGATGCATATGTTCCTTAGCCTCATTTGATTTGCAATTTCATATTGAATAATGCAAAACACCTAAGAAGCTTGGGAGATTTTTGAAAAATTGTATGGTAAAACATACAAGATTAGGGGATATCATATTGATAATGATTTGATGAATCTTGATCCTAAAAGTTTTGACCACATCCAGGACTACATCTCAAAAATAAAGCAACTAAGAACACAGTTGAAAGAATGCAGTATTGATAAAGAAGATTTACAATTGATTCTGAATGTGTTATCCAAGCTTGGTCCTGAGTATTCAGTGTTTGTTTCTAGCTTTCATAACCATCAAATTTCTATGGGAGCATCATATGTTGATCCTAAGTTTGATGACTTTGAAAATCTCCTAATCCAAGAGGAAGCTAAGTTAATGAACATGGGTCTAGTCAAGTCTTCCATGCCACATGCATTGGTGTCTAGTGAGTCAAAGGTACATAAAGAATTAGGGAATCTTGATAAGAAGAAAAAGATGAAAAAGAACAAGCCACATAAAGAATCAGAATCCACTCATTCAAAAATAGAATCATTAAAGAAGGAGAGACCTTTTTGTGCATATTGCAAGAAGGATGGGCATGAAGAACACTATTTTTATAAGAAGGATATTGATGAGTTGAAAAATCTTCTCAAAAGGAATAACTTTGATTTTCCTTCTAGAATGTCTGTATCACCCCCTTCTTCTTCAAAATAGTCTAAAAAGGACAAAGGTCAAGCATCAACATTAGGATATAAAGGACAAGCTCTTTGTGCTTTTTCAAGTCCAGGATCAGGAAGATGGCTTCTAGATTCAAGAGCATCTCATCATATGGCATCTTCGCATTCTATATTCTCTTCATTTCAGCCTTGTACTATGTCTCCTATCTTGATGGGAAACAATATATACATGAGTGTAATTGGGAAGGGATCTATTAGTTTTGGGGACAACACTTTTCAAGATGTTTTGTGTGTTCCTCATTTGATGAACAATATTCTTTCCATATATCAGATTACACATGGTGGAGATGGGAGAACTATGGCGTTCACACCTGATTCAATCATCATTCAAGACTTGGAGAGTAAAGAGATCATTGCTACTAGGGTGGTTGATCATTCATCTCGATTATATACCTTTGTAGATTTTGCTTTTGATCATGACATTGTTCCTTCGGCTGTTGATCATATGAACCATAATTTAGAGGAGACATTTGGTTTTTTGAACTTGGTTGTTATCACATCAGATCTAGTTCTTGAGCCATGCATTTCATCTCCTCCACCTACTATTGTACTTGATGATGCTTGTGATTCCATAGTTTTGGCTCCTTGTGATTTAGTGTAGCAGGATATTCATTGTCTTTCAGATTTGGCTACTTTGGATGGCTTCTTGACAGGTATTTCAGACTTGTTTGTGGAGTCTCATCTTGCAGATTTGGGGGACATCATCGATAGCATTCATCTTCTCTTTGATGAAGATGCTCCTTCTATAGTTGTTGCCAGGGAACACTCTGACCCTCTTTTTCACTCTCTACATGATCATTCTTTGCAATTTGACATGAATGTGGATACTGTTGGACAAAATTTGGATGATGCTTCTTTCTCTTCAGAAAGGATATCCTTGTCTTTGGATTTTGTTCTACATTCATCTCTCCTAGATGTTGGATTGTCCTCTTCAACAATGTGGCCTAGAACGCTTGTTTGGAGTGTGTCATCTTTCGACATCGACATGGAGACACTTGAGCATGCTTCAAATACATCATACATCATCCATATTCTTGACATCTTGTGTACATTCATGGTTTTTTTTTTCCAAAGGGGAGGAAAGTTGTTCAGCAAGATTGGATCATCTTCACCATTCAATGCCGAGCTTCTACCACCATTGTAGGAGACTCAACATTGAGGGGGGGCTGCCTTGTCTCTCTTCTACTTCTCTCTTATGGGGGGTCTTTTTCCTCACATGGGGTTTTGACTTTCTCATGCATTATTGAGAGCATTTCACTTTTTTAGATTTCATCTCTCTTTTGGGGAGGAGTTTTGTGCCACTCGGTTTTCTCCTTTTCTTCATTTGTGAGATATTTGATTTGCATTGCATGTACAAAGATACCTAACATGGTCTACTAGTTAGGACCAATGTTTGTGTCATTTGCATTATAATTTACTACTCCCTACGTTGCACTTAAGGGGGGGTGTTGGTGTAAATAGTCTTGTACCTAGTTAATTCATTACTAGGGGACTTATTTACATGTTAGTTAAGTTTACTTCGATCATAGGAAGGAATCTTTCTAGAAGGTGTTAGTTTTCATTAGTTGTTATCTTATCTTTTGACAACTACTTCATGTGACCTAGGTAAGTGTGATTAATTGTCTCATGTCATATGATCAAGACACTTGTTATAATCCTATTTCATCTTGCATCTCACCTTGGTTATATAACCAAGGGGTCTATCTCATTGTAAACAACACATCATAGCATTGAATCATATTGATGAGAATACAAATTATTCTTGTCACATTCTATTCTCTTTTTGTGCTTTCCATTTGGTCTCAAGATCTTGGTAGCCATAGCCAGTTCTAACAATAATGCATGGATGTATAATAAATACCAATGCATAGATGAATGTATACAATGTTTTATTTTTGGATTTTTCATGATGTGAATATGATATAAATGTATGGATGATTATGTGAATGGATTATGATTATGAATGATGCTAATGTATGAACGGATTTATGACAATATTTTATTTTTAGATTTTTATGCCATGCAATGTGTGTACCAACATGGATGGATGGATGATGATGGATGCATGATGAATGATTTAGGATAAATGATTTATTTTGGATTTATCATGATGTGAATATTATGATGCATGGATTATGATGTTATTATGACAATTTTTATGATGAGTTTTTATATGAATGGTTCATGTATGAAATAATGAATTTATTGTGACTTTGATGTATGATAATGAATTAGTGAATGATGTTGTTTTTATGGATAATGCTTTATTTTTGTGGTTATTCAATGCAATGTGGTGTAAATGCATAATATGATAAGTGTATAATATGATAATGAGAGATGTATGTATGTATGGATGTATGATAATTCTTTCTAAGGATATGATATGGAAATGCTAATGTAAACGAATGGTTTTTTTGTTATGTCAAGTGTACTCAATATTGTAGTGAGAGATAACATCATGTTGAGAGTTTCAAACTTTGAAAAAATCTATAATGCAAATGTAGAACTAATATGAGCACAATCCTATCTTTGCAATGTTGCCATCTGATTCATTGTGCTTGGTATTATCATTGAGCGATTTATCATGTTCAAAGTTAGTACAAACATCGATGGTATAATTAGACCATGATGACCTAAGTACTACTTCCATACAACTTCTATTGAGATTTTATAGTACAAGATAACACAATCATCTAGGTATAATTGGACTAAGATGACCTAAGCATCACTTGTGTAAACAGACAAGATTTAACCATTTTCTCATGCAAATTCAGAATATCATCAATGATATTTTGTAGAGCATGTCCCATGACAATTTGCACAGTAGTAATGGTTGACTCACAGACAACAGTCAAAGAAAATATCATTCTCCATCATATTACCTCTAGTTCAGGACATCATCGGGGTACTCCAAAGGAATGATAACAACAATAAAGATATAACAAATTGAACATTTGTGCTAAAGTGATCCAACCGTGATTCAGAAGATGATCCTCCAATGAGAATTGATTGATTTGATTTTGATGGTTGGTTAATTGGTTGATTGCTGCTTGATGTTCAGTTTGATGGTTAGAGTGATTGTTTTTTTCACTAAGGTTGCCTTGTTTTAAACTCAACAGTTATTTTCCCCCAGTGAGTTCAAGATTTTTCCCCTAGTGAGAAACAAACCAAATCTATTTTGGATATGTACAATGACAACCAAACCAAGGTGGGACATGAGTGCAACATTTGGATATGGATATGAAGCTCATTTTATGATAGACATGAATACATAGTGATAGCAGGAAGCAAATGGTCGACACAGGCTCAAATAGATGGAGGAGCTGACTTATCACAAATAGCGCTTTTTACCAGGTTTTCACCATTTGTTTTTATTGCACTTTTTTAGATTTTATGATTTTTTGCTGTTACCAAGACACCTGTTTGCCAGGTTTTCATCAAGGCAACGATTTTTTTGATTTTTTAACTTTTATTTTTGTTTGCTTTTTTTTGTCACCAAGATACCTATTTTCTAGGTTTTTATCAAGGCGACCAAAGTTTTTTAGGACTTTTTCTGATTTTTATGGAGTTTTTTAGGAGTTTTTCTGATTTTTATGAAGTTTTTCAAGACTTTTAAGCATGCACTGGATGGATTATGTGTAGAAATTATTCATATGAAGGTTTTTCAATGGTTCTTCAAATAGACCCCCTTCTCATGTAGACAGTTGATATGCCCTTGATCCAAACAGTGATACAATAATAAAAGGACCTAACCAATTTGGCTCAAATTTTCCTTTCTTTTCTTGATCTTGTTGATTATGAGGATTTTTCTTCAGTACTAAATTACCTACCTAAAATTTCCTTGGTTTGAATTTGTGATTGTAGCTCATGGACATTCTCTGGTGATATGCTTTTAGGTGATCCACTACAAGTTGACATCATTCATCCAACAACTCTAGCTCTTGTTGTCTAGATACATGATAATATTCATCTGAAATGAGACCCTTCAAAGACATGCAAATTGATGGTATATCAACTTCAATAGGCAGGATGACTTCAGCTTCATATAAAAGGGCATATGGTGTGGCTCCTATGGGTGTGCAGATGCTTGTATGATAGGCCCACAAAGTAGGGTTCAACTGGATATGCCAGTCACATCCAACATCGTTGATGGTTTTCTTTATAATCTTCAGGATAGTTTTGTTTGAGGACTCTTCTTGGCCGTTTCCTTGGGGGTAATATGGCGTAGAAAACTGATGTTGGATATGGAACCTTTCACAAAGTTCTTGTATGTCTAGATTCTTGAAAGGTCTACCATTTTTAGTGACAATGGAATGAGGGATACCATATCTACAAATGATGTAGTTCAGGATGAATGATGCGATATGTTTCCCTATGATTGTGATTAAAGGCATGACTTTGACCCACTTTGTAAAGTACTATGTGGCTGTAATTATGACCTTGTGTCTATTAGACAAAGATGGGTGAATTTTACCTACAAGATCCAACCCCCTCTAACAGAATGGCCATGTTGATGCAAAAGGCTGCAAATATTGTGTCAGTGCATGGATAAGATTACCATGGATCTAGCATTTATGACACCTTTTTATAAATTGAAAGGATTCTCTCTCCATAGTCAGGCAATATTATCCCAAACAGAGGAGTTTCTTAGCATAGTAAAGGTAGAACAGAGCATTTTTCATGCCAAGTCTTTTCTGACAGAGGTTGAAGTTTACAATTGAGGCATCATTTCTCAACAGCTATAGCATTAGCAGCTTTGTTGTCAATCCTTGGAATTTGAGAAAATTTTATGTCAACAAAGTATTTCTTGAAGTCATCAATCATCCTTTTATAGGGAATTAGTTTATCATCCTTTGTTTGGTAATCATCATTGAATTGATTAATGACTAGTTGGGAATCCTCGTAAACTTGCAGTTTTGTAATTTTCCATTCTACAACTATCCTTATTTTGATGATAAGTGCTTCATATTCTGTTGTGTTGTTAGTGTAGGGGAACATCAATTGGTATGATTTTTGAATAGTGTGCCCATGTTGAGTGATGAATACAATTCTAGCTCCTGATCCATGTTGAGTATATGAGCCATCAAAATACAATACACACTATTTTGTTCTTATAGTGAAGACATTAGCATCTGGAAATTCCACGTGCAATGGATGATAATCATGAATCGGTGCCTCAACTAGTTGGGCATGTATAGCTTGTCCTTTGATTGCTTTTCTGTCAACATATTGGATGCCAAATTCACTGAGTATCATTACCCATTTGGAAAATCTTCTTGTCATATTTTCTTTGCTAAGGAGATATTTCAGTGGATCTATCTTGGCTATGAGTTTGATTGTATGATTCAACATATAGTGCCGCAATTTTTGTGTAGCAAACAACTGCTAAACAAGCTTTCTCAATGGATGTATAATTGATTTCATAACCATTTAGAGTTCTACTAGGTAAGTGCACCAAGATGGTTCCCAAAAAGGGGACTTAAGTGGACAACATTTTTTTGAAATAAGGAAATACTAACCTTGGATGTGAAATTGAGGATAGTTACACTCAAAATTTTGAGATGGAACAAAATCAAGGATCAAAGTGATTCGAGTCTACTTTCTAAACTACTAATTTATTTTTAAAATCGTTGAGATTAAGAGGTTCAAAAGAGGGACGTGCACAAATTGGTGTTGTTTTTGTCAGAAAAACATCACATAGCAACTCTTGTATGACCCTTGTATGGTGATTTTTTTTTTAGTATTTTTAAAATCGTAATGGTCAGAAGTTAGCTAACAACATGTAGTTGATGGACAATTTTTCTGATAATTTTTTAATGAATATTTAATTTTTTACTAATTTTTGAAGTGGACACTTCCTAAAAAATAGAATTTTGGCTCTGCTACCCCTACAAATTTTGGAAAGTAATTGAATTTTGTTTTTTTAGAATGGATTCTAGTTTCTAAAAATGTAATTTATTTGAAATTTCGATGAGCGGTTAATTTATATCGAAAAAAACACCAAACAATGTTTTTTTCCAAAAAAGAGACATACAAACAAAATAAATTATAGATGAAAGGCTTAACATTGTTAAAAAGTGAAAAAAATTACATCGATGGATAGCTAAGAGAGAAGTAACATTACCCATATGTTCTATTTGTTTGATATTGAACCATGTGCAATCCTAATGGTGAGCATGAACTCGATTATGTGAAATATTATAGAATTTGCAAAAACATGTCTCTGGTCGTTGGGAATGCCCTCCAAGCCTTTGGGTTGGTATTCCAAGGCAAATACCAATTCTAAGGCTTGGGGATTCCCACAGAAAGATATAACGTGAGCGCATTATAATGCACTCGCATTATATCTCATTTTTTACATGGTTTTTGGCTTCTGCAAGAAACATGTCAACCAAGACATAACGCGAGTGCATTATAACATGCTCATGTTATGTCATCCTTTATGTTAAACTCTAGTCTATTGAATGTATGCTATTATATTTGTAGACATGGAAAATGTACAATTCAATCAGACGTGTTTGATCCTGATTACTAACGACATTTCCTCCTAAATCATACTCTCAGCTTATCATCACCTTTTCATCTCTTAATTAGATAAATCATTATTATTTTTGATTAATTATTTCTCCTTTGTTGATTAAATTAATCAATTTAATTTAATTAACCTTATATCTCCATTTATTTAAATAATTCATTTTATTTAAATCAAGTCTCTAAAGTCTTCTTATTAAATTGAATAAATTAAACCTTATTTAATTTAATCTAACATTATCCCCTTTAGTTCAATAAATCAAATCATTTATTTAATTAATCCTTTTCTTCTCAATTCTTGATTTAAATCAACTCATAAATTTGAGTCAAAATTGTCAAATCATCTAATCTCTCATTAAATTGATCAAATCTTGATTAATTTAATCTCAATCACTAAAATCCTATAGAGAATGCAACTTGCACATGAAAATAGATTTAATTCATTTATTAAATCTCTATTTTCTCTCAACATGGCATAAAAGGGGAATATTCCCTCAAATTTGAATTCAAAATCCAAGTGGATGGGTACTTCCAACAAGGCATTCACTCCTCTTACATGTCCTTGTGCATTGAACCAAGTGATATTAACTCCATTTCCTACTCCCTCCAACATGTCACATTCAAATTTCAAATTTGAATCTCATAGCATTTATCATGCACATTGACCAAAATGTTCTCATTCCTCCTCCGATCACATGTGGACAAGTGGCCTCTTCTCATTGGTTGGTCTTTTATCCCGCATTCATCCAAATCTCTCATTCTTCCAATTTGGAAATCTGTAAATAAGAGACTCTTCCTCTCATTCTATCATCCACAATTTGAGTAAACTTATTATACTAAAATCCATCTTCAAGCATAGCCATTTTCATCTCTCCATATCAAGTTCTTAGCTAGGTTATGTAGGAATTCAACCAAAGTGGATCAATCATCATCAAGCTTACAAAGGAGTTGGGAAAGGGCTGATTTCAACACACCAATTGGCACCAACTCCCCAATGGGATCAAGAGTTTGCTTGGCTTAATTAGGATTTTACTTTCATTTTCGTATCTTGTTCTTCATTTTTCTAGTTTAAGCTTTTGTAAATGGATTTCATGGGGAATCCTTGTTTTACCTTGCATATGATCTAATATTGTGTTTGTTTGTTGTGTTTGTGCAAGTACAGGATAAGGGTTCACAATATTTGTATGTTTTTATGTACATGTATGCTTGTATGTCATGTATGTATGCATGTATGAATGTTTGTATGTATGTACGTATGCATGTATGTATCAATGCATGCATATTGTGTGTATGCCTATATGTATGTAAGATTGTATCTACACATGTATGTATGTATGCTTGTATGGATGTAGGATTGTATGTACATATCTATTATGCTTGTATGTATGTAAGTATGTATGTATTTACGTATGTCTTTAGAGAGAGGGAGAATTTTAAGAGAGAGAGAGAGAGAGAGAGAGAGAGAGAGAGAGAGAGAGAGAGAGAGAGGAGGTGGTAGTGAGAGTTTAAGAGAGAGGGAGTGGGAGAGAAGGGGTTGGAGTGAGAGGGACTTAGCTAGGTAGGGTGGGATGGATAGAGGGAGAGGGTAGATAGAGACAATTAGAGAGGGTAGGAGAGAGGGAGGGAGGGAGAGGTGAGATGTATAGATAGAGAGAAAGTGATAGGGGTTGAGGGATTAGGGTGGAGGACCTATAGGGTTGATGGTTTCTAGGGTATTAGGGTTTAAGGGTTGATGGTTGAGGAAATAGGGTCGATGGTAGAGGGTATTGGGTTGATGGTATAGGGTAAAAGGTTTAAGGATTTAGGGTTAAGGGTTTAGGGTTAAGGGTTTAGGGTTGAGGGTAGAGGGTTTAGGGTATAGGTTTGAGGGTTTATGGTTGAAGGAGGTTCAGGGTCCAATTTAAAGGGTAGAGGGTATAGGGGTTGAGGGTTTAGGGTTTAAGGATTGAGGGTTGAGGGATTAAGGGTTGAGGGTTGAGAATCGAGGGTTGAGGGTTTAATGTATAGGGTAGAGGGTATAGGGTAGACGGTTTAAGGGTTTAGGGTTTAAGGGTTTAAGGGTTGAGGTTTGAGGGTTGAGGGTTTAAGGTTGAGGGTAGAGGATTGAGGGTATAGGGTATAGGGTCAAGGGATTAGGGTTGAGGGTGCAATGTATAGGGTAGAGGTTATAGGGGTTGAGGGATTAGGGTTTAAGGGTAGAGGGTAGAGGGTAGAGGGTTGAGGGTTTAAGGGTTTAAGGGTTGAGGGATTAAGGGTTGAGGGTTTAGGGATTAGGATAGAGAGTTTTCTTGGATTAAAGGGTGTAAGGGTTGAGGGATTAGGGTTTAGAGTTGAGGATATTGGGTCGAGGGTAGAGGGTAGAGGGTAGAGGGTTTAAACGTTTAGGGTTTAAGGGTTTAAGGTTTAAGGGTTGAGGGTTGAGGGTTGAGAGTTGAGTGTTTAACAGTTTAAAGGTTTAGGGTTGATGGATTATGGTATAAAGGGGTGGATGGATGGATAAAGAGAAGGAGATAAGAGGAGGGAGGGACATAGATATATGAGGGTTGAAGATCCAATGTATAGGGTTGATGACCTATAGGGTTGAGGGATTAGGGTATTGGGTTGAGGGTATAGGGTTGGCAGATTAGGGTTGTGGGTACATATGGTTGAAGGATTGGGGTTAAGAGTCCAATTTATAGGGTAGAGGGTATCAGGGTCGAGGGTTTAGGGTTTGAGGATTGTGGATTTAGGGATTAAGGGTTGAGGGTTGATAATTCATGGTTGGGTGTTTAATGTATAGGGTAGAGGGTTGAGGGTGGACGATTGAGGGTATAGGGTTGGCAGATTAGGTTTGAGGGTCCAATGTATATGGTAGAGGGTAAAGAGGTTGAGGGATTAGGGTAGAAAGTTTACTAAGTGGGTTTAAGGGTTGAAGGATTAGGGTTGAGGGAAGAGGGTAGACGATTAAGGATAGAGGGTTTAGGGTTGAGTGTTTAAAGGTTTATACGGCAGATGGTAGAGGGTTGAGGGTTTAAGGGTTGAGGGTTTAGGGTTGAGGGTGTTGGGTCTCAAAAATGTAGGTTTGAACCATGAGAGGTTGCCAAGCTCTCACAATGCTTTTGGCCAACTAACAAGGCCAATTAATGCAATTGTACCTTCTACTCTTCAGGCTCTGCAAAACCTAGGTGGGTGCACCTATGTGTATATTGCAGATTTAAATGTGTTTCCTGTTTGAACTATCTACCCACAATGGAAAAGGGAAGTGGACAGATAAAATTACTACACCTACTCCTACTCCTACTGCACAAATGAAAGGTTTTTTGAATAAATTATTTTATATAAATTTGTATCTCTCGGTTGTGGTAGATCAGTGCCTTCTATCCACATGGGCAATGGAGTCAAAACATGATATGTGTTTCCTCTTATTGGCTTAGCTCTAGTTGTTTGGAACTTTGAAAATTCTATGGCTGGCATAAAACTTTACTAAGTCTATGACTTGCATAAACAGTGCTGGAATATTTCTCTATCAGGTTCTACTTCAAAAATCCAAAATAAATCCTAAAACCACTATGATTTATTTAGAGAATTTAATTTTGTCTTGTAGACACCAATTAATCAAATCACACAAAATGGAATATATCTTGATAAATCAGGGAATATGCTTGATATGCTGATTTAAATGATTAAAAAACCTCAAGTTGGAGACAACCAAAATAAAGAATATAAATTGATGCAGCACAACAATTGAACACCAAAGAGAAATTCACCAGTTTAAATCATTAGTCTTCATTGTTTCTGCTTCAAGAAAATTATGTACATTATTTCCATCCCAGTCCCTTCTCGAGAAAAATCTAACTCCTATAGTCTAACTACCATCTCCCCCTTCTTTACAACTAATTTTCAAATTATTTATACAATAAAATCCAAGGGTCATGACCCTTCATTTTTCTGGTTACAACTGCTTTACATTCCATGGCTGAAACAAAATATTTAATTAGTTGCCTATCAGCAAACTAAATATTTAAAACCATAGTCGGGCTTTTAAATTTTACATTATACCTTTCCTACCCTTTAAATTTAACTTTATTCCTTGCTGCGAGGTCTTCATTTATGCTTACCGCTCTACCGCAGTCAACTTGTTGACCGGCCGCAGTATAGCGATGACTTCTTCTCACTAGTCTCCACTTCTTCTTACCGCTACGGTTATCCCCTCCGTTACCCCAATCACCGCGGTCTTCGCTTGAACCCCCTGCGGTACTGTGGTATCTATCATTAACTATCATCTTCGCTGCTATCCTCACCATCATCAGTTGCTAACCTTTTACCATGCTACTACGGGTTCATTCTTAACTAGCCGTGGTATGGCGGTAGTCATTCGCTAACCTCCATCCACCGACGCCTTACTGTCTTCCACTGATTTCTTTCGGCAACCACTACCTATTCACCGCGGTCACTGCGGTCTGTGAGATGACCCCCTGTGGTACCACAGTGGGACTCCTTCAATGGTGACTTACCGCCCACCGTAATACCACGATCTAAGTTTAGACTACGTGCGGTGGCGCGGTAAGCACTTTACGCTTGCCATTTTAACTGTCACTGCCATACTGCGAACCCATTGGGGGGAGGCCATGGTAAAGTGGTAAGGGACATAGACAATAAATAAAAGGCAGCGGTAAAAGGTATATAGTATATATGAATGGCAAGAATGATTTTTAATGGAAAATATAGCGAATGAATGGGCTTAAATGGGCGAAAAACCTTAGGGTTTTAGCAGAAAGTAGTGGAAAATTATTTAGATTTTAATGGAATTTTTGGGCTCTAATAGAGGGTATAGGATTGAGGGTATAGGGTTGGGGGATTAGGGTTGAGGGTCTAATGTATAGGGTAGAGGGTATAGGGGTTAAGGGATTAGTGTTTAAGGTTTGAGGGATTAAGGGTCAAGAGGGTTGAGATATTAAGGTAGAGAGTTTACTAAGTGGGTTTACGGGTTTAAGGGTTGGGGGATTAGGGTTGAGGGTAGAGGGTAGAGGATTGAGTGTAGAGAGTAGAGGGTTTAAGGGTTTAGGGTTTAAGGTTTGAGGGTTTAGGGTTGAGTGTAAAGGTTTATAGGGTAGAGGGTAGAGGGTAGAGGATTGAGGGTATAGGGTTAGGGGATTAGGGCTGGGGGTCCAATGTATAGGGTAGAGGGTTTAGGGGTTGAGGGAATAGGGTTTAAGGGTTGAGGGATTAAGAGGGTATAGGGGTTGAGGGATTAGAGTTTAAGGGCTGAGGGTTGAGGGTTGAGGGTTTAGGATTGAGGGATTAAGAGGGTACAAGGGTTGAGGGTTGAGGGTTGAGGGATTAAGAGGGTATAGGGGTTGAGGGATTAGGGTTTAAGGGTTGAGGGTTGAGGGTTGATGGATTAAGAGGGTATAGGGGTTGAGGGATTAGGGTTTAAGGGTTGAGAGATTAAGGGTCAAGAGGGTTGAGGGATTATGGTAGAGATTTTACTAAGTGGGTTTAAAGGTTTAAGGGTTGGGGGATTAGGGTTGAGGGATTAAGAGGTTATAGGGGTTGAGGGTCCAATAACCCCTATGAGGGAATAGGGTTTAAGGGTTGAGGGATAAAGAGGGTATAGGGGTTGAGGGATTAAGAGGTTATAGGGGTTGAGGGATTAGGGTTTAAGGGTTGAGGGATTAAGAGGGTATAGGGGTTGAGAGATTAGGGTTTAAGGGTTGAGGGTTGAGGGTTGAGGGTTGGGGGATTAAGAGGGCAGGGGCTGAGGGATTAGGGCTGAAGGGCTTCTAAGGCTGAGGGCTGAGGGATTAAGAGGGCATAGGGCTGAGGGATTAGGGCTTAAGGAAGCTGAGCATTGAGGCAGAGGATGTTGTTTATAGGGTTGAGGATTAGGCTTAAGGGTCAGAGGGTTGAGGGCTGAGGGCTTAGGATTAAGAGGTTATGGAAGCTGAGGATTAGGGTCATGGGTTGAGGGTTGAGGCCGAGGGCTGAGGATTAAGAGGCTGAGGATTAGGGCTTAAGGAAGGCTGAGGGCTGAGGGTTGAGGTCAGAGGGATTAAGAGGGCATAGGGTTGAGGGATTAGGGTGTAAGGGTTGAGGGTTGAGGGATTACGAGGTTATAGATGTTCAAGGATTAGGGTCTAAGGGTTGAGGGTTGAGGGTTGAGGGTTGAGGGTTGAGGGTTGATGGATTAAGAGGTTATAGGTGTTGAGGGATAAGGGTTTAAGTGTTGAGGGTTGAGGGTTGAGGGATTAAGAGGTTATAGGTGTTAAGGGATTAGGGTTAAAGGGTTGAGGGTTGAGGGTTGAGGAATTAAGAGGGTATA
>CM021101.1:848808053-849115853 GCA_007115665.2 Sequoiadendron giganteum | reverse complement strand
GGATTAAAAGGGTATAGGGGTAGAGGGATTAGGGTTGAATGGTTGAGGGTTTGAGGATTAAGAGGGTATAGGGGTAGAGGGATTAGGGTTGAAGGGTTGAGGGTTGAGGGTTGAGGGTTGAGGGATTAAGAGGGTATAGGGGTTGAGGGATTAGGGTTTAGGGGTTGAAGGTTGAAGGATTAGGGTTTAAGGGTTGATGGATTAAGAGGGTATAGGGGTTGAGGGACTAGGGTTTAAGGGTTGAGGGTTGAGGGTTGAGGGATTAAGAGGTATAGGGGTTGAGGGTTGAGGGTTGAGCGATTAAGAGGGTATAGGGGTTGAGGGTTGAGGGATTAAGAGGTTATAGGTGTCGAGGGATTAGGATTTAAGGGTTGAGGGTTGAGGGATTAAGAGGTTATAGGTGTTGAGGGATTAGGGTTTAAGTGTTGAGGGTCGAGGGATTAAGAGGTTATAGGTGTTGAGGGATTAGGGTGTAATGGTTGAGGGTTGAGGGTTGAGGGATTAAGAGGGTATAGGGGTTGAGGGATTATGGTTTAAAGGTTGAGGATTGAGGGTTGAGGGATTAAGAGGCTATAGGGGTTGAGGGATTAGGGTTTAAGGTTTGACGGTTAAGGGTTGAGGGATAAAGAGGTTATGGGTGTTGAGGGATTAAGGTTTAATGGTTGAGGGTTGAGGGTTGAGGGATTACGAGGGTATAGGGGTTGAGGGATTAAGTTGGTATAGGGGTTGAGGGTATTTCTTCCTCTCCCTCTCTCTCCCACTCTCTCTCACTCCTATCTCTCTCCCCTCTATCCTTATCCCTTAACCCTTTAAACCCTTAAACCTTAAACCCTTAACCCTTAACCCTTAACCCTCTACCATCTATATCTCTCCCACTCCCTCCCTCTCTCCCCTCTATCCTTAACCCGTAACCCTTTAAACCCTTAATGCTTAAAACCTTAACCCTTAAACCCTTAACCCTTAACCCTTTAAACCCTTAACCCTTAAACCCTTAACTCTTAACCCTCTACCCTATATCTCTCTCCCACTCCCTCTCTCTCTCCCCTCTATCCTTAACCTTTAACCCTTTAAACCCTTAACCCTTAAACCCTTTAAACCCTTAACCGTTAAACCCTTAAATCTTAACCCTCTACCCTCTATCTCTCTCCCACTCCCTCTCTCTCTCTCCTCTATCCTTAACCCTTAACCCTTTAAACCCTTAAACCTTAAACCCTTAACCCTTTAAAACCTTAATTATTAAACCCTTAACTCTTAACCATATACACTTCATCTCTCTCTTCACTTTATTCTTAACCTTTAACCCTTTAAACCCTTAACCCTTAAACCCTTAATCTTTATCCCTTTAAACCCTTAACCCTTAAACCCTTAAATCTTAATCATCTACCCTCTATCTCTCTCCCACTCCCTCCCTCTCTCCCCTTTATCCTTAACCCTTAACCATTTAAACTCTTAACCCTTAAACCCTTAGCTCTTAACCCTTTAAACCATTAACCCTTTAAACCATTAACCCTTAAACCCTTAACTCTTAACCCTCTACTCTCTATCTCTCTCCCACTCTCCCTCTCCCTCCCACTCTCTCTCCCACTCTCCCACTCTCTCCCCACCTCCCACCTCCCCCCTCCCACTCTCTTCTCCCACCTCCCCCTCTCCCTCCCCATCTCCATCTCTCCCACTATCTCTTTCTCCCACCTCCTCCTCCCTCCCTCCCTCCCTCTTTCTCTCCCTCTAACTCTTAACCCTCTACCTTCTATCTCTCTCCCACCTCCTTCCTCCCACTCTCCCTTTCTCCCACTCTCTCTCCCACCTCCCCCTCTCTCCCTCCCTCTCTATCTCCATATCTCCCACTAGCTCTTTCTCCCACTCTCCCTCTCTCCCTCTCTCTCCCTCTTTCTCTCACACTCTCTCCCTCCAACTCTTAACCCTCCACCCTCTATCATTCTCCCACTCTCCCTCTCTCCCACTCTCCCACTTTCTCCCACTCTCTCTTTCTCCCACTCTCCCACTCTCTCTTTCTCCCACTCCCCCCCTCTCCCCCTCCCTCTCTATCTCCATCTCTCCCACTCTCTCTCTTTTTGATGGTGTTTTTTGCAAAGTAACAACTCAGACAGAATATGATATCATATCTCTCTTGAAAGGTCAATCTCTATTTGGAAAAGAGATAACCCCAAGGCCTCTTGGGCATTAGGTCTTGACAGTGCAACTAAACAACTCAGTGATAAAATGTGAAATGTCGGTAATCACAAGGGGACCTTACAAATGAACAATGCTAGAAGTGTAATTTCATCAGATGCAACGATATGGTGATGCTTTTAATCCTAAAACTAATCCAGATTCAAAATAAACAACAAAAGAGATAAGGGTTTCAGAGAGATCCTAATGCTAACACCTAAGATCAATCACAACAATGATGAATGCTGCAAATGGACAGATCCCCAATAAAACCAATCTCTGCTTGATCAAGGACAAGCCCACAACTCCACACAAATGGTTAAATCTTCTAAGGAAACTAAATATTTTCAAACTATGAACATTCATCCACATACCCAATAAATGGCTCAATGTAAACGAGTATCTACAGTTGAACTTAGCACAAAATAAGGCCCAGACTAACTTTACACAACAACTTACAATCATAAAATTGCTAAAAGTATGGACAAGAGATCGATCAACACCATTGACATGAAAGAACTGAAAAACTAGCATCTAACATCTAACACTAAGAATTGAGAACAAGAAACCATAAACTGTCAAAGGTAAATACAAAGTTTGCCAAATCAACAACTCAGTTGCATTACTTCTCCACTATTACATAACAATTTCCAATCTCTCTCCTCTCCTACAGCTAATTTCTGAAATCTACTTGCCAATTCTGGCCTTCTACAACTTCTAATCAACTCTTCTAACCCAGTCTAACCCTTTACAAATGAGAAGGCACTGGCCTTTTATAGAAAATTACATTTTGAATCAATGAACAAGATTTAATTCATCCAGTGACATAAATTACACTTCTAGAAGCATCCAGCTATTACATTTAATTTGGGAGCTCATGGTACATCATCATCTAATGAATTGCATTCAGTTGCATTATGGCCCAATGACATTAACTTTGAGAAAATCCTCATTGGAGAATAAATACAACTTTACATGTCTTTCCTTGTTAAATGCACCTCTCCAATTGGTATACAGCTGGTGGCATGGATTCTTATGCATGCCCCACTTTTATATTTGAGTTGAAATTTTCCATATTTTCCCTCTTGGCACGAATCCATATGCAAGTCCCCCTTTTTTTGGATTAGGAAATTTCCATTTTTGGAAAATTTTGGGTTTTTGAGGGCTTGAATGAATTTTCCAAAAAAAGAAATTTTTAGATTTGAGGGCCTGAAGGAATTTTCGGGGATTTCCGCTCAGGGAGGAAAATCCCGAAATTCCAAGCAAGGTCAGAATCCCCTAAACCTCATAACTTTTTTCTAGAAGGAATTTTTGAAAAATTCAAAAAACAACTTGGCCTAATTTTTCGTTCTCTATCCATTTGTGCAAAAAGATTTACACATAACATTGAAAATTCACTTCAAAATCCCATTTCCAATTTTCAAGACAAGTAAAGAGCCCCCAGAGCCTCGAAATATTACCCTCATCAAACCAAGTCTTGAATGAATCCCAAAATAACCTCCCAAGAAGAGAAAAACTGAAGTTGACAAAGCCAAGGTGCAGAGATGCAAAAGAAAAAGAGGGTCCCCACCTCCGGTGGGGCGTGTGTGCAAAAATTGCACATCTCTCTCTCTCTCTCTCTCTCTCTCTCTCCCACTCTTTCTTTCTCCCTCTCTCCCACTCTCCCTCTCCCTCCCTCTCTCCCTCTCTCTCCCTCTAACTCTTAACCCTCTACCCTCTACCCTCTATCTCTCTCCCACTCTCCCTGTCTCCCACTCCCACTTTCTCCCACTCTCTTTTTCTCCCACTCTCCCACTCTTTCCCACTCTCTCTTTCTCCCACTCTCCCCCTCTCTCCCTCCCCCTCTATCTCCATCTCTCCCACTCTCTCTTTCTCTCTCTCTCTCTCCCTCTCTCCCACTCTATCTTTCTCCCTCTCTCCCACTCTCTTTATCCCACTCTTTCTCTCTCAACCATACACCTTCTACCCTTAACCTTGACCCATTAAACCACCAACCCTACCTCCCTCTCTAATATATATCTCTCCTCTCTCTAGCTCTACCTCTCTCTCTCTCTCACACACACACACACACACTCACCTCTATCTCCTCTACTATAAGGGTACAAGGTAGAGATATAGAATTAGGGTAGAGGGTATAGACAAAGAGGGAGAAAAAAAATATATTAAAAAACCATATTTCATATAACGCGAGCACATTTTGAAGTAGAGATATGGCTATTTCAACAAGAAATAACACGCTCACATTATAATGCAAGCCTATTTTGTCTTCCACTAAAAACGGTAAAAAATTCAATATACCTGTGATCTCAAGTCCCACATTTTGCATATTCTCCTGGTTCTACTCATGCTCTGACAAAAAGTAGCCTTTTGATGATGTTGTGAAGTATGCAAGCATGTTTTTCACTTTCCACCTCCTTTTCTATGATCTTTCTACCACCTTTGCATGAAATAGCAGATTTTTCACATTGAAAGACATATAATATCAATTCAAGTTTGAATTCCATTGAAAATTGATATACAATTGAAGTTTGGAGGGGAACAAGCTTTTGAAAAAGTCAAATTGTTGAGGAGTTTGAAGAAAGAAGAAGCTAAGGCTACATAATTGGGTTGAAATCCTCCATTTGAAAGTCTGGTTTTTTTAGGTATGTGAAGCCTTTACACATTTTTTCATTCTATTATGGCTTGCTTTCATTTTTGTTATTTTGCATATTTCATGTTGATCATTGTTTGTTTGTCATTATAACCTTAGGTTGTCAATGCACATTTTAAATTACACAATTATATACACTTGCCAATTACATTTTTAAACCTGATGCAGAGCATCTACCAGGACCCACAAATCATCAAGGGCACTTCTGACCCTAACTTAATTTGAAGAAGATCAACCAACAAACTCAGTCATCTTTTCATCAAAATCCTTCAATTTTACTTGATCTCATATTTCCACAAAACATTAGAACTTGGATTCAAATCTTTGTCAAACTCAAAAATAGATTAACCATCATAAAATTGATTGTAACATAGCATAAACCTGATTAGAAACTCATAACCATTCAATTTGTTCACGATTCACTAATTCACTCTTCAATGCAACTTACATGGCAAAATAACAGCAAATCATGGAAGGTAACTACCAACCTTTATCCATACATCCAAGACACTATAATCAATATGTTATTGATTGAAATAAACCAAAAACACATTCAAAAACCACCGATCTATCAGGCTCTTTAATTCTTGCAGTTATAACATCATTTTGCAGAAGGAGTCAACTTTTGTATTTCTTGAGAGGACAACAACCAAATGATGGATTCTTGTTTTCCCCTACACAAAAAAATATACACACACCTTACACAGCCCAAAACTAACCTACTCCACTGAAGTACAGAGCCTAGATTATGGAGTAGTCATAATGAACCTTCTTAGACTCTCAAACCCCCCTAGTGCACCAAAACCACATCTCTTTGAGGCATTTTTTTATTTAACAATTTATTTACCTTATGTATTGATGAAATTAGTGGAGGTCCTTTAACACAACTCAACACAAAATCAACCAACAACAACAATTCACAATTAACAATTCATACAATTCTTCAATTTCACCCATTCAATAGTCATCCTTATAGCATAGCTAACTCACTCAATCAAGTATATATTTTAGAGAAGGTATTCTTAGGAAAAGACTTGACCCTTCTCAAAGTCCCAACAAGGCACACAATAACATATCAACAATCCACAATAGGCTTCTTTGTTACAACTTCATCAAAACTAGATTTATACACCAACTAGGCCTCATATTAGGCCTCTTTTACAAAGGACCTTATCTTCAATCCTTTTACAAAACAAAAAACTCAGTAGGGAAGCAGTATATATGTTATCAAACAAAGGATTCCACCATTTTTTTTCATAAATAGATCACCAAAGTGCCAAATCATAAAACCCTCCTTTTTACCCAAGAAACTAGGGGTTTATTGAAAAACACTCATCCAACCCTCATACAATCTTATGAATACTTAAAACAGGTCTAAAATGGCTTGCAAAAACTCAATTTAACAAGAAACCATGCTGCCCCAACACAAAACACACTTTAGCATATCAAAACCACTCGAAATCTCATGGAAAACTCAAAATTTCACTCTAGGGTTTCATGCCCAACACCCTTTTACACCTCCCCTACACAAAAACAAAATTACCTCACCTATTTATTGATGATGCAGACCCATTCCACCAATTATAGTAATCATAGTGAGTGGGATGGGCCAACTTACATAATTGAGACCTTCAAAACCCTTTAATCAGGACACACAAACCTGCAACAAGAGATTCAATCCAAACTACCAATAGAATTGGAGTTAAAGTGTCAAATTAAATGAAAAAAAAAATTAACACATGCCCCAAAGTGATTAAATAATATTTATATTCAAAACCTCTCTGTACGGTCCGAACCAAGGTTGCAAAAAACAAAGAAATACATAAAATCTAAAAAACAATGATTTTTCAATTCAATCTTCCTTCAAATCTTATAAATTAGTCTTTGCATCAATTTTATCTAGAATATATATGATTTTTAACTATCTTAATGACTTCAAATCACATTTAAAATCATATGATTGTTTGCCTTCCTCAAAATTTTCTTTTTACAACTTTATAATTTTGCCCTTTTGCACAATTGGCAACTTACTAATGTGTTTCGCAATTTTGAAATTGAAACCTTCTAAACACCTAGGAAACATAAAAAATGACTCATTACAATGGAAAATGGTCTTATTGACCTTATTTAATGCAAAAATTCAAAAATCCTAAAGCCTAGACAACAACTTCTTGAATTGACAATTTTCATTCAATGGTCCTCCCGCACCATGTATGCTTCCACATTTTGTATGCATATATATATGACATAACTTGACATTTTGTATGCTTTTCCATGCTTCCATTTTGAGCCTATCTTGCAATCATGGCATGCCACATTACCAAATTTCTTTAAGGAATTCTGGATTGAAAAAAATCATGCGACCTTTGTCTATGCTAGGTTAACTCTTGTACAGGATGATTGTAAGTATTCTTTATGAAGCATTGAATGACATATATTTTGATTAACTTGAATGGATACATTATTTAGGAACTAATATTCATCTCATTACCATGCTACAATTAAAATTATCTGCCATGCCGAAGAAACGAACAAATAAATTAAACTGAGAGGGGGGTGAATCAGTTGTTATAGAAATTAAACTTATTCAACATTAATCAACCTTTAACCTTAGATCTGATAATTAATAGTGCAAGCATAAACTAATAACACATCAGAAGCACATGAACACCAAGATTTATACGTGGAAACCCTGTTAGGGGAAAAACCACGGTGGATATTAGTCCACAAGATTATACCCTGTTAAAAGTATAATGAAGAATGAATAAAGAATGCACTTGCATTTAGGCACATTGCCTAGAGCTCATTGCTCAAAGGGAAGGCTCACTACCTTACATAAGACAATCAGATTAAATCCATCTGATGGGGTTGAACTAAGAAATTAGCTTCTTCAAAAGCTTGATGATAGTTCCGGTTAAGCACAGATACATTTCTTCACACTTTTCTCTGCATTTAGATGATCTGATATTTATTCACACATACACACACGGACATACATCAAGTGTACTTCAAAGTGTAGAAACAAATGTTTTTATATATCCACTACATAGATTTACATCAACTCTGTCAGCCACATAATAAATGAATAAATGAATTACAACTTGTCAGCCTCAATACATGAACGAATCTTAATGCACACCAACCTAAGTCAGTCACAACATAGTGAGGACATAAATCAACATCCTCAAACATGCCAAACAATAAAGTATTAATCCATAAGGATCCACAACACACTATCACCATCATGTCGACCAAGAACATTAAAAATTTAACACACAAGGAAAAATCTTCAATCACGAACATGTTGATCAATGCAGACGTACTAAAATAATAGAGCACGATCTAGAAACATCACTAAACATCTTAGAAATATACACAACAATGCAATTCACTAGAATTGCAATCTCATCTTCCAAAAACACTTGCTATAGTAACTGAATAATTGTAGGAACAAAAAACTTCTTAACTTTCTCAATTCTTGATGCGTATCACTGAAACTTTTGAACAACATACTAGATAAGCTCAACAACAAACCCTTTAGTGCATGCCTCTTGATCATCAACAAACACAAATTTCCATCACTCTAACCTACTCAGCGTCACTAGCTGCCTACAATGCATTTATTATAATTTTCTCAATCTCCTCGACATATACAACCTTCATAATCAGCAATGCTAATAGTGTTGAAATTAATGACAACCACATATCAGAAACATAACCACAACATCCAACAATCTCCCCCTTTGGCATTGATGGCAACACATGATGTGAAAAATTATACCATCAACACAACTAGTTGTTCACATAATTCTCTCCCTTTGTTCTATAGTTCTCTTGTCATAGCTCTTTTGTCCCTTTCTTGACTCTTCCCTCCCTTTCTTCAAGAGTTTTTCACATTATTCTTCTCCCCCTTTGAAATGAATGGAAAAGGTACACATGCTCTGATCCACATATTATCTGAATCCTTTGACTACTCCCCCTGAGTAGCAGCCACCACAATATCAATCCGAAACAAGATTTGAATGTGAGTCCATAGATTGATGCAAAGAATTGCATCTTAGTTCAGATTAGGAGAGGAAATTACCCCTGACTTGCCTCTGAGATACTAAAATGTATCCTTAGGCAACAGTTTTGTGAAGATATTTGCAATTTGTTCCTTTGTAGGCACATATTCCAATCTAACCTCTTTCTCACTCACTTTGGCTCTCAAAAAGTGATACTTGATAGATATATGCTTTGTCTTAGAGTGTAGCACTGGATTCTTAGAAATGTTTATGGCACTTGAGTTATCACAAAATATAGCAATAGGCTCATCATAATCAACTCTTCTATCTCTCAGCATTTGCTTCATCCACAACACTTGGGTAGGGTTATTTTTGCAGTAGTAATATATTTTGCCTCAGCAGTAGATAAGGAAATGGAGTTCAAATTTTTACTTAGCCAAGACACCTGCTTCTTCCCCAAGAAGAACGCACCATCACTTGTACTTTTCCTGTCATTAACATCACCTGCCCAATCTGCATTTTAAAAGGTATCTAGAGTAATATCATCATCCTTTGGATACCATAACCCAAAGTCAACTGTTCCTTTCAAGTATCTGAATATTCTCTTTATTGCAGCCACATGTGATTCTTTTGGATCAACTTGATATCTAGCAACCATCCACACAACATTCATAATGTCTGGTCTTATCTGAGTTAAATATAGAAATCCACCAATCATTGACCTATATCTTGTTTGATTCACCTTAGGAGAATCATCATTATGTGTTAGCTTACATCCAGTTACCATGGGTGTACCAACTAGCTTTGAGTCTTCCATGCCAAACTTTTTTAGTAACTCTTTCACATACTTGGATAGACATATAAAGATTCCATCATCTGACTAAGTAATTTGCAATCCTAAAAAGAATTTCAGCTCTCCTATCATTGAAATCTCAAATTCACTTTTCATTTCATTAGCAAATTTCATGCATAAGTCATCATCACCTTCAAAAATAATGTCATCAACAAAGACTTCAATGATCAACTCTTTATCCTGAACCAACTTGAAATATAGGTTGTTGTTAGCAATACCTTTATTGAATCCAAGCTTCAACAAGTATTTATCTAGTCTAGCATACCGAGCTCTAGGGGCTTGTTTGAGTCCATATAGTGCTTTCTTCCACTTATTTCGAAAGACCCATTTGGTTCCAATAACATTTTTGTCTTGAGGTCTAGGAACAAGATTCCAAGTATCATTTTTTTGTATCTGCATTAGTTCTTCCTTCATTGCTTCCATCCAATGTTTATCTTTACATGCTTCACTGAAATTACTAGGCTCAGTCTTGGATATCAAACAATATTCTTCTGCAATCCTTCTTCTAGTTTGTACACCTTTATTCTTGTCTCCTATGATCCAACTTTCAGAATGACTTCACTTTACATATATTGGAGTTTTGATTTCTTCTGTTTTTCTTTCTACATTTCCACTGTCTTCCTCCTCATGATTTTCTTGATTCATCGAAACAATTTGAACTTGATTTTGTGTCTGTGCATTCTTTCCATTCTTAGTATTATCTTTTTGGTTATCTGAATCATATCCACAATAACTGGATGATCTTTCAATATCCTCATTGATGAGGTAAAAATAACCTCATCATAATGAAACCAAAAAAACCTATTTATACAAGCTCAATCTTCATTCTCTACCAAATAATTAAACTTTAGGAGAAATAATTACTTATCTTTAAGGAAAGTTATGCAAAATTTATTTGTTATGATCAATTGATGTAATCTACCAATACAGGTTTAATGGGTTATTTTGAGTGTTTTTGTAGGGCAATAATCAGACATCTTGCAACAGTTAAAAAATGTTTAAACCAACACGTTCCTTAATCAAAATTGAAGATGAATGCTGCGAACCTGCTCTTGAACATCAGGCTGATGAATCGAAGATATAGTTGTTATTTATTTAATTTATATTATGATATTTTAATCAAAAACTTCATGGCTCGTCTCGAGCCTTCTTAATGATTATGTAATGGGTTTTGAAGACAGGGAAGTTAGTTATAAATTGTTAAAGACTTTTTCAATGGCTATCCACGCCATCTGGAATCTAGGATTTAGTTACAAGGTTTTCTATAAGAATGTAATTTTCTGAAGATGAACGACGCTCAATAGTAATGTTATGCTGTTAACATGATCTCTAGATACTTATGAATAAAGGAACTACCTTCTGTCAATTTTTGAGTTATTGAGCTATGGATGATAATTATCTTTAATGAAAGAACTTCAGAACCAGTAGTGTATGTGATTTGAGAGAGAATGTGATAACCTGTGAGTTGGCCACTCGAGGGAGGATAGCTTAAATAGATAAGTACTTACTGTTATGCCATTTTTGTTACATAGATAATCATTCAGTAGGAAATCATTAATTCTGTCAGTTTTTGAGTCTGAAGTTCCAGAGTACTCTTTGTTTTCTATTTTCATGAGTTACTTGTTACAAATGTTAGGATCTTTTACTGTTTTAGAGGATGTTTCATAGTCTGCTTACTTATTTTTCCACTTTCATAGTTTATCAGTTGTTTAGTTTACTTGTTACTATGCTTTCTAAATTAGTTATCTTATACTTTCTAGTTTAATATTTCCAATTTTTCTTAGAATAAATTGTTTCCTAGTTGAGTAGTTAGACGACCTTAGATTAAGATTGATTTCAGTAGAGTTAAAAGAAAATAAAAAAAATCTAAAATGAGTTATCTAAATCATCTTCTATTGCAAACTGCCTTGGATACTGCCTGATTGACTTATTGACATTTTATATATTCTAAAGTAATGGGACCTAACGACATCCTATCACTTTTTGGCGTCGTTGTCGGGGATGCACAATATCCTTCTTGCTTAAGTGTTACTAGGGGACGGTTTGAATACCTCATTTTAGGCCAAAATACCATCTTCAGGTTCCTTTTCTGTATGGTCAGGAAAAGAGGCCCCCACGGATGATTTATACCAAAGACCCCCTGAAAATACTTACCAATCATACATAGGGAGGCCCAAGGCTCAGACGACTATACTATTGAACAATTATTTGAGCCTAATCCACTAGAGGCTTTCCACTATTTACCTGAAGATCAACTTTTAGAACAACCAGCTATAGAGGAGATTGTTGTTGAGGATCAAATTCCTCTAAACATCATGGAAGATCATAGGGCTGAACCCAACCAACATAATGCCAACCGTAATGAACCTCAACCTCCTCGAATGTTTACTTATCCTATTACTTTGGATGCATATGATGATACTATGATGAAAAAAATTTCCCCAACTTTCCTTCCAACTTTCTGTGGCTTGTCCTCGAAAGACCCAGACCAATTTCTTTTCGAATTTAAGGTCCTATGTCAAAACTATGACTATAAAAATGATAACCATAAACTGAAGCTCTTTCCTTCTACTTTGAAGGATTCGACAATGCGCTGGTTCATGGGACTAGGTTCTAGGAGTATTACATCTTGGGGGGAAATGGAGAATTTTTTCTTGCAAAAATACCAAATTTATTGTAGGGTGAGTGATCGTAAGGAAGAGCTATTTATATTGAGACAAAATGAGGATGATATTTTAGAGGATTATCTAGATAGGTTTCTTTTCTTATCTAAACGATGTGGAGAAGAGGCTATTAGTGTTGATATTCTCAAAACTATATTTCTCAAGGGACTTGATGATGATGCTAGAAGAAGTCTTGATCTGATGGGAAAAGGTGACATGTCTTAACTGACCTTATAGGAAATATGTGAGTTATGTCATAATTTCTCTCGTACTCGAGGAGGAATCCATAAAAATAATCTCTTTAAAGGGTCTAATGAGATAGGTAAGCTCCGTAAAGAAATAGCCAATCTTAAAATGAACATTCTTGTTCAGCTGAACACTATGTTAGATGGCATACAAACTAACACACACAATACTAAGACCTTGTCAATCTATTGTCCCAGGTGTCAAAACAAAAACCTATTGCGCAAGTGTCCTTTAGACAAAGTCAATGTTTGTCAACTCTATGAGAAAAACCATCCTACCAATCAGTGTGAGCTTCTTACTGGTCTCAAGAATACTAAGAAAAAAACTATTCAGGTTGAGGAAGAGATAAATGCATTAAACCAATGTTAGGGAGGTAACTTCTCTTATGGACATAATTCCAACTCAGCATGGAGACCACAAAATAACTGGGTTCATAATCAATGGACTCCATCTTGGAATCAGTCACTGCCACCACAACCTAACTGGGGAAATCCTTATTAGGGATCCCCTGAATGGGAAAATCAAACATGGGTAACTCAGCAGTGGTCAAACCAACCACAACAACAATGGTACCAACAACATACTACCCCCCAATGGAATTAGGGACAAAATCAATTTTATACTGGACCTAGGAGGAATCAACAATAGAATTTGTTACCTTCAGCTCAAAACCCTCCTTAGAATGAACAGGTAAATCAACCTCAGCTTCTAGCGCAATTGCTTCCCAACCCTAAGAATAATTGCCAGAATATGCCAATCTACTCTACTAAACATGAAAATGTTACAGGACTAAATGCAATACATTGTGGAAATGTTCAATTGTGCTTTGGTAGAACTCTTCAATCCCTAACTATTGAAGAAATAGTGGAGGAACCCGAGCCTAAAATTCCTACAAAGGATACACCACCTAATCATGACACTTCCACAAGTGATAAAGAGCCTTTTTCAGCAACAGGAGCTGCTAATTTATCTCACGGGAAGGAAGGTCAGTCTTTGAGTCAACATAGGGAGGATTTCATTCCAAAAGAGAAAATGATGGCACCATATCTAGAATGTCTAAAATCAATGACTCTGGAAGGTACTCTGGAAATGCTTGTGGCTTTTGAAACCGCGTTAATTCAAGAAATTAAGCAGCTACAAATTGAGGTTCCTCTATTGCAAGAAATAAAAGAAATTCCCGAGTTAAATTAATTAATCAAACAACTATGTATTAAAATACTAGGGAGGAAGCCAAAGAAGATAAATATTGTTCATATTGATGGCTATTTAGCTGACTTTTTGTCTAGAAAGACTATTGCTCCAAAATACGATGATCCTGGGAGTCCACTTATAACCGTTACAATTAACCAGGTAGCGATAGAAAATGCATTAGTGGATTTAGGAGCAGCTATTAATGTGATGACTGTGGATGTGATGGAAAAATAAGGTTTGACTGATTTATGTCCCACAACCACAGTCTTACAAATGGAAAATCAATTTATATCCATTCCAAAGGGCATTATTAATTTTTTTTTTGTCAAAGTTGATGGATGGGAATATCCAATTGACTTTCAGGTAATCCAATCGCTTACACCCAAAGATAGCTATCCAATAATACTTGGAAGACCATGGTTGGCCACTGTTGCCACTAAGATTGATTGCAGAGAAGGGGGAATGACCATTTCTCATGGTCTAGATAGTAAAGATTTATTCTTATATCCCCCTGCTAAACCCACCAAACATGATAAGGTTTGGGTTGATAAACCAAAAGAATCTAATGGTCAAGACAGTTTGGCCTCGCTAGCCATGGTAGTAATTAAGAAATATGGAGAAGAACTAGAGGATGAGTTAGTAAACGACGTAGCATGACTTGCTATAAGCCCCAATGAGGAAGAATCGATGGATGCTCCAATAATTTTTGGACAACCAATTGATATAAGTGGAATGGAACAAAGCTATGCTATAATGGGAATGTCATGTCCCTTAGCTAACATGATTCTGAGAACAAGTCATTTCTTTGACGATATCATGAGGTTTCACCGACTTATACCTCATAGTTGTCCTTTCAACACCTTATTGCGACCAATATATACTATCACTTCAGCCCATCTTGGAACAAAACTGATTATGCTGTTGCCAGGAAAAACTCTTAACATCAATAGCTGGCTGACAGAAACACAAGAGGATACGTTGTTTAATCTATTGGTAAGAAGGTCTAAATCTTTTACATGGGATTACATAGACATGAGGGGAATTCACTCGAGTGTTTGTACACATCACATTTACACTGATCCTAATATAAGGCATGTATGCTAACCACAAAGGAGACTCAATCCTCCATTAAAGGATTTAGTCAAAATTGAGATTGAGAAACTCCTTAGTGCAGGATTTATTTATCCTATCTCTAATAGTAAGTCGGTGTCACCTATGCTGGTTGTGCCAAAGAAAAATGGGAAATGGAGAATATGTGTAGACTATAGAGAACTCAACAAAGCCACTCATCAAGATTATTTTCCTCTATCATTTGTTGATCAGGTTCTGGACAACTTGGCTGGAAGGAAATATTTCTCCTTTTTAGATGGATTTAGTGGTTACAACCAGATTCAGGTTGCTCCAAAAGACCAAGATAAGACCACGTTTACCTACCCTTGGGGCACATTTTCATACAGGGTGCTTCCCTTTGGACTTTGTAATGCTCTAATGAATTTTCAGAGAGCCATTCTAGCTATATTTTCTGCACTTGTCAATGACTGCAAAGAACTCTATATGGATGACTTCACATTCTATGGGTCAACATATAACGAAGCTCTTCAAAACATATATCATTTTTTATAAGTTTGTGAGAAAAATCGGCTTTCCCTTAGTCACGAAAAATGTTTAATAATGGTAGAACAAGGAATAGTCTTAGGTCATCATATTTCCTGTGAGGGAATAAAGGTGGATCCCAAGAAAATTGAAGTCATCCAATAGTTGACTATTTCTCAAACACAAACCGATGTTCGAAGTTTCCTTGGACATGCTGGATACTACAAAAGGTTCATAGAAGGCTTCAGTAAAATTGCTACTCTTATGTTCTTTCTTCTATAGAAAGAGGTAGAGTTCAAATGGACACCTGAGTGTCAAATATCATTTGAATCAATTAAGGAGAAGCTTGTCTCTGCCCTTGTACTGTGCGGGCCAAATTGGAGTCTTCCCTTCCATATTTATGTTGATGCTTCAAACGACACTATTGGGGCAATATTGGGACAAGAAGATGAGAACGGGGGTAAATATGCCATATATTGTATTAGTAAAAACTTGACATCTACAAAAAGAAACTATACGACAACAAAAAAAGAATTCTTGGCTATAGTTCATGCCATTAAAAATTTTTGCCACTATATTACAAGATATAAGGTTACAATTTATACAGATCATTCAGCTGTAAAATATCTAATGAAAAAACTTGTAGTTAATGGTCAGATTATGAGATGGTTAATACTCCTTTAGGAGTTTAATGTTACAATCCTTGACAAGCCAAGAAGATATAATGTAGTAGTAGACTTCCTGTCATGAATCGAACAAGAGGAGGGTGATTGCACACCTGTACAAGATGAGTTTCCAGATGAGAATATGTTTGCTATTTTTGTGAAGTCACCCTGGTTTGCTGATATTGCCAACTATTTAGCTACCTCTAAAGTACCTCCAAGGTTTACATCAAAGCAAAGGAAGCGACTTATCAGGGAAAGTACCCCATTTAAATAGATTAACGAGATTTTATTCCGTTGTGGGCCTGATATGGTCTTGCGACGATGTGTCACAGCTGATGAAACTTACAAAATTTTAAGAGCCTGTCACGATGATCCTTCTAGAGGTCACTACTCTGCAAAAATAACTTCCCATAAGATTTTAGGCGTCGGATATTATTGGCCTTCAACGCATAAGGATGTTAAAAACTATGTTCATCGTTGTGATGAATGCCAAAGAGTAGGAAGATCGACTACCTCTACTGAAATGCCTTTACAACCACAGGTAGTCCTCAAGCCATTTGAAAAATGGGGTGTAGATTTTATCGAACCCATAGATCCTTCCTCTCAAGGGAAAGAATACATACTAGTTTGTATTGATTACCTGACGAAATGGGCAGAAGTTCAGGCCTTACGAGTTGCTAGGAAAGAGAATATCGTGGAATTCCTCTATAATAAAATATTCCTTAGATTCAGATCCCCTCGAACTATCGTTACCGACTAGGGATCCCAATTCATGTCCAAAGTGCTCTTGGCATTCACCAACCATTTTCAAGTAAGTCATATAAAGTCATCCCCTTACCTCCCTCAAGCAAACGGCTAGGTGGAAGTAACTAATAGAGAGAACATATTAACAAAAATAGTTTCTTCAGGAGAAAAGATTGGGCTAGAAAATTGCTTGAAGTTGTTTGGGCGTACAACACTACATGGAAATCCACAACTGGATTCAGCCCCTATGAGATCGTTTTTGGGAAGAAACCTCTTCTTCCCATTGAGTTTTAACTTCAAACTCTACGAACAACTATGGAACTAGTTTTGGATTTGAAACGAGCCCAAGTTGAACGAGTTCTACAATTAAGTGAATTGGATGAGCTTCGCTTAGACGTTGTCCATCAAACAATTTTAATTCAACATCAATAGAAAGTGTTGCATGAAAAACATATTAAAGAGAGGGAGTTTCATAATGGAGACTGGGCCCTGCTATTTGATTCCAGATACAAAGATCATAGAGGAAAGCTCAGGACTCATTGAATGGGGCCTTATGAGATTTTTGAGGTCTTTTCAAATGGCACAGTTCAGTTGAAACCAATTGATGGTGACACATGAACTATCTTAGTCAATGGTCATCACTTGCGTATCTACCATAAGCCAGTCAACACAGAAGAATTTTCAAAATTGGTAGAAATGCAGGGTGAGGTCCAATGCATTGACTCTACCAAGGCAAAGTCTATTTGGTAAAAATAAAAATAAAAATAAATAAAAAAATAAAAAAATAAAAAAATATATATATTTTGAAAATGTGTAATAAAAAGACATGTATACCAAGATATTTTCCTTTCATTAGTTCTTCTTCTTTTTTACTTAGTTAATTTTTGTTTTCATTTTGCAGGATTTCTTATAATGAAGAAAATAACTTCTGGAGCACTTTCTAAGATGCTTCGAAACTTGATGGTCTTGATGCCAAGTGCTCCATAACCTATACACCAACTCATCACATTAAAAAGACATTCCTGCAAAGTGATTCAAAGCTCTTGATGTTCAAAATTCATGATCTTTCCACTTGAATTTCATTTCGTTGCTACTCTAGTTGCATCTTTCAGTGATGCTCCAGAAGCTTCATTATGTTGCTGCATCGGCTACATCTTTCAGGGATGCTCCAGAACCTTCATTTCATTGCTACTCTGGCTACATCTTTCAGCGATACTCTTGAACCTTCATTCCGTTGCTGCTCCGGTTGCACCTTTCAACGATGCTCCAAAACCTTCACTTTATTGTTGTTACAGTTTCATCTTTTGGTAGTGCTCTGAAACTTATCCGCCTTCTTTGTCACGAATGCATGCCTCTTGCATGCTTCAGAAATTTTGCACTAGTTTCGAGCGCGATTTCATTTGCGTGCTCTAGAACTTATTCATTTGCATTCCACCACCTTCTTCATAAATTCAAAATTTTGAAATGCTTCCATCATCATATCTTTGTATAAATGCCTTCCTATCTGTTTTTTTCTAAATTTTTCTCATCATAAATAAAGCCACTAGTACAACCTGTCCTCATTGATGGCTCTCTCATTTCATAAACTTCCGCATCCATGCCATAATAAATCTGCCTATCACCTCAGCCAATACCATCGCATCATCCCATCAAATCTGTAAAGGTATGAGATCTTCGAACGATCATAGAATGCAAGTAAGTACTAATTTTTGCTTTAAGAAGGTAGTTATTTTCAAATAAAGAATAATTAATTGGCACGAAATTCCCTCCTAATTTATAAATTTGTGCCACTTGGTGATCAACTACTTGTACAGCAAGATTTTTGCATGCCTCCATGCAGATTAAAATCATTGCACAGTAAGCTTCGAGCAAGATAAATAAATAATTTCAGTAGCAATATTTTCAAAGTTAGTTGTGTACAAGTTCTTGCCTTGGTTGAGATCTTTAGTAGAGTGGAAAATAAGAGAATGGGGGGCGGTAAAAAGAAATCAGAGCCAAATTCCGCAAAAAAATTGTTGGGGTTAAGCAATATCTCTTGTCTATTCGAAGAGGCAGGGTGGTTGGACTTTATCGGAAAGTTCGAAGGTTATAATGAAAACCTGGTGAGCGCATCTGCAGAAAACTACTCAAATGGTCAAGTAGTACTCCATGGAAAGCGTTTTAAGGTGAATCTGAAAATTATCTCTCGTTTATCAAGGTGAGAAAATTCAGGCATAAAATTAAAAGAGACCTCTAAAATAACATATCAAAAGTTGTCTGAATTATTTGTTAGAGAGGGAGACCCTCACCCCATGGTAGTAATTAGTACCAGAGGACAAAATAAAGGATTTTAGAGAACCTCTATACTAGAACCTCGGGGAACTGCTATAGCTTGGATTATAAACTATTTCACTTGTGAAGGCCAACTCACTATTGTAGTAGGACCTGCATTCCGAATGCTAATCCATTTGTGCCATGGAAATGAAAACCCTGCTCTTAGGGTTAATTTGCTAGAATTTTTATATGATTCTATGAATTTCTCTATAGAAAGATATAAAACAGGGTTAGGGCCACTAAAACACCATGGATTAATTCAATTAATTTGCAAATACCATTTTCACAAAAAATCCGAGGGTAAGTGGGAAAAATTTTTGTGGAAAATAGAAAAGTCTTCAGTTAAAAGAAAATTAGGACTGGGGGAAACATCTAACCAAGTTTCTTCACCATTCAGAGCAATTTCCCCTGAGGCCTCTCAAGCTCCGGAAGCTCCAATTCCCCTAACCCCTAGTGAAGAAGCGTTGAAATCTTTGAATGATGAATTCAAAACCCCTGATCAACCAGAGCATGTTGAACTCATCTATTCTGATAGGAGCAGTCCCGAGAGAAAAAGGAAAGGGAAAAGAAGGACACTGGTAACCTTCCAAAGTATTCCTCCTTTAAGGAGAAGTGAACGTCTAGTTTCTAAATTCATAGAAACCCCAATGGAGAGTATGAAAGGTAGTTCAAAGAAAAAGAAGCCTAAATGGCCATCAAAACCCATTGAGATTTCTGAGCCTGTCAATGAAGAGGAAATGCCTCTAGAAAGAGAAAATTCGGTTGAGGATTTGCCTTCCCACTCAGAAAATGTGGAGGAAGCCTTGCCGAAGAAATTCAAGAAAAAGAACAGGATGAGGGAGATAATATTTTAAGTCATTTATCTCCCACTATTGATAGAATTGTAGAGATAGCTGAAATAGGAGATACTAATGTAGAGATAGAGAAATTTAGGATAGAAATTCATGATTTAAGGAAACAATTGTATATAAATAATGAACAGATTGAATTGCAAAAAGAGGAGTTAACAATGCATGTTGCTGTAATAAATAAAAGAGATCAGGAAATACAGGGTTTTGAAACTACAACTACAAGAAAAGGATACATTAATTTATGAGTTAAAAGAACAAATTCGAGAATTAAGTCAAGGACATAGAACTTCTAATGTTGATATTGCTGAAAAAAATAAAGAAATTGAAATGATAAAGAAGAATTTTATACTTATGTTCTCAGCTTTTGAGGAAGACAAGAAGAAACAAAAAGAAAAATTAAATTATTTCCTTAGCAAAATTGTAGAGTTGGAACAGGACTTACAAGAAAGCAATGCTAAACCCAAAATGGAATAAAAAGAAACTCAAACCGAGCCAATTATAACTGAATGGTTCTAGGTTCACATTCCCCCATTACTTATGAAATAGATGGAAAAATGCTATTTCTTGAGAAATGTTCAAATTGAGAACTACAGGTTGAAAAAGGAACTTGTACTCCTGAAAGAATCATTTCACAGGGCATATAAAGGGAAACAAGATGCATGTCAGCTAGTAGAGTGTCTATTATCCTGTAGAAGGCCATCCCAATTGTACTCAATGTTTCTGAATGAACAATGGATAAGGTGGAAACTGTTCAGAATCTACAATGATTACCCTTATGAGCCTAATGATAAAGAATTTGTGAAAATATTTATGGAATCAACCCCTAAGGATAAATATTTGATTTGTGAATTCTTTTTGCATGATCTTTTATTAGAAAATCACACTGATTTCTTCATCAATCTATTTTTTGGCGAAGTAGAATTGAGAGCCCTGTTGTCTACTATGAGAAACTAGGTTCATTGGAAAGAACACACAAAATAATATGCACAAGCAAAAAGAACTATGGGTCTTCAAATAAGATCACGTAATGCTAGGCCTGAAGGTTTTAAAGACACCTTTTGTCTCTTTTGGTAAATGATAAAATGAAAGAAAGGTATGATAATAGTCTCAGACTCTGTTATGATAATTTCATGGAACATGGGTAAAAATTAATTGGAAAAGCATGGCATGGTTGTGAAGAGAGATTTACTCCATTACCGGCTTATCTCAAGAAAAGAGAGGTCATTTCCCCTCTTAATATAAGATGGTCTTTTAGAAGAGTTGATGGTTTAGTTAAAATTCTAAGAAACCTTAAGACAAACTAGATGGGGATGAGATATAGACCTCCCTTGCTGCTTAATCCACCTCCTACTTTCCATATTTCAACAAATGAAAATGATAGAGTTTTTAATGAATGGAGAGAAGGTGTTATCTTTGACAGAGGGTTCATCCATAACCCTATAGCTTTAGATTCAACAACAAGAGATGAGTATGACCTTAGTTCAAGATATGAAGAATGGAATAAAAGTCAGGGTTACAATTATGGAGCAGGAGGACCTACCAAGAACTAAGAGGGGAAGGAAATGATGAGGTAAAAATAACCTCATCATAATGAAACCAAAAAAGCCTATTTATACAAGCTCAATCTTCAGTCTCTGCCAAATAATTAAACTTTGGGAGAAATAATTACTTATCTTTAAGGAAAATTATGCAAACTTTATTTCTTATGATCAATTGAGGTAATCTACCAATACGGGTTTAATGGGTTATTTTGAGTGTTTTTGTAGGGCAATAATTAGACATCTTGCAACAGTTAAAAAATGTTTAAACCAACATGTGCCTTAATCAAAATTGAAGATGGATGTTGTGAACCTGCTCCTGAACATCAGGCTGATGAACCGAAGATATAATTGTTATTTATTTAATTTATGTTATGATCTTTTAATCAAAAACTTCATGGCTCATCTCGAGCCTTCTTAATGATTATGTAATGGGTTTTAAAGACAAGGAAGCTAGTTATAAGTTGTTAAAGACTTTTTCAATGGCTATCCATGCCATTCGGAATCTAGGATTCTGTTACAAGTTTTTCTATAAGAATGTAATTTCCTGAAGATGAACGATGCTCAATAGTAATGTTATGCTGTTAACATGATCTTTGGATACTTATGAATAAAGGAACTACCTTTTGTCAATTTTTGAGTTATTGAGCTATGGATGATAATTATCTTTAATGAAAGAACTTCAAAACTAGTAGTGTATGTGATTTGAGAGCGAATGTGATAACCTACAAGCTAGCCACTCGAGGGAGGACAACTTAAATAGATAAGTACTCATTGTTATGTCATTTTTGTTACATAGATAATCATTGAGTAGGAAATCATTAAGTCTGTTAGTTGTTGAGTCTAAAGTTCTGGAGCACTCTTTGTTTTCTATTGGCATGAGTTACTTGCTACAACTATTAGGATATTTTATGATTTAAGAGGATGTTTCATAGTCTGTTTACTTATTTTTCCACTTTCATAGTTTATCAGTTATTTAGTTTACTTGTTACTATGATTTCTAGCTTCGTTGTGATGCTTTCTAAATTAGTTATCTTATGATTTCTAGTTTAATATTTCCAGTTTTTCTTAAAATAAATTGTTTCCTAGTTGAGTAGTTAGATGGCTTTACATTAAGATTGATTTCAGTAGAGTTAAAATAAAATCAGAAAAATCTAAAATGAGTTATCTAAATCATCTTCTATTGCAAACTGCCTTGGACACTGCCCGATTGACTTATTGACATTTTATATATTCTAAAGTAATGGGACCTAACGATAGCTTATCACTCATCAACTTTGAAATTTTCACTTTCAACCATCTTCTTCAACATTTTATTGTTTTCTCTTAGTAGAGTAACCCAGAAAGATTCCTTCATCACTTCTAGCTTCAAACTTGTCAATATCTTCATTTCTCTTAATATAGCATCTGCTTCCAAAGATTTTGAAATACTTAATAGTAGGCTTATAACCAAACCATACCTCAAAAGGAGTCTTACCATAATTACCATTGACATTCACCCGGTTGATAGTATATACTACAGTGCTTATAGCTTCTCTCTAGTAGGAATGAGGAACATTACCTTCCAGCATCATAGTTCTGGTAGCATCTAAATTTTTTTTATTCTTTCTCTCAACAACTTTGTTCTATTATGGGGTCCAGGGAGTAGATAACTATCTTTTTATTCCATGCTCTTCACAAAATGAATTGAACTCCTAGGAAGTGAATTCACCACCTTTGACTGATCTCAAACATTTGATCTTCAAACCTATCTCAGTTTCTTGCATAGATTTGAAGCTTTTGAATTTCTCTAATGCCTCATGTTTTTCTCTTAAGAAAGAAACCCAAACCATTCTAGAATAATCATCAATAAATAACATAAAGTACCTTTCTCCTTGTAGACTTCTAATTCTGGATGGACCACATGGATCAATATGTATCAGATCCAGTACTCCATTTGAATGATGTTGTTTTCTTTGAAATTAAATTCTTGTATGGTTTCCCATTTGACATTCCTTGCATATAATGTTAGTAGGCTTCACTAGCTTAGGTAGATCTCTGACTACTTGTGTAGAGCTTATTTTGACAATGCTATCAAAGTTTACATGACACAACCTTCTATTCCATAACCAACTTACATCAACTTGAGCAATCAAAAAACTTTCACTAGCAGCATTCAAGTGAAGAATATTACCTCTTGTCTTTGTACCTGAAGAAATCACATTTCCTGAGCTTCCCAAAATCTTACACTTACCATCCTTGAACTGAAGATTGTAACCATTGTCAACCATCTATCCAACACTCAACAAATTATGTTTCAAACCTTCAACATATAGAACATCATCAGTATTGCATTTACCTCCAAGAGAAATAGCACCTCTTCCACAAATCACACCAACATTGTTATCTCCAGATCTTACAACAACCCCATCATATTTTTCCAAACTTAAAACTTGCTTTTGTCGATGTGAGCATCTGTTGTCAATCACCCACTCATCCTTCTCATCAATCTTGGCTGCAAGATATTTCTAATTATTTTGATTACTAGATGAATTAGTGGACACAAGACTATTTTACTTGATAGAAATGAATACCCATTCATCTTAATTTCTATTTTCTTTATTAGATTCATCATCAGTAACACCTTCTTCAACATAATACCATTTCTTTTGAAATCTAGTCTTTTCAGGTTTATACTTAGAGACTCTTTCAGGACACCTTGATGCAAAATGACCTATCTTACTGCAAGAGAAACATTTAATAGGCGGTTTTCCTTTGTACTTACCTTGTCCTCTGACTTCTCTTGTCAGAATTAGTGCTTCCAAGTCTTCTAGCTCTCTTTCTTCATATTCAATCATTTTCACCTCTTCTTCATACTTGAATGTCTTCCTGGAACTCTCTCCCAAATCATATCTCTGTTGGTTTTTTCTAGATACATTAGCTTTGAATGCAAACTTTGTCTTAGGAGAAGATTCACCAAATTCACTTAACTCAAAGGCAACAAGTTTTCCAATCAACATGTCTCTTGTCACATTTGTTATTGTCTTGAGCTCTTCAATAGCATGAGCTTTTGTTTTGTAAGTAGGCACAAATCTAAGTATCTTAGCCACAATCTCATCTTCTTCCAAGGTTCCACCGACACATATAATGTCCATCACTTATTCATTTAACTTTTTTGAGAAAGAAAAGATGTTTTCATCTTCACTCATATTCATGTTCTCTCACTTTCCTTTCAGATTTTGTAGCTTAGAACTTTTCACTAGTGCGTCTCCTTCATACAATGTTTCCAACTTTATCGAATCTCATGTGCAGTCTTCAAACCTATCACATTTGTCATTTCTAAATTTTTCAAAGCACTTAGCAATGCTTCTATAGCCTTGGTATTATTTTATGCTTCTTTGATCTCATCAGCAATAGAGGGACCACTTTGAGGAATAGTGTATGCATTCTTTGTAATTTTTCAGAAGGGCTCACCAATGCACTTCAAATGACACTCCATTTTGAATTTCCACAGAGAGTAGTTTTTACCATCGAATCTAGGACTATCTTTCTTGTATTATGCCATCTCAAATCACCTCAAGTTGTTAGAATTCTACAGAGGAACTAGCTCTAATACCAATTGTTGGAAAAATAAGGATAGACAACTGAGAGGGGGGGTGAATCACTTGTTACAAAAATTAAACTTATTCAACATTAATCAACCTTTAATCTTATATCTAATAATTAATAGTGCAAGCATAAATCAATAACACATCAGAAACACATGAAAACCAAGATTTATACGTGGAAACCTTTTTAGGGGAAAAACCATGGTGGATGTTAGTCCACAAGATTATACCTTGTTAAAAGTATAATAAAGAATGAATAAAGAATGCACTTGCATTCAAGCACACTGCCTAGAGCTCACTACTCAAAGGGAAGGCTCACTACCTTCCATAAGACAATCAGATTAAATCCATCTGATGAGGTTGAATTGAGAAATTAGCTTCTTCAAAATCTTGATGACAGTTTCGGTTAAGCACAAATACACTTCTTCACACTTTGATCTAAATTTAGATGATTTGATCTTTATTCAAACATACACACACAAAAATACACCCAACATACTTCAAAATGAAGAAAATTAAGTTCTTATATATCCATTACACAGATTTAAATCAACTCTGTTGGCCACAAAATGAATGAATAAATGAATTATAACTTGTCGGCCTCAATACATGAATAAATATTAATGCACACCAACCTAAGTTAGTCACAACATAGTGAGGACCTAAATCAACATCCTGGAACACACCAAACAATAAAATATTAATCCACAAGGATCTGCAACACGCTATCACCATCATGTCGACTAAGAACATGAAAAACTTGAACACACAAGGAAAAATATTCAATCACGAACATGCCAAACAACATAGATGTACTAAACTAATAGAGAACAATCTAGAAACATCACTAAACATCTCATTAACATACATAACAACCCAATTCACCAAAATTACAATCTCATCTTCCAAAAACACTTGCTACAGTAATTGAATAACTATAGGAACACAAAACTTCATAACTTTCTCAATTTTTGATGCATATCACTAAAAATTTTAGACAACATACTAGATAAGCTCAGAAAAAAACCCTTTAGTGTGCACCTCTTGATCATCAATGAACATAAATTTCCATCACTCTGATATACTCAGCTTAATTGACTTCCTGTTATACATTTATTGCAATTTTCTCAATCTCCTCAACATATATAGCCTTCAGAATCACCAATGCTAATAGTGTTGACATCGATGACAACCACATATCAACAACACAACCACAATATTCAACAAAGAACTCATAGTCAAAGGATAGTAATGTCTCTCAATGTGTCATTACATAAAATTTGGTATGTTATCAAAAAAAGAGAGCTCATCTCATTAGAAAGATGAGTGAACAAATGAGAATTAGGAGAAATTTTTTATCAAGAGCCATTCAAAGGTGACAAAGAATTAAGGGCACTGATTCAAATGAATTATGGACATTCTTGGAGAGACTGCCATGAAAAGATAAAGAAGTTGTTGAAACCTTGAGAACACTAATTGAAGAGTATTGTAAGAATAACACAAGGCCATCTCTGAATCAAAGGGATGTGGTAAGAAGGAGAATTGGTAGTCGAAACCATGAGCCACATTCAAATCATTTTTTGGATATGACAAACCAAATTTTTTCGTAATTTTGAAAATGGTTATGCTCAAATTAGTATTTCTCAAAGATTTTTTGAAATGCTTAAACCTTTTTATGTCAAGATAAATCACACACACACTATACTTGTTGTTGTAGACTACATATTGAATTCTCTAACCATTATTATGTTTATCATTCTATATGTTTAGATTTCCATACTAACGATGTTTTGTAGGATTATGGCATAGAAGCTCCACAAAAATCTTCAAGAGAGTTCTTATCAAAAAAATTATGTGAAATAGAGGATGGCCAGATATTCTACAAGACAACATGTAGTAATGGTTCATGTGAGCATTTGGTGCCTTCCAGCGTATGTCAGTATGCCAACATATGGAAAGCACAGATGAGGTGGGACATAAACTACTAGAGTTTGAGAAGTATAAAACAGTGGCATATGCTACAAAAGATGGATCTCAAGAAAAAATGTGTGATTTGGTTATTGAGAAGATTCCAGTGTACCAGTTTATGTCCATGTTTTGTGACAATATACTATCTAAGTATGCAATGCATACCCATAGAACCCGATGGTTGGACACACAATTCAAGCTATGCAAGGAAACCTTTCTAGTTGGAAACATAGTATCAGTGGTTGAATTTGTGGAGAACTACACTCTACAACCATAGCATGAGGTGCAGTCATAGTATTACAACTCCACACAGGTTTCAATTTTTGTGCACATAGAATTCATTCATGCATCTGATAGTACAGAGGACTAAAGGAAGCTATTGAGGGAGTACCACTTTTACATTAGTGATGATCACACACATTCTCTAGAGTTCATGCAAGGTTGCTTCCATATTTTCTACAGTGGTTTGGCTCAGAGGGGCATAACATACGACCGACATATAATATGGTCAGATAACTATGCAACACAGTTCAAGAACTTGCACATGTTCTATTGGTTGTGTAGGATGCATGTCATTATAGGTATTCAACATATGTGGAACTTTTGTGAGGCTGAGCATGGAAAGAGGGAGCATGATGGTGTAGGAGCATGCGTGAAAAGAGTATTAACATGAGAAGAGTTAAATTATAAAGACAGTGCAAAGTTGATAGATGCAAGATCAATCGTCGAGTGGTGTAATGCTTCGATGGGTCTAGGTAATGAAGGTATGCATTCATTTCATATATTTTTTTGGTTGATGGATGATACTAAAATTGCACCATATGAGGACTATTGTACACTAATAGGATTGAGTGAGCTACACTCTTTCCTTAGCTCAAATGCAGGTTCATGGAGTATCAATACACAGAAAATGGCATGTTGTTGTTCTTCATGTACAATGCAAGCCTGTAATGATTGTGAGTCAGGGGAGTGGGTTGAAAAATGGTTGACAAGTTATCTTAGCCCACTTCACATATATCACCCTCTAATAGCATTCAAACTGATATAGATGGAATCATCAATCGACTTTGACCACGTATCAGATGTAGTTCAACTAGGCAATATATCTACTTGCTTAGTTGTTGAATTTCCATATCATTATCTTACTTTGTAGTGTATTCATAATGGTGACTAATTTCAAGAGATTTGTTGCACAGATCAATGCGGGGCATGTTTATGTAGTTATTGCAGATGAAGACAATGAAGAGGGAACAAACTATTACTTGTGTCATTGTGTTGAGTCCAAAAATAAATTGGAGGCCCTATTTATAGATGGAGAAAACATCAAATACCCTACAGGCTCAGTTGTGGTTACTAGAATGTGGCTTAAAAGGTACCCACATTCGAGTATTAAACATTGGTTTTTTCAGGACTTTGACATACATCATAAGATTATTCATTACTCAAACCTTATCATGGCATCCAATTTTTGTTTGACCAAATATGGTGGTAGACCTTTGAACAAGACCTTATGGAAGGTCTGTGAGTCTGACCATGAGGCAATACTTGAAACAATAAAGAGTAGAGCAGACCCAAATGGTTCGTTCGATTAATTTGTAAGTATATGCATATTGGTTCTTATTAATTTATACTTTTATGCACATTAATTCATTTGATGCCAATGCTATCATCTTATTTTACTTTTCCTATTTGTAAGTAACCTACTAAACATTGATTAGTGTCCCCCTGTATAAAATGCAGATATATGAGCCATCCAAGAGAATGTCAGCAAAAAAAGCAATGCAACATTCTTATTTTGATGATCTTGACAAATCTCAATCATGATTTTAAGCCATTAAAAAAGTGTGTACAAAGATTGGTGAGGGAATTTCAAGTTATTCATTTGAAGTTAACCTTATCATGAGCATCTATGATGTAGACATTATAAGAGCATCTCAAATTTCAACTTACTTTATTCATGAGAGGTGTTGTGTGCAATAGGTAAGTTGGAATTCCCAATGAAGATGTATAAACATGAGTGACTAAGTTGTGAGACCTGCATGCCTATCTATAAGTGCCTTCCATATATTTTCATTGCATTTTCATTTTGGATGGTCTTTCTTTTTCTCTTTTACTTTGCATATTTGTAAGTAAACTACAAAAAATTGATTGGTCTCTCGTTGTAGAAAATATTGATTTATGAGCCATCAAAGAGAATCTCAGCCAAAAAAGCAATGCAACATCCTTATTTTGATGATCTTGAAAAATCTCAATTCTGATTTCAAGCTTAGCGAGCGTGTGAAGCTTAGCGAGGGAATCTCAAGTTACTCAATTAAAGTTAACCTCATAATGAGCACCTATGATGTAGACATTTAAAGAGAATCTCGAATGTATGAGTGACATTGTAAAAGATCTGTGAGAATGAAGTATCTAAGGAATTGTAATGAGGGATTTAATTGTAATGAGATTTACTCAAATACTGTAATTTTGGAGTTCACGTTTGGTGCAGTAGCACCATGTTCTCTAAATGCCTTCAATACGAAAATTTGCAAAATATGAATTTTGAAATGTAAACAATGTGAAAAAGGTCATGTGAAGGTCATATGTAATGTATTCAAAGTCTCAAAGAGGTCATTAGGTGATTAGATAAGTGATATAAAGCATGTAAGGTTGAGAAAAACATAGATCTTTTGTATTCTTGAAGATTTACAATCAATAAAGTCCCTATTTTAGTGATTTTACGAGTTTTTTTAGTTGTTAATTAACTTGTACAACCTGTATAGTAGTTTAAGGCGTTGAATCTTGTTGTTTAAGGTAAAATAGTGAAGCATATTTCATTTGAATCTATTTAGGAGGGTATCCATTGAGTTTATCATTAGTTTAAACTGATTTTTCTCAACTCGGTTTGTAAACCCTCAAGATTGGGGTTTTGAGAGTCTAGATAACCAATAATGACTACTCCACCGAATTTGATAGTTTAGATCAGTGGAGTAAGTTAGTCTTAGGATGTTTTAGGTGTGTGCGTATTTATCTATGCAGGGGAATTCAAGCAAAAAAGGTGGAGTTGCTGCTATAGGGTTTTATGATGAATTTCCAAGTGAAAAGTGTGGCTCCAAGTGGTGTTTTGAGGAAAACTTCTCAAATGACTTCACAAAAAAATGACTGATCTAGATAGCTATAATTGAGTTACAACACATACTTCAAAATCAATAGTGACTGTCTTGGAGCATGTGCATCAAAAATGACCTTCTTCATTGTCCTCATTAGGCTAACTAGGCCTAATTTACAAAGGAACACACCTTTAAACATTCAACAATCCCTTGAACTTGTTGGGGCAGAAATTATCATGTATTCAGACCCTCATATCCACAATTTTTCTTAGGAGAAACTCACTCCACCATGCCAAACTACAAAACCCTTATTTTATGCTAGTAGGAGGAGGGTTTATTGAAAGGAATGGTTCCACACCTTACCAGAACATACCACCACCTCAGACCTTCTTAAAATCACCTGCAAAAACTCAAAATACAACCATCCAACCTCTAAATATAATATTTTATCAAACCCTAGGGTGAAACCTCATTTTTTATGTCCTTTTTGTTGGACTCAAGGGAACACTGAGAGGGGGGGTGAATCAATGTTCAACAATATTTCAATTCCATCAATCTAAAACTTGAAACCATTTCATCATTGCATTAAAGAAAAGATGTATGCATTCAAAGTAAACATTCATAACACCATAAATTTTTTTTTTTGCATGGAAATCCTGTTAGGGGAAAAACCACGGTGGAGATTAATCCATAATTTGAGTACTCAAATATAATTGTTTACAAAAGGAATGCACTTGCATTTAGGCGCACTGCCTAGATATCACTGCTAAAAGAGAAAGGCTTACTGCCTTACAAAATTTAGATTAAAACCATCTAAAGGGTGAATTGAGATAATAGCATCTACTTATCCAAGGTGATAGTTCCGGTGAAGCTGATAGATCTGATTCAAGATCTACTTTCTGACTCTACACTTAGCTCTACCCTATTCTACTCTTTTATTCTCTTTGCATCACTTATGGTCAAATTCGCACTACTGCACTACTGGATCTTGCAATTCACACTTCTACACAAACACTTACTTATTCGCTTCTTCAAATGATAGAAACCAACTATACACATCTAAAAATGGTCACAGTTAATCAAGCATGTTAATTAATTAAATATGAATTATTTAATTAATATTCTAAAGTCATCTACATATAAATAAATTCAATTATTTATTTATATCCCCTCACCTTTCTAAATTCTTCTAGCTTAATTAAATAAATAAGTTTATTTAATTATCATCATCTTCTTCTTAATTAAATTTTATAAATTCCATAATTTATTTATATTAATTATCATTATCATTCTAAGTTTGAATTTTTAAATTCAAATAATGGAATATTCTTCTAAATCCATTCTCTACATTTAATTAAATATTCCAAATATTTAATTAGAAGTTTTCTTTCTCATATAATTAAATATTCTAAAAATATTTAATTAAACACTTTCTTTCTAATTCTTTCTTTTTTTCCACTTAATTAAAAATTCTAACAATATTTAATTAAAAGCTTTCTTTCCCCCATAATTAAATATTTTAATATTTAATTAGAAACTTTCTTCTTTTCATACTTAATTAAGTATTTTATATATTTAATTAAAGCGCTTTTATCATCTCTCACACATAATTAAATATTATTTATTTAAATTATGAAAGCTTCTCATTCTTTGTCACATGTAATTAAATAAATTTATTTATTTAATTATGGATTTTTCCTCAACTATCAACTAACTCTTCATAAATGAAGTGCACAAATGGCAACTTTCCTTCATTTTTGAAAGGAAAAGGTTGTGTTTGAGGAAAAATCTCCCATCTTTCTCTCAACCTTCCATTTTTTTCTCAACTTCTCAATCTTTCACTGTTCATCTTGATAGGTTTGAAACTCAACCATTGATCTTGGCCAACTAGATTCTTGCCTTCAAAAATCTATAAATACAACCCTCTTGTGAGTTGAAAAGGACCCCAAATCCTAGATTTTGTGAATTTAGCATAATCATTATAGTTGCATTGAAATCAACACTTTAGCATAAGCATTTCAAGTTCATAGTATTTTAGTTTTTCAACTTCATAGCTTAAAATCATTTAGCAATAATCATGCATGCTGCATAAAATCTCATTCTCCTAAGTTGTCATTTCAACAAGCTACTGCTTACACCAACCGAGAGCCAGTAACTTGTATCGAATCCTTGGAGATAGAGGACAATGGTACGCATTTGAAGAAGTTATTGTTATTTAGAGTTTGCATTTGTCTTTTCTAAATTATTTTCTTTCAATCTAATGTTTCATTAGTGTGTTAGTTTACTTTCTAGTTAATCCACATATTCTAACGACACATTTTTTGGTGCCCACCGTGGGGCATTTCCTCATTTTAAATCTTTTTATTGCAGATTTTCTGACAGGTGACAGATTGGAGCTTTAGTTTGGCCCATATGACCCGCAGATTAGCACATACGAGCTTTGTTTTGGTTCATATGACGACTGTTTTGGCACATTGGTGGCCTATTCTAGCACATACGTCAGTTCTTTCAGCGTATTTAATGATTGTTTTAGCGCATTCTTATTTTTTCATTTAGCGGATATATTGACTATTTTAGCGCATTTACCAGTTCTTTTATCGCATACAAGGGTTGTAAAATCAAATCCTGATTCCAACACCATTTGCAGAAAGAGATTTTTCAATTTGGTTTTTAAAAGTAAAATGAAGCAATCCTAGGATAGACACATAAATCTGGAATTAACCAATCATAAGATAGTCACCAAACATCATTTTTTGCTTGGTTAAAATGAATCCAATGTTTGTTGTGAAGCAAAATCTTCACTTAGCATAGAAAACTGTCATTTGGATTTAAAATTGAACCATTTATTTACTGTGATTTTTGGGTAATAGGTTTATGCTCTCCCCTTAATTGGGTGATCAGAACGCCAAACTTACCTTTTTCATTTTATGCAATTAATGCTTTATTACGTCATTTAGAAGGCTTTCTATAGTGGAAAAACGTACTAACCCTACGAGAACGACCTAAGTGGGAACAACCAAAGCTAGGTTTTCCAACCCACTCTAATCAAAAGTGAATTTTGGGGAAACCCATATTCAACGGAAGTGTGCAAGATAACCATCCCCAAAATCTTTGTTCTAAATATTGGGAGGTCTCCTGAGGGAGTTTATCTATTGCCACGCCGAACGGAAACCTTTACTACAAACCATAGTGTAGAAAGCCAACTGTGTCAGTATCCAAACATCATTTTAATCACAATGCAAAGGGAGGGAAGAATCTGCCCCCAAGACACTCACCATATAGTTGTCATGGATTGTTTGCTCAAGGGATCGAGAAATCTAACCTTGAGTACGCACCTGGAAAAAACAAAAACACGGGCGCCCTCTAGGGGGTGACACGATTGTGTGAGTTGACGCAATTTTAAGATGTGGGTTGTCATTCCTATGATGACCTATTTGACAACTAAGAGTGAGTCTATTTGAAGTGCTTATCTTGTTCAATACCCGTGAAAAGCTCAAGAACATACACTCTTTGTTTAGATTCTAGGATTTACAAAACAACTGTCTTCTACTGTATGCCATTTTTTTCACATTTAAATCAGATAAAGATCATCCGAAAACATCAAACTATCAAAACATTTCTACCTCAAAAAAGTAATTGGATAGTTAAGGACATCCCTAGTTTGTTGTGGCGCATCGGTGCTCTGTTTCAGCGCATTCATGCTCTGTTTTAGCACATCTATGCTCTATTTCAGTGCATTCATGCTTTGTTTTAGTGCACTTGTGCTCTATTTTAGCGCATACCTACAATAGTATAGCGCATACCTACAACAATATAGCACATACCTGCAACAGTCTAGCGCATTTTCTGAAAACTTTAGCACATCTGTGTTCTGAATCTAGGTATTTTTCTGACACCTAGAAATCTGTCATCTTAGTCTAGTCTTTTTCTATGCTCAGGGTTTGGAAGTCTACTACTTTTGCCAAGAAGTCCCTAGAGAAGAAGATTAGGAAGCCAAATAAATCTCTCAATTATAAGAAGTTATTGAAAAAGAGGAAATTTTTATACCAAAGTCAAAAGGTCTTGCTTGAACATAGAACCTTTATTCATCGATATCATGACTTTGTTAGAGCTTTCACTAACGATTATGTTGTAGAACCATTATACTCATGATATTTCTTTCAAAGAAGAGCCCTTTCTCAAAGACATAATCATAGTTAGCGTATTCATTCCTCTTATATGCCCCAACCTGCAATTGTGTATGCTACTAGTCCCAATCAAATTATGCAATAGAGAACTTAGGGGACATTAGGAATTTATCAATATCCTTATTTTTACAAAGCTACGATCAAACCTCACAAAGTGAAAAATCATCTTTATTTTTGATCTTTAGTTTAATTCCCTCAAATAGGATCATCATCCTTTCAATCAGGGAATCATGAGCTAAAGATTAGAAATCTCATAACTCATAGAATCTTCATTCTATTTTGACTTTCATACCCATCAAAATTGCACTATTTCATTCTTTTGATCAAAGTTAGTAGAAATTTGGCAAAAGCTTATGCCTATTGTCATAAGATCTCAAAAGCACATAGAAGGAGATGAAAGGGAAATTACACTAAGAAAAATGGGTGATAATAGTGATAGGGAAGAAATTCCCTTTCATAATTCAAATACTGAGGAGATAACAGAAGAAAAGCTACAAGAAGCAAAACAGGATCCCCAATTCCATACTCTCATGAAAAGATTTTTAGAACAAAACAAGGAAAGATATTTCCTTTCATTAGCCAATTAAGGGTCTAAGTTACCTGTGGATTTCAACATGGAAGGGCTTAGAGAAAATCCTGAAACCCCCCTTAATGATTTTAGTACTCTTACTCAATAGATAAAAGCATTACAAGGGCAAATAAAGGGAATCCAAGGAGGTACAACAAAGAAGTATGTTTTGGATGATATATGTCCATATCCATTTGACATGAGTATTCAAATGATTCCTTTTCTAAAACATTGTGAAATCCCTAAGTTTGATAAGTATAATGGGAAAATGGACCCCATTGAACATGTGAGGGATTTCCGAAATATGAGCTTAGAATTTTCTCATGAAGATACCTACTTAATGCGATTGTTTCCATGAAGTCTGGGTGGACAATCCATGGAGTGGATTTCCAAGATCACTCCCCCCATTAGAACATTTGAGGAGTTAATAAATATATTCATATCGCAATACTCCTACAATATCAAACACCAGATAACCATGCTTGATCTGTGTAAAGTGAAACAAAAGGTAGGAGAATCCTTCACCACATTTTTATAAAGATGGAGAAGGGTGTTTGCTAGATACTCTCGTCTTGTTCCTGAAACATAAAAGATGGAGATCTTTATTGACAGTTTGAATCAAGAGATGAGTTATAGGTTAAACCTTCACTATCCCCAATCATTTGAAAAAATGATTGAAAACATGATTACTATTGAAGGTGCCTTGGTCAAGCGTGGAGTTCTGAAACTCGATAAAGAAGATCCAAATTCATACAACAACAACAACAACAATAGTAACAACAACGACAAGTCACAATTTTGGACTCGAAATCAAAATGTTGTGAATGATGGGGTAGTAGATGCTAACAACGTGAATATAAAGCCTGTTGTTCTCAATATAGCAGGGGTTGAACGTAGAAATAATGCTGGAAATTCTAGTACCCAAGGCAATAATTCCAATCAAGGAAATGTGACCAATAATCATGGAAATAATCTTGGCAATAATCAAAATTCGAATGCGTCTAGATCTCAATTATTCTCAAATCGGCAGAGTTTTACTCCCTCGGCCCAATCTTTGGAGTCCATTCTTAAAGAATTGTTGAATCAAAATGCTATTACATTGCCACCACAAAGAGATTATGAACCTTGAGTTAAACCACCATTGTGGAATGACTCACACTTTTGTGAATATCATAGGTGTAAAGGTCATAAGACAAATAATTGCCAAGGGTTAAACAATCTTGTTCAGGATTTGATTGATAACCGTACCATCATGGTTGAGGGACATAATGCCAATGATGACCATCAGGCATTCAAAGATCCTCTCCCCAATTATCAAAAAGGGGAATCTTTGGGTGACAAAGGAAAGAATGTTAATTATGTCTATGAAACCACTATCAATCATATTTATACAGACGATCAACAAATCAATGCTATCAGAATTAAAGGTAAGAAAAAATATTGAGAGGTCAATGCTACGACAAGGGGACAAGACAAAATAATTGTAAAAGGAAGCTCATCTAAAGCGACAATTACCCCTCCAATTCAATTCAATTTGGTCGATGAACTACGAAAAACATCGGCCCAAATTTCTATCTTGGAGCTCTTAAAATTATCACCCACACATAAGGACATTCTGGAAAGAGCACTTGTTGACACAACTGTGTCTCCTGATCTGGATATCAATAAATTTCAAGCCATGGTGGGACACTTGTCCTCATCCACATGTTTATCCTTTACTGAGAAGGATGACTCATCCATGACCCATCCACATAATTCATCACTTTACCTAGAGGTTATGGTTCATAAAGCCTGAATTAGATGTGTCCTAATAGATGGGGGAGCCGGATTAAACATTTGTACTTTGAAATTGGTCCTCGCTTTGGGATATTCAGAAGAATCTATAGATCCATGAAGGAAAATTACAATCAAGGCATATGATGATGAGGAAAGAGCTTCCAAAGGCCTCATCATGCTACCAATCAAAGTGGGACCTGTTGTGAAGAATACCTTTTGTGAGGTTCTAGACCAGGATCTATCCTATAACATACTCTTGGGTCATCCATGGATCCATGACATGCAAGCTGTTCCATCTACTTATCATCAATGCTTGAAGTTTCCATATGATGGACAAGAAGTAACAATACCGACTGATCACATTAGTTATCAAACTTGTTCTGACCTAAGAGCAACTCAGGACACATTTGTCCCACATAATGGAGAGGCTTTGGCCATTTCTACCTCCAAATACAATGAACAAGCATGAGAAATGATAAGTAATTTTGGCACCAAGCTAAAATTGAAAGATAATGGGGTGGGAAAATATTCCTTATGTCTCTCTAATCTACCCATATCTCCAAGATCCCATGGACAACCATCAACATCCATACAACAGGCTACAACAGCTTTAGCCTCAAGTTCAGTTCCCATCACTAAGTTTAATGAAATATTTATAATAGAAAATGAAATGTAAGATAGAGCTATCCTTGATCGGCTCTATAAAGATGAAGAAGAATCAGTACAACATGTCAAGTTACCCATAGAGCAATATGGAAAAGGTTATGCAATAATGCAGCAAATGGGTTATGAAGGAAATGGCCCTATCAGAAAGAGAAAGGAGGGTATTGTTGAACCTATCCAGCTGAAAACAATGCACCCAAGGGATAAAACTGGGTTAGGATATGGTGAAGATACAAAGGAAGAAGTATTGCAAAGAATATCTAATGAGGAGTTAGCTGAAACAATTATGAGAATTCAAGAAAATGATTTTGACACTGACTCCAATGAATATGCATGGGACACCATCTTTGATGATAAATTTTGGAGAGATAAATAGGTGGATGTCATACAAAAATTCACACCCACATTCGTACAAGGGGAAAGCTCAAGGTCTCTGCTTGATTACATTCTACAAAGTGATCATGACTTGAGTGAGAATGATTCGATTCAAAGTGAGATAGATCATCAACAAGAGGATACCATCCTAGATCTTTCCCATAATGATGTTAATGATAGCATCATGACCCTAACGGCCAGTGGCCTTACTCATCCTAATGATCCATTTCCTTTGGTCTATTTTGAAATCATTGATTGGGAACAAATTGCACCCATTGATATCCCAACTTTCCCAAATGATGAAACCATCATAAACTTCCTTTGTTCATCCCAACCGGAAACAAGTTCCACCAGGGAATCACAAGATCAAATTTTTTGACAGGAAAGTGCCAAGTTTCTCAGCTATGAAATTAATAACATAAAAGAAAGATCTGATGTTGAAAACCTAACAAAGGTAGTATTAGATCAGGAAAAGAGAAAAATAAAAAGTGTATCTAACGGTGAAACCCTATCCAAGGCACTGGAAGATGGGAAACTTTACACCCTCCCAAAACATTATCAAGAAAGGTCTTCTATTCTAATAGAACTGACAACAACTATCAACTTAGGTACTATGGAGCAACCCAAAATCTTGCAATTGGCCGCATCATTAATAGAAGAGGAAATACTGGGATTCACAAAATTTCTCAAGAACAATCAAATCAGTTTTGCATGGTCCTACATGGATATTCCTGGATTAGATCCAGCTCTCATCATGCATCATCTATCTATCACGCCAGAGGCAAAACTCATGAAGCAGGAACTAAGAAAAATGCATCCTCATGTTGCATTATTGGTTAAGGAGGAGTTAAAGAAGCTCTTAGATGTCAGATTCATTCGGTCTATTAACTATGCAGAATGGATCTCCAATATCGTACCTGTATCAAAGCTAGATGGAAGAATCAGAATTTGTACAGATTTCAGGGATTTGAATAAGGCATGCCCTAAGGATGATTTTCCTCTACCAAACATAGATATGATTGTAGAATTGACTGTTGGCCATGCTATGTATTCACTAATGGACAGATTTTTGGGATGCAACCAGATAAAGATTGCACCAGAGGATCAGGATAAAACAACATTCACATGGCCTTGGGGTACATATTGTTGGAATGTAATTCCATTTGGACTCAAGAATGCAGGAGCTACCTATCAACGAGAAATGACTACCATTTTTCATGACATGATGCACACATTCATGAAAGATTATGTCGATGATATTTTAGCCAAATCACACACAAGATAAGAACATTTAGATATCTTATCTAAATTTTTTAACAGAATGGAAAAATTCAAAGTGAGACTTAATCCAAAGAAATATGTCTTTGGGGTGAAATTTGGAAAGATTCTAGGATATATTGTGTAAGCAAAGGGAATTGAAGTGGATCCAACAAAGGTACAAGAAATTATCGATATGCCACCACCAAGGAACGTAAGTCAATTACGCTCATTACAAGGATGGTTGCAATCCATCAAGAGATTCACTGTGCAATTGGTAGATAAAATTCTACCATTTACTCATCTCTTACATAAAAATGTTCCATTTAAATGGGAAGGCAGATGTGAAGCAAAATTTGAGCAAATAAAGCATTATCTAATGAGTCCACTAGTGTTGATTCCACTAGTGCAAGGTGAACCACTTATATTGTATATTTCTACCACGGCAGTGTCCTTAAGAGCATTATTGGCACAAGAATATAGCTTAGGAAAGGAGTGAGCAATATATTACATCAGTCAAAATTTGACAAGCCATGAATTAAATTATACCTTCATTGAAAAATATTGCTTAGCAGTAGTGTTCACTTCTCAAAAGTTACGACACTATATGCTAGCTCATACAATAAAGCTTGTGGCTAAGATTGATCCACTCAAATATCTTCTAAGTAAGGCAACCTTAACTGGCAGGTTGGCTAAATGGGTCATGATCCTCAGTGAGTTTGACATTCATTACGTGGATCAGAAAGCTATAAAAGGATAGGTAATCGCAAATTAGTTAGTAGAAGCACCAATGCCAGAAGAACACCCAATACACATTGATTTTCTTGATGCCGATGTATTCACAATAGCTATTAAGCAGTCATGAGCACTCTACTTTGATGGTTCCTACACTCAACATGGATCTGGGGAAGGGATTATTTTCATTACACCTCAAGGACATACAATTCCAAAATCCTATTGGCTAATGTTCCCTTGCACAAACAACATAGTTGAGTATGAGGCACTATTAACTGGAATGAGAATTGCAGTAGGCTGGAAAATCACAGAGCTGCAAGTTTTTGGTGATTCACAACTTGTCATAAATCAAATCAATGATGAATATAAAACTAAGGATGACAAGTTAATACCTTACAAAAGGATGGTGGATGACTTCAATAAATACTTTGTTGATATCAAGTTCGCGCAAATTCCCCATATTGATAATAAAGCTATGGACGCCATGGCTACAATCGCATCACTACTCCAGTTGTCAGAGAATCAAGCACGGTATGATTTCTTGGTGGAAAAATTGTTTTCTCCTGCCTATGACAATCCAAAAACTCAAATCATTTGCCATTTAACCAGTTCTTATTCTCCCTTGTATGGCCAAATCTATACTTACCTAAAGAATGCTATCATACCTTTAGACTTGTCTAGAAATCAGAAAAGGAATTTCATCTGCTAGTCCTCTCGTTACACCTTAATTGCTAACGTCTTATACCAATGTGGTCTTGATGGTACCCTCCTTAGATGTCTCGAACGCGATGAATCAAAAAAGGCCTTACAAGAGGTAAATGGGGGCATTTGTGGGACACACTCAAGTGGACTAACCTTAGCAAATAAACTTGTTAGATTGGGTTACTACTGGTGGACCATGGAAAAATAATCATTCATCTTTGTTAAAAAATGTGAAAAATTTAAAATTCATGGGAATCTCATTCATGCCCCTACTCAGGAATTAAAACCCTTCACCACCAGATGGCCTTTCGCTTAGTGGGGATTGGATTTGGTTGGTAAGATACATCCATCATCTTCAAATAGACACAAGTTCATCATCATAGCCACTGAGTATTTCACTAAGTGGATCAAAGCTATTCCCCTAACAATTTTTATTGGAAAACAAATATCTTCATTCATTTTGAACTATATCATCTATCGATATGGCATTCCCAACTCCCTTATCACAGACAATGGAAGACCTTTTAAAAATTGGGATGTTGATGAACTTTGTGAAAGATTTCGCATCCAACACAGGTTCTCTACACTTTACTATCCACAAGCAAATGGTCAAGCCGAAGCTTCAAACAAAATAATTCTGAAGATTTTGAAGAAAACAGTGAATGAGGCAGGTCGTGATTGGCATGTGCAACTAAATCCAACATTATGGGAATATAGAACAAGTATTCACACACCAATAGGTGCTACCCCATATGCTTTGGTATATGGAGTAGAAGCTATTTTTCCATTAGAAGTTGAGATTCCCTCGCTTCGTGTATCCCTAAAGGGGTTGATAAATGATGAAGACTACAAAGTATCAAGGTTGCAAGAGTTGGAATTGCTTGACAAACGATGTCAAATTGCAGTTAATAATTTAAAGGGATATCAATAAATTATGTCCCGCAGCTATAATCACAGAGTCAAACCATGAGCTTTTCAAGTGGGTGACTTGGTTCTCAAAGAAAATCCTCGTAATCAGGAGGATCGGGAAAATAAAGGCAAGTTTGAACCTAATTGGTTGGGCCCATTCATTATCATTGCAGCATATGGATCCGGGGCATATCAGTTGTCAACATCAAAAGGGGACCTGTTTGAAGATCTGACCAACAAAATTCACCTGAAGAAGTTTTATGCCTGAAAAATATCAAAAAACATTATAAAAAGTCTTGAAAAAATATAAAAAAATCAAAAAGAGAAAAAATAAAAAAAATAAAAAAGAGCAAACATTACAAAAAAATAAAAAAGAGCAAACATTAGCAAAAAATCAAAAAGAGAAAAAATACAAAAAAATCAAAAAGAGAAAAAATCGTTGCCTTGATGAAAACCTGGCAAACAGGCGTCTTGGTAACAACAAAAAAATCATAAAATCAGGAAAAAGTGCAATAAAAATAAATGGTGAAAACCTGGCAAACAGGCATTGTTTGTGATTTGTTTGGCTCTCTCATCTATTGGGATACATTCTACATATCCATCTTTCATCAACATCACATACATGCCTGGCCATCACATCCGCATCATGCATCCTAACATCTCCTTGAAACGATAAGGATTTCATCATGGCTTGATGATTAGGGTTATCCTTAGTAGTAGTTGTGTCTAAAAAGAGTTAGAGTGCAAGGTCATTAGGGGGAAATTCGCTTCTTGGAGCTTTTTGGAAGACAAACAAAAACATGTGTCAAGTATCGGAAACAACAAATTTATCCATGCAAAACTAGGTCTAAATGACTATTTGATAGAAAATTGAAACAACTTGGATGATCTTAATCTGACTAAAATTAATAAAAAACTTCAAGCATAAGTTGAATTATTGTTTTGACATTTGATGACATCATATATTTGGAGTGGTTCAATGATGTACTAAACTAGAATCACAAGGAAGGAGTATGATTTTTCTTTGCTTGCTATCGGTAAGCTAATCACTAGTATTGTGCAAATTTGTCATGGGACATTCTCTACAACATATCATTGATGACATTTCGGAATTTGCATAAGAAAATGGTTAACTTTTGTTTGTTTATGCAAACAATACTCAGGTCATCTTGGTTCAATTATACCTCGATTCTTGTATTAACTTGCTACATCAAACATCATGAAAGCAATACTCAGGTCATCATTGGTGCTAATATCCCCTTTGATGCTTGTACTAACTTTCAACATATCAAAAGGCTCAATGATGAAAAATCATGTGCAACATCGACTCATGGAATGACAAAATAGAGGAAGGTTCATTACTACATTCTAGGATTGCATGATTTCATTTAGATTTGCATTTTGGGGGATAGCTAAGTAGATTTTTGAAGGTTGGAAAAAATTTCATATATCTTTTAAGACAACAATTGAGTACACTTGAACATTTATCACATCTCATCACATTATCATTTATTGCATCTCATTTCACCATGACTATTCATTTAGGTTATCATTATCATTACATTTGGCATATTTCCAGTCTCACACCCATTCATTTCATTATCATTATTATCATTATCATCATTAATTATGTGTCATTTAGTTCATCATGATCATTATCCGTCTTTAATATCATATCATTTTCATCTCATCTGCATAATCAAAAATTAGTGCATATCATTCATTAATCATTCATCTCATTTATATCATTTCATAGCATTTGCATTATAATTCATTTCACATCATTTGCATAAACATACATTGATAAAATATAGATGTATCCATTTCATTCATTACATACATCATATAGGAACATCATCCATATGGCATCATATCATTAGGTCAGAAATCATTTTCATCATAAAACATATTACATCATAGCATCATTGCATCATCATCATAAGAATCATACATTGCATGAAATAAAAACCATCATCATTTGCAGTTCATACCAAAGTGCATATAATCATCATCATATCCATCGTCAAACAACAAAGCATATAGAAATAAAATGCATACATGAATCCATAACACATGCATATCGAATCACCACTATATATCATAAATCTCATAAAAAAAAAAGTCCAAGTGTACAAGGATATCAAATGTTTGAACAAGATATATAAAAATACAATGGAAAGATGTATCAATAACTCATCACCGAGGGGCATCCAGACGTGGAACATGGCTACTGCTGCCCCCTAAGGTGGTAGGTCTCACTAGATCTCTACTACTAGAGGCCCTGATCTCTTGTCTGATAGGTTGTCCCACACTCCTGGTTGTGATTGCGTGAGTGAGTCTATGATTGGGTATCTGATTGTGTATAAGCAATCTTCCGCTCGGGTGGCACTACCTCAAAGTCTCTCATCTTATAATACTCTACCTTCTGAGCAGTCTCTAATCCCTCTGCCACAACCTTTCCAATGGAGGTTCTCTCAACTGACGTAAGGAGTCTCTCTACTACTCCCTCTGCCTAAATGCACTAATCTCTGAAACTGTCTCTCTGCTGTGAGCTGAGCTACCTATGGGTCAGGTGGTGGTGGTTGTGCAACCTATGCCTATAGCTAGCTGATAGTGACCTGTGCCTATGCTAGTTGACTCCGAAGAGTCTAAACCTCTACCTATAGACTATCTACCTATCCCTGCGAAGGAGCCCTGATCGTAATATGTGGAGCCGAAGTACTCAACTAGTCCACCATTCTAGATGTTTGAGGCCTCATATTGAAAGGAACATCGAAGAAGAATCTCTGTCCACCCCCACCACCTCCATCATCCCCATCATCATCATTGTCCTTAGATCTGTCTGACCCTCTGCCTATGCCTGTGCCTGACCCTGTGACTGCCCTACCTCTGCCTGTGCTTATGGATACCATCGTACCTATCGTATCACTAGTCCACCTAATGGTGGGGCAGGCTCATCTAGACTGGTCAACCTTGGAAATTGATGTGCATAAAAGTAGGTGGCATAGTCATCTGTCATATGAGCATCTGTAACCTTAGGATGAATAGCCCAAAACTCTGGCTGTAAATCCATATACTCATCCCTGGCTGCCTTAAAGGTAATAAATGGCCCCCAATCTAGCACATCCTCACGACGCCTAGCATAGTGTGCCACACCCTGTGGCATCAACTGCACCCAACCATACTGTCTCAATACTCTCATAACCAGAAACCACTCGATGATGAAGGGAGTTCGATCAATCATATACTTGGCTATCCCGTAGTAAGGAAGCTCTATGTCATCCTCATCCCATGCCTCATTGTCAAGATACGATCTCCAGATGACAGTGTCCATGTCATCCAATACCCTCCACTAGTACTCTAACTTGCCCAACATCAACTAGACAAGGGGACCTGTGTAAGCATATACATATGGGTGGCCTAGTGGGCGATCTCTCCAAAGAATCGGGCAAGTAATAGAAAAATGCTCCCATGCCCAAATCTGTAGAAGAGTAACTCTAGCTGAGATACTCTTCCCATCTGTGTACACCACCTGATGAAGATCGTGGTACAGATGGGAAATAATGCATGATCCCCATGCATATTTAGTCTGATGGAGAAGCATGTCCTCCAAAATCTGACCCCAACCTACTAATAGTCCCTTTGACCTGCGATCAGGACAAAGGAATCCACCAATGACGCCTACTAGAATTGATGGCAGAGGGACATATCCCTATACCATATCTCTCCAAGCAATCTCATACCCACCCGCATGAGGATTCTGAAAACTCTCTGCAAGGCATCTGTCCCCCCAATCTCCTTGTGATCATAGATCACAAGCTCACCAACTACTAGGATGCTCAAAATCCTGTAGACATCCTTAGGTGTCACTGTAGTCTCTCCCATCGGTAAGTGAAAGGTATTATGCTCACTATGCCATATCTCAGCTAGTGTGGTCAATAGTGCCCTATTGACCCAATACTGTGGGATCCTAAGTAGAGAACCCAACCCACATCTCACAATCACCCCTATCTCTGGCTGAGATAGTCTGGGTATCATATCCCATGTACGGAGAAATCGCTCTCTGATCTGGAGGATATTAAAATCCTCCTATAACATCAAGCACATCAAAAATCACAGCAATCAACAAGGAATCAAGATAGCACATCAAGAAAATCATGTCCAATCAACTGAATCAAATCAATATCAAATATATGTTTACTATTTGTCTTTCAAGCAGGAAAGAAAATTTATCAAATCTATCTTTACTATTTGTTCTTCAAACAAGAAGGCAAATTTATCATTTTCTACTATTTGATTTTCATTCACACATGGAAACAAATTTAACAGCCAATCGTCTCAACATCCAATCAATACTATTTGTCTTTCAAAAGGGAAAGCAAATTTATTAGTATCACTACTATTTGTCTTTCAAGCAAGAAAACAAATTTATCAGACTTATTACTATTTGTTCTTCAAGCACGAAGACAAATTTATCAAATTAGGCTAATCTATCTTTGATGTTATTCCAAAGCATAAAATTAGTTGGCTAATCTAGCAACAATCATCAAGCACATATCAATCTACTTCAAAAATTCAAAATCAGCAAAATTTCATGGATGTGCTAAAAGAGTCCATCAATGTGCTAAATCGTCAATGCGCAACTTTATCCATGGAAGTGCTAAAACAGAGGTTCAATGTTCTATTTCATTAAAGCGCTACTCTATCAAGTCTATGCGCTACTATGTTCCATCTATGTGCTATTCTAGCTTATGCGCTATTTGAACAATTGATGCATTATCAGGTCCGTTGCGTCATTTTGGCTTATGTGCTAATCTACTCATGAATGCACTAATCTATCCGTTGATGCGTTAATTTGGGAACCTATGCACTAAATCAGAAATTATTTGCGCAGGAATGAATGCGCTAAACTAGGGATCACATACGCTAAAGTAGAATCCTATGCACTAAAACAGAACTTCAAAAATCCTAAAATCCTAAAAATTGAAAAAATCTTTAAAAATATGATTTTAAATTCATGAAAGAGGATCAGATCAACTTACCGGAGGTCCATACACAGCTGGTCTCTGATGACGGCAGGCTTGCTTGAATCAGTGGCACTTGTAATGGATCGGCATCTCGAAAATTCTTCACAGAGCTCTGAAAATTACAAACGACTACTATTCAAATGACAATGACTTTTCACCTGTTCCACCTTTTAAGGGGGTTAAAAAGAGGTTATTTTTATTTTTACTATGTGAGGTGTTGTTTCAAGAGCTAAATCGCCAATTTCGCTCCAAAAATTATCTAAATTCTTTCAAATCATTATCATCCTCATCCAAATCACGTGATTTATCTCTCGAGGGGGAATATAGCATCGTTCAATTTTCAAATTAAAGTCAGGGGAAAAATTCTTTGAAACAATGCATAAAACACATCACTTCAAAGAGGGACAAAATGTACACATTTAAAAATGGTCACAGTTAATCAAGCTTGTTAATTAATTAAATATGAATTATTTAATTAATATTCTAAAGTCATCTACATATAAATAAATTCAATTATTTATTTATATCCCCTCACCTTTCTAAATTCTTCTAGCTTAATTAATTAAATAAGTTTATTTAATTATCATCATCTTCTTCTTAATTAAATTAAATAAATTCCATAATTTATTTATATTAATTATCATTATCATTCTAAGTTTGAATTTTTAAATTCAAATAATGGAATATTCTTCTAAATCCATTCTCTACATTTAATTAAATATTCCAAATATTTAATTAGAAGTTTTCTTTCTCATATAATAAAATATTCTAAAAATATTTAATTAAAAGATTTTTTTCCCCCATAATTAAATATTTTAATATTTGATTAGAAACTTTCTTCTTTTCATACTTAATTAAGTATTTTATATATTTAATTAAATCACTTTTATCATCTCTTACACATAATTAAATATTATTTATTTAAATTATGGAAGCTTCTAATTCTTTGTCACATGTAATTAAATAAATTTATTTATTTAATTATGGATTTTTCCTCAACTATCAACTAACTCTTCATAAATGAAGTGCACAAATGGCAACTTTCCTTCATTTTTGTAAGGAAAAGGCTGTGTTTGAGGAAACATTTCTCATCTTTCTCTCAACCTTCCATTTTTTTCTCAACTTCTCAATCTCTCACCGTTCATCTTGACAGGTTTGAAACTCAATCATTGATCTTGTCCAACTAGATTCTCGCCTTCAAAAATCTATAAATACAGCCCTCTTGTGAGTTGAAAAGGACTCTAAATCCTAGATTTTGTGAATTTAGCATAATCATTATAGTTGCATTTGAATTAGCACTTTAGCATAAGCATTTCAAGTTCATAGTATTTCTGTTTTTCAACTTCATAGCTTAAAATCATTTAGCAATAATCATGCATGCTGCATAAAATCTTGTTCTCCTAAGTTGTCATTTCAACAAGCTACTGCTTACACCAACTGAGAGCCAATAACTTGTATCGAATCCTTGGAGATAGAGGACAATGGAGCACATTTGAAGAAGCTTCTGTTATTTAGAGTTTGCATTTGTCTTTTCTAAATTAGTTTCTTTCAATCTAATGTTTCATTGGTGTGATAGTTTACTTTCTAGTTAATCCACATATTCTAATGATACATCAACCTCTTATATATATTCGCAATCAAGGATTTATTCATCCATCAGTCGGTTTTATAAAATATTAAGTTACTTTTATCTTGTCGGCCAGATCCACCACAAAATATTTATGTGCATCCTCCAAAGTTGGTTCAGACAAAGAGAGGACCCAAATAAAACTTAATCGAGCATGAAGACTTATGATTAATTACATCTTATACATCCATGATTTCTATCCTTATCGGGTCGGTCTTCTAGCATAGATAATCAACAAATTAGTGCACCGTATCTTCTAGATCATGTACCCGTGAGTGTGTATCAAAACCAAGATACTACAAATATCAACAAACCTTCCTCAGAGATCCACAACCCAAAATATCTACCCGGTAAGGTGTTTAGATCAACTTTTATGCTTGTTAATCACATGCCATGTTCTTTACTTTGTTCTGCCGGTAGTAACCAAAATTATGCTACACACTCAGATGCAAGACTTAAGTTGCATGACTTGGATTTCCATCAATGACAAAACTTACAAGCGATATGCCAACAATCTCTCCATCCATATGCCAATAATCTCCCCCTTTGGAATTGATGGAAACACTTAGTGAAAATTGACTAAGTGTCATAATCATTATAGGTACATTGCCAAACTTTTGATTGCACTTTCTTCCCTTGAGATAAATATAAGGCATTCTCTCCTCCTATACTACATTCTTTTCTTCCTCTATGGGGCACTTTTCACTGTATTCTCTCCCCCTTTGACATCAACGACAAAGCATGGATGCCATATGCCAAAAAGAAAAAAAGTGATATTAACAAGATAGAGACAAAACATGTGTTCAAAATCCTAAACGCTTCAAAATTTTAACACATATATGTTTATAGTTCTCCTCCTTTGATCAAAATTGAAAAAAATTGAAGACAATTTATTGCTATCTTTAGAAAATTATCTTATGGTGTTTCTTCACTTCCGGAAGGAACTTCTTCCAACCATCAATTGTAATTTCAATAATAATGATCAAGCTATTGTTCTTGGAAGTATTGTTAATAATCAAAATGAGAGATTCGAGAATTGTAATTTTTTCTTCTAGTTTCTCACCATTCTTTAGTGTTTCCACCATCTGTTCTAGCCTGCATTCAATTAGGTCCTTTACCTTCCAAAAATTATCCACAAGAACATTCCTAGAGAGTTGAATTTTTGTTTGTTTTGACTGTAGCTCCCAGATTCTTTTCCTGATGATGCCATCCAGATCCTGAGATATGTCAAAGCTTTTGCCAATGCCATTCAATTTTTTTTTAATCTAATCCAACTTCTCTTTGTAATTGCTGACTGCATGGGGCCAACAGATGCAATAGTTGTAGATGTATGTGGCTGAGTTAATGCATTGCCTCAACTCATTCATTTTATTCTTCAGCTTGGAAAGGGATAGTCTGAATTGTTCCTTCAGGTGAGAGACAACTTCACCTTCTTCTTTGCCTTTGTCCTCAGAGTCCATTGATTCTTTGTTGCACTCAATCATCTCTTCAAGTAGAATTTCCTTTAGAATTCCCAATCTTATCTTATAGTGCTCAATATGAGCATTTAGAACTTCCAAAATCAAGTCCTGATTGTATGATGGTATGAGTGACCATAACCTTGTAATTTTATGCATTTCACCTACACCTTGAATAAGCTCTTGTAGCTTTTCTTTTGACAAATCTTCTTCTTCCTCACTACCTTTTTCTAGACCAAATTCATTTTCCAATGGATTCTCAGTTTCTTCATCAGATTCTTCATTTGGAATGTCCACAATTTCTTTTCTTTTTCCCTCAATCCTAGGAACTTTGCTTTTTGGAGGGCTATATTCAATAATTTCCTTTCCTCTTTTTTGTCCTCTATTAGTGCTATCAGAAGAGGAACCAACTTCCATTGTTCTTACCAGAGGGTAAATATTGACTGATCCACATTTACAAGCACATTCTTACAAAAAATTTCAAATTCCAAATCCCAATTAGTAAAGCTCTTAAAATAAGAGTATATTTGATTGCATACCGGTTTGTTTGATTTCCATACTACATTGTCAATTTTCGGCAACCAATTTAGAAAATAAATTACCAAACATATAATTAAAGTGCCAAACCTGAATGGATAACCTGACTCCTTTTTTAGTCGAACATTCTCTGTGAGCTGATCCTTTAACAACCCGGATAGGTCAAAGTCCTGACCTTCAATTATCATTTTGTGAGCAATGTATATTGTGCTAGCCGATGTAGCTCCTTCTCGATTTTTGTACAAAATTTTATATGTTATCCTATGTGCAATGTACTTAGTAACAAGATTCTTGATTGTTGCGATCAGCAGAGCTCTCTAATCTTTGATTATTCTGGTTAGGGTTTCAACCTCTTTGTTCTGGATAGATTTCTTCCTAGGAACATCTCCGACTTTGTAAAAACCAATTAAATTCTCAATTGCCTCTTTTGAAATGATGTACGGTTTGTCCAAAGTTAAAAAAAAATCATGTAATCTACTTAATATGATTTTCACAAATTCTGCATTCTCAAAGTATGAAAATTCACTCCACATATCCAAATTTCCATGCTTGGCTTCACTCAATTGCTTTAATTCATTAGGGAGCAACAAATTCCTCATATACTTAATCTTTGCACTGTTATATTCATCTAGACTAATTGAGCCTTTGATTTGTTCCATTTTTCTTTTTCGTGTTTAGGGTTCACAACCACACACTAAATTTTATGAAGAATTCGAGAATGATTTGAAATACCTGATAGATTTCAAGATTTGCCAATGAAATTAATTTTACTGCTTCGTAATCCACCAATCAAGTGCTCTCCTTCTTCTCTTTGACAATGCAAAGTGAAAAATGACGGTTTTGACTTGACTTATATAGCTCGCACAAGTGCAATAAATGCATTTTCCCTAAGGTTTCTAGAGACTTTGTTTTCCCAAATGACGATAGAAAAATCTTCTATAGACCTATGAATTATCTGAGTTTTTTTTGCTAAAGTTATCCAAAAATTCTGTACACCATAAGTACATTTTCTTGACTATTCTCTGTGTTCCAGTACCATCCATAGATAGGGGAGGAAATATTTTCATGAAAAACTCCCCCTATGCCAGTGGCTTGAAATCAATTACCTGAAGAGTTACCGGAAGCAGGTTCTAGTACGAAACCATTTCCAACATCAGAATCATTTTTCCTTACCCATGTCTTTTTCATCTAATCTTTGATTTGATTTGTAATTACCTTTTCTTTCCCTTTATCATTTTTCTCTATATTTCTGCCTCTGTAGATCGAACCTCTTCTGTCTACATTTTTGTTTCTTTAGAATCTTGCAATGTGACCATACTTATTGCAGCTATAGCACACAATGTTTTCTTGTCTATTCCATTGGTTTCTTCTTGATATGCATTGATTAGAAATATGCCCAAATTTTCCACATGTATAACATTCAACATTTCTTCTATCAATAGAGTGACTTGACATATTTATGCATTCAATTGATTTATGACCAAGCTTTTTGCAATTGAAACACTGACCAAAAAATGATGAAACTTTTGACCTCAAATTATTTCTACACTAAGCAACCATATGATCAAACTTATTACAGGAAAAACAATACCCATTAAAATTTTGTGCATTAGGTTGTCTTACTGGATACCTTCCATTTTTGTTCTATCCAAAATTCTTTTGTCTTGATTTGGAACTTTCTCACTTTTCATATCCAAGACCTCTCTTATCATTTCCACTCTTCTATCCTTGAGTTAGCTGATCAAGCTTTACTGAGCTAATCTTAAACTTTTCTCTGTATTCATTTGCAATGAAAAGATCATTCTTAAGAGTGGTAAGCTTCTTACCAAGTTCTTCTTCATTGTTTCTAGTTCTTTGTAATTCATTTTCCAACTGAGTGAATTCTCCATTTATTCTGTTACATTCATCATATTTCTCTTTCGGGGTCTGGGCAAGATTTTCATCATTTTTCTTCCTTTCTTCTATCTCTTTAGTCATCTTCATCATCATAGCTTCCATCTCATGTTTTAGGTTTGTATTATCTCTAGCAAGATTTTCACATTCTTTGGTTATCTCCTTCAAGGTTTGATTTAGGTGAGCATCATCCATGTCTTCATTCTCCTTTTCCTGTATCTGATCACAAAGATCTTTCCTCTTCACCCTGGATTTAACTATGTGATCCTTCAATGATTGGATGAATTTCTCAGCATCTCTAAGATTTTCTTTCAATTCTTGAACTTCTACTTTAGACTGATGAAGGTCATCAAGAGCCACCAAAAGCTACTGTTGAAGACTACTAGAGTCCATCACATTCCAAGATCCACCTTAAATTGCAAGACTTCTTCAAAGGAACTAGCTCTGATACCAATTGTTAGACTCAAGGGAACATTGAGAGAGGGGGGTGAATCAAAGTTCAACAGTCTTTCAATTCCATCAATCTAAAACTTGAAACCATTTCGTCATTGCATTAAAGAATAGATGTATGCATTCAAAGTAAACATTCAAATCACCATAGCACACATATTTTTTTCATGGAAACCCTGTTAGGGGAAAAACCACGGTGGAGGTTAATCCACAATTTGAGTACTCAAATAAATTTGTTTACAAAAGGAATGTACTTGCATTCAGGCGCACTGCCTAGAGCTCACTGCTCAAAGAGAAAGGATTACTGACTTACAAAATTCAGATTAAAACTATCTGGAGGTTGAACTGAGATAGTAGCATCTACTTATGCCCGTTGATAGTTCCAATGAAGCTCATAGATCTGATTCTAGATCTACTTTCTGACTCTACACTTCACTTTGCCCTATTCTACTATTTTTTTCTCTTCGCATCACTTATGGTCAAATTCACACTACTGCACTGTTGTATCTTTCAATTCACACTTCTACACACACACTTACTTATTCACTTCTTCAAATAATAGAAACCAACCTCTTATATATATCCGTAATCAAGGATTTATTCATCCATCAGTCGACTTTATAAAATATTAAGTTACTTTTATCTTGTCAGCCAGATCCACCTCAAAATATTTATGCGCATCCTCCAAAGCTGGTTAAGACAAAGAGAGGACCCAAATAAAACTTAATCGAGCATGAAGACTTGCGATTAATTACATCTTATACATCTGTGATTTCTATCCTTGTTGGGTCAACCTTCTAGCATAGATAATCAACAAATTAGTGCACCGTATCTTCTAGATCACGTACCAATGAGTGCACATCAAAACAAAGATACTACAAACATCAACAGACCTTCCTCGGAGATCCACAACCCAAAATATCTATCCGGTAAGGTGTTTAGATCAAATTTTATGCCTATTAACCAGATGCCCTAATCTTTACTCTATTTTGCTAGTAGGAAACAAAATTATTCTCCACACTTAGATGTAAGACTTAAGTTGCATGACTTGGGTTGCCATCAATGAAAAAACTTACAAGCCATATGCCAATAACCTCCCTTGCCATATGCCAACACTTTTCCATCAAAATCTACAGGGTCAGCAACAAAAACCCCATAAAACTTATTCTCTTTCACTTAGAAATTTCTCGTTTTATCCTCCAAGATTGTGTTGGGCCCCTCAACAAAAACCTCTCTTGGTTTTGGCTATCTTGAAGTGGTTTTCCTATGGCCGTAGATTTTCACTTGACGGAAAAAACGTCAAATGCAAGTAGTGCAAAATTGCAAAGTGGTGCAACTTGTGTGACCAAGAGGACTGTTCCAATGCATCTAAATAGGTATTTTTACATTAGGAATGGTGCTCTTTCACACCCAAACATGCAAAATCGCTTTGAGGTACGTTGAACCAGATCGATCCCTTAAGAGTCCAAAGTGCTAAATGGCTGCAAACTTCAGCATGTTGTTACTTGGATATCATGATGCTTGGAAAATTATCATCTAATCCTACAGGATCATGTTGGTCCCCTCTACAAAACCCTCTCTCAGTTTTGGTTATCTTTGAGTGGTTTTCCTATTGCAGCAAATTTTCACTTGATGGAAAGTGTCCAATGCAAGCAGTGCAAAGTTGCAAAGTGGTGCAACTTTCGTTCTGCAACTCGTGTGACCAAGTGGACTATTCCAATGCATCCAAATATGTATTTTTACGCTAGGCATGGTCCTCTTTCACACCCAAACACATAGAATTGATCCGAGGTACGTTCAACCAGATCGATCCCTTAAGGATCCAAAGTGAAAAATGGATGCAAACTTCAACATGTTGTTACTCAGATACTGTGATGCTTAGAAGCTTCTCATCTGATCCTACAGGATTGCATTGGGCCCCTCTACAAAAATTTATCTCAATTTTGGCTATCTCAAAGTGGTTTTCTTGTGGAAAAGGATTTTTGCTTGATGGAAAAAGCGTCAAATGCAAGCAGTGCAAAGTTGCAAAATGGTGCAACTTTCATTCTGCAACTCATGTGACCAAGTGGATTATTCCAACACATCCGAATATGTATGTTTACACTAGGCATGGTCCTATTTTGCATCTAAACTCACAGAATCGCTCTGAGGTACGTTCAACTGGATTGATCCCTTAAGAGTCCAAAGCACTAAATGGATGCAAAATTAAGCATGTTGTTACTCAGATACTGTGACATAGAGAAAGTTCTCATCTGATCCTACAAGATTGTGTTGGTCCCCTCTACAAAAACCTCTCTCAGTTTTGGCTATCTTGGAGTGGTTTTCTCATGGCGGTAGATTTTCACTTGATGGAAAAAGTGTCCAATGCAAGCATTGCAAAGTTGCAAAGTGGTACAAATTTTGTTCTACAACTTGTGTGACCAAGTGGGCTATTCCAATGCAATAGGTATGTTTACGCTAGACATGGTCCTCTTTCACACCCAAACACACATAATCACTCCAAGCTACGTTCCATCGGATCGATCCTTTAAGGGTCCAAAGTGCAAAATGGCTGCAAACTTCAACATGATTTTAATCAGATGCCGTGATGGTTAGAAACTTCTCATCTGATCCTATAGGATTTTGTTGGGGCCCTCTACAAAATGTCTCTTAGTTTTGGCTATGTCAGAGTGGTTTTCCTGTGGCGGTAGATTTTCACTTGATGGAAAAAGTGTCAAATGCAAGCAATGGAAAGTTTTAAAGTGGTGCAACTTTCGTTCTACAACTCCTGTGACCAAACAGATAGTTCCAACGCATCTCAATAGGTATGTTTATGCTAGGCATGGTCCTCTTTTACACCCAAACATGCAGAATCGCTTCGAGCTACGTTCAACGGGATCGATCCCTTAAGGGTCCAAAGTGAAAAAGGGAAGCAAACTTTGATGAGCTATTACTCAGAAACCATGACACTTACAAACTCTATGTCTAAGCCTACAGGATCATGTTGGGCCCCTATACAATAACCTCTCTCATTTTTTGTTATCTCGGAGTCATTTTCCTGTGGTGTCTAGTTTTCACTTGATGGAAAAAGTGTCAAATGGAAGCAATGTAAAGTTGAAAAGTGGTGCAACTTTCATTTTGCAATTCATGTTTCCAAACTAACTACTCCAATGTGTCCCAATAGGTATTTTTATGCTAGTCATGGTCCTCTTTCACACCCAAACACATGGAATTGATCCGAGCTGTGTTCAACCGGCTTGATCCTTATGATGGCATGCAAAACAATGGAAAACAGAAACATACACATGACGATTGAGACTAGTTCATTGATCCCTTATGATCATTGTTGTAGAGCACCTTGTTCCTCCATTTGATGAAGAAGGACTAGTTCAATGGTTTTAGTCATTATAATGTCAAATAAGGCCATGATAGCCCATTCTATAATCTTTCTTTTAGTTTTGAGTTAGTGTGGGTTCATTTTAGTCAATTATGTAAGTAAAAATAAGAAAATAGCATTGGTAAAGGCATCGGAAGAGATTACTAATGCTGCCCCTATTCAAAATTCAGAATTTAAGCCTTAAAAGAAAGGCTAGACAAGGTGAAAAGAAGAAATTGCTTGAAAATAAGTTAGAATAGGTTGGAAATAGGGTGAGGTTGTGGAGTTTGATGTGTTCAAATAGTCTACAAGAACAAGGGAGGTCAAAAGTATGTTATGGAATGATTCCCTAAATGGGAATAGAGGGGTTTTGAATGAAAAAGAGAGGTTTGAGGGAGTAAAAGTGGGTAAAGTCAAGGGGCAACATAATTTAGTTGTCAATTAAGTTTGTGCAGGTAGAATGAAGAGTGTTGGAAGAGGTTTTGAGGTTGTATGATGTATGGATATGGGGTTTTCAATAAACCCTAGTGAAATTTGAGAAAAGTGAGGTTTTAAAGGATAGTGGGGTTAGAGGGCCAATCACACCCTAAAAATTATGGATTTTGTGGATTTGTAGACTAGTAAATTCTGCCCAATGGTGTTTTGCAATTGGAAGAGTGATTGAGAGTGTGCTGCTTTGTTAAATAAACCTTTTTAGTGGTCTATGACAATATTGAGTCCATTTCTTATTTGTATTATAATTTTTAACTTGCTTTCTCCTGAGTCCATTACAAAAAATAACATTGCAAAAAATTGACATATAAATCTTTTGACGCGTTTATATGGTGACACATCAAGAACATATTGGAATCTTTTTATGGATCATTTCATGGAATACCAATTGAAAACATTTTTTTTTCTTTTAGATAAAGTTGTTTAACATCAATCAATTAATATTCAAGACAAACCATGAAGGAAAACAATGATCAATGCTATGGCTAACTAATTAATAAGTATACATGTGAATAAGTCAAGCATGTACATTTGAATAAGGGAAGCACAAGTACTCAAGAACACATAAGCCTTGAAGTATACACATGAATACATAGTATACACAAATTAATACAAAATATATGCACGAATATAAGGTATACACATGAAAACACATAAGTCACAAAGTATACATTGAAACACATGTAAGTCACAAAGTATACATGTAAGTTGTAAAGTATACATTTGAATAAACATAACTCATATCTATTGAACCATCAATTTAGAATGCAAATATGGACACCATCAATAAAAAATATTTGTATTAACCAAATAGCCATATAGGCATACATCAATATATGTCGATATAAGTATGAAATATGTGTAAAAAATAGCCATATAGGCTTATGAGAATGACATATAGACATACAATGTCAAATATGCCCAATACGAAATATGTACAAAACTGCCATGTAGGCATACAACAAAGGGCTCTAGAATCAAAAGTCATTGCTCTCCATGCTTTGGAAATAAATTATGTCCCTTTTTCTTGCCGATCGAATGGTGATAGGTCTGCCACTCATTTGGACTATGCTCGAGGAGTGCTCCTACTCCTCCTCCTAGTGTTTAATTCATGGTGAAGTTTTAAGTGTTACAATAAGAAGTATAGAAATTACATTATAAAAAATGATATATTTGAAAAAATAATCACTTACCGCCATCTAATGATCTCTCTCCATGAGGGAAATATTCACACACCCATGCTCAGGCGTGCTCAAGCCCTGTATAAACCATCCAAATAGAAATTAAACTGCGAATCAATAATGGTTTGATTTTTCACTAACTAACATCTATAACAATGAATATAAATTGAAATTTACTAATTTTCCTCATACCTCCCCTGTCAGAGCCATTGAGGATTTTATAGCAGATGAAACACCAATTTGCATTGCCCCTATCACATTCAGAGGTGTTTTGTCTTGCAAAATCTAAAAATAAAACAACAAAATATTCAACGTAATCAACGATGTGCATATAAAATAAACAAATATATTAAGTAAAATTCATTAGTTAAACTCTTTAATCTATTCCTCCATGTAGGTTTGAGTAAATCCATTGGCACTGGGAGGTGTTCCCTCAAAACCTCCAATATTAGCCTATTCAACATCCAAAATCACATATTAAAATACTATTTGTAAAACGATGCTATTAACATGTAATAAATTTATAATTGTTTACTAGTTACATAACCCATCGATAGGTGTATTGCAGAAATAAGTAGGTGGAGGGCTGGTGTATCTAGTCTCAACACTATGACCCTGCAATTTTATTAAAATCATATTTTTTTTTTAGTTAATCTTGAATTTAAAAATCAAAATTTAATAAATTAAATTCAATGAACATGCTAACTTTTACTTGACTATCAATTCCATACACCTCATGCAAAATGTTAGCTGCCCTCTTCATCTCCATAGCTGCAAACGGATCTTGCATAGCAGCCTCTTGAGTGTTAGTGGGGTATATGAACAAGTCACCCCACAAGATTGACACACATGGGTTCGAAGGCCACCACTCAAAGACTCCCCTGGATGGCGCTGTAGAATAGGGATAGTATGATGGATGACACTCCAGGTCAAAGTGTTGATTGCCTGCAATGTCTCTACATCGACACTCTCCTTCACAATGGAAGGCATAAAACTGTGCTCACGAGGTGGCCTAGTGAGAGCTCATCTCCCTTGCTGCGTAGGATTTGGCTATGCACCAGGTCTATCTTGAGCCGACCCTCCACCTCTCCCCTGGAAGTCCCTCATATCAAAATAGTTTGGGATTTTGTTCAATATGAACTCACTGTATAGTTTCCTAAGAAAATATTGTGAGACTTCACAATTGTTGCATGATGGGTAATCAAAGACCATGTACCACCTATCATAACAATGGTTCCTAATATGTTGGTGGTGGCACTAATGAATTGGAAACATCTTCACATTGAGGGTAAGATTTTGATTTGTGTGTGGGTTAGTGAATAATGAGCACAAATCACCTTTTGTAATTTTTAAATCCTTTACATCTTTATATGATAGTTTATTCACACAATAATCCCTAGCCACTTGCCTCCTATCTTGCCATCTAGTTATTTGTTTGCTAATTGAATCTACATTTTTCAACATATGTTTCAATGAAATTGCTAGGGTCATTCTTTCTACAGTTGAACCATTTGGATCACTCAACCTACTAATTAAATCCTCAATTTTCTTTTTGTTGTTCTCAATTTCACTTATTAAATTTTGTTGAGTGCTAGGAGGGGGTTGAGTGATTGGTGTAGGAGGCTCTTGTTGTGGTTGAATTTATTCTTGAGGATTTGGTTGCTCTTCTTGTTGAGGATTTTGAGGGTTTGTAGGTTGATTTACATCTCCTAAAAATTCAAAAAAATATATATCAAATACAATCTAAAACTAACAAATTTAACCTAAAACTAACAAATTCAAAACAAAAAGAAAACAATCCTTACCTCTCACACCTCCTCCTCATCATGGTGCCATCGTTGCAAAGAAATAGCAACCGTTGGTGAAGATTTTTTCACAATGCCTCCTCCTCCTAGAACGTGAGCACGAAAAATGGGGGTTTTAGCCACGAGCACAACAAAAAACATAGTCAAAATGAAGAATGAATGAGTTTCACTTTTTTTTTTCTTTTAACATGTCATAACGTGAGCATGTTATTATGCGCTTGCGTTATGACTTTTCAAAACATTTTTTTAAAAGTGGCCACAAATTGGCTACCCATTTCCATGCACTTGCCCTACCTCTCTCCTTCATGTTGAATCTTCTTGTGCCAACAAAGCTCCCAATGATCAATTAGTTGTGGCTATGTAAAATAGGAGAGGCTTTCCTTATATTGGTGGTGCTAGGACAGGTAGAATCATTAGGTATTTCTTCATTTGATTGAAAGTTGCATCACATTTCTTGTCCCATCAAAAGGAAACATTCTTGTACAACAAGTGGGTAAAGGGATGGGTCTTATCAGCCAGTTGTAATATGAATCTTCTAATTGACTTGAATCTGCCTTGAAGGGACCTTAGTTGAATGATATTTTTCAGAGGCAACATTTCCATGATAGCTTTTACTTTTGCAGGATCTACCTCAATACATTTTTTGACACTATGTATCCCAATAACTTTGTCGATGTTACCCCAAACACACATTTCTTTGGATTCAAGTGGATATTGAAATTCTCTAATCGTGTGAAGATTTTGTCTAGTATTTCTAAATGTCCTTCTCTAGTGAAATATTTGGCTAAAAATTCATCCAAACAATCTTCTATGAAGGTATGCATCATGTCATGAAAGATGGTTGTCATGGCTCTTTGATATGTGGCCCCTGCGTTCTTCAATCCGAAGGGCATGACGTTCCAGTAGAAGTTTCCCTATGGGCGAGTGAAAGTTGTTTTTTCTTGGTCTTCGAGTGCTATCTTGATTTGATTATAGCTGGAAAATCTATCCATGAGTGATAACATGCCATGCCCTACTATTAAGTCTACAATGATATCAATATTTGGCAAGGGGAAATCATATTTCGGACAAGCCTTGTTTAGGTCTCTGAAGTCCATACAAATTTGTATGTTTTCCATCAAGTTTTGAAATAGGTACAATGTTGGATATCCACTCTACATAATCAATGGGTCTAATGAATCCTACATCCAATAATTTCTTTAGTTCTGCCTTCACCAATAGGGCAATGGGAGGATGCATTTTTCTCAACTTTTTCTTGACTGGTTTGACTCCTGAAGGGAGGGATAAGTAGTGCATGATGAGATCTCAGTCTATTGCTGGTATGTCTACATATGACCAGAAAAATTTGACATGCCGCTCCTCAAAGAACTTGACAACTCTTGTTCTGTCAATGATTCTGCTAGATGGAGAGTTTTCATGGTTTTTGCATTGCTGACATTGATGGATTGTGTTGGCTTGATCATAACTTTGGATCTCTCCTAGAAGTTCTCTTGGAGAGTGTCAAATCTCCTAGAAGGTTTTTATCTTTGGATGCGCTCTTTATTTTTATTCTGTCTTGATATGATACTGCCATAGAATGGTTTTGACCATCAGACCCTTCTTGTGTTTTACTCATTTTGTAGGTCAAAAATTTGGCATTCCCTTGTCGAGAAGCTTTGTTATGATGCTCAATGGTGGAACTTGTCTCAGGATTAATGACGTAGAGGAAGTTGACGATGGCCTCGTCATTTGAAAAGGTGGGGATATCAATAGGTTCACTTTGGTCCCAATTTATGAGTTCAAGATGTACCAATGGTAGGGGATCATCTGGTGGGTTCAAGTCAAAGGTCGTAAGGGTCCTAATGGTGAAATTATCATCAAACTATACTATGGAAAGGTCAAGTTCTATGATGTTACCCTCTTCTGAGTGATTCATCTCGCTAGGAGTTTGATCGTCTTCACTCGATCCATCGATATTTTGTGATCCTAATTCAAGTGGTCTTAACCCTAAGCTATGTCCCTCCTCGAGTGTTGGGGTATACTTGTGTACCGCATCAATATCCTTATCATGACATGACTCTTTTGATAGTGAATCCAACTCATATTCATTGGAATCAGTTTCATAGTGATCACTTGCTTGAAGCTGTAGGATCCGTTCAACAAACTTTTACTTTAGTTCTTCCTTTGTTTCTTTGTCCTTTGGATGCTCTTTATATTCCAAACCTATTTTGTCTTTTGGATTTGTTATGATGGGTTGGATGGGTTCTATAATACCTTCTTTCCTTTTTCCAATAGGTCCCTGTCCCTCATATCCCATTTTTTTCCAATATTGAGAATCCTTTGCCATACTGTGTGGTTTGGACATTAGCCATTGCTGCTTGAGAATCAGTTTCATCTTTGTAGAGCTAATTCAAAATATATTTGTCATCAGATTCCTCTACTTGAGTGCTCACTTTTATGAATCATCCATCAAAAAGTGTGACCAGTTGTGAGGATGATTGTGATGAGGTTGATGGTTGACCATGGGATTTTGTTAAAATTAACTGCGAGAGGTAGAGGGATTGTTTAATGGAGTATTCACCCACACCTTTGTCTTTGAATTGGACTTTATTCTCAAACTGTTTGGCCGAAGTGTTGAATTGGGCTTTAGGGTTGATGGAAGTAGATGGGATAGCTTGTTCCTTTTTCTCTGGCTATTTGGATGAGGAACTTGGTTGGCTTTCTTCATTGGAGGATGCGGCTAGCAATTTTAACAATTGATTGGCTTGAATTGAATTGTTGAGGATGTCTTAGGTGGAATCAAGAGCTTCTCAATTATGAGACACAAATACATCTTGGACGACCTTAAGGGTATTGCAATGTTGGGAACTATTGGAATCAAAAGGGATGGTAAATTCTTGCCCATTGCAAATAAATTTTAGACACTGATGGCATGTTGAAGGGACAACCTACATTTCATGGATTCAAGGATGACCTAAGAGTATATTATATGTCAAATATTTATCCAAAACTTGGCAAACCACATTCTTTTGAATTGGCCCAACCTGAATTGGTAATACAATTAATTGTAGAAGTTGTGAAATCCAACTTCATAGACCCCGAAGATCACTTGCATAACCTGTCATAGAAAGAAGAGATGAAGACAATAAATCAAGGGTGCTCTAAAAGTTGAAAAATGTATTAATCAGAGAGTTGAAATAATACAATGGATCAATCTTTAAGAAAGGAGATCATGCAAACCTAAAAGTAACCCTAATAGGTAGACATTTAATAATTAATATAATTATTAAATGTCATAATATGCAGACTAAAGGGAAATCTTAAGAGAGGAATAAAGGTAACTTAATTAACATAATTAATTTAAAACCTTTACTCTAACACCCCCCCTTAAGATGAGCAAGAGAGCATCTACAAAAATGTGCAAGAAAGAAAAGGTAACTACAATGCATGAAAGAAAACAAGGGTCCCAACAACTAGGCTTGATCAAGTACCCATTTACAAATGTAATACAAACTAAACCAAATGGGGTAAAGGATAAAACCCAGTGGGAAAAAAAATCCCTCCCAAAATAGAATGCAAAGAAATGAATGCAATGCACTAATGAAAGAAGGATAGGAGGTGGATTACATCCTGTCACAATGGTAGATACATGATATAGAATCCAAAAGGAGATCCTAAAGTGGCAAATGATATTTATCCCCTTGGGAAGAAATAGATCCAAAGGATGATGTTGAAGAAACCTTGTGAATAGTGATGAACCAATCTGTCTCAAGATGTGTGCCATGATAGGATGCTGAAGAATCTCTCTATCTGAACTGAAACATATGATGCCAAATACAAACTGATGTGGATAATATTGAAATGCAACCTCTGAATGCATGGATAATGGTGGGCATATAGTGATAACCTAATTTTCAAGGTAGAGGAGATGTATGTCCTCAAATAATCCTCAAGATCTGTAGCGTGAGACTCAACAAACAAGCATGTGTTTGCAAGATAAGAATCCCATGATGTAGTAGATAATGAATGACCAAGATGGTCATGCTGCTGAACTGAATCCATAGGGGCCAATGTGGTGATACTGATGTCATCAGGAACAACAGATGATAAATGTGTAATATCAGTCTGAAGAGTAGGAACTGTGAGATAAGCCTTTGATCCATCAGAGCATGCAAGGGTGTCCAAGTACTCAAGCTCCTCTAAAGTATCATGATCAAAAGGTGTATTCTCTCTCCAAGAAATGGGTAAGAGACAATTTGAAGTAAGATCCTCTAGGAATGGAGAGAGATTTGGGTCTCCATAGATCTCCCAAAGATGAGTCCAAAGTGGGCGGGGACACATAATGTCCGATATAGCCCACATAGTGTCATTATCAACACTAGACAAAATAAGTCCTACTATGTGATCTCTAATGATATCCCAAGATAATTTTCCCTCTGAAGTGGTTGGTTCAGGTATGAGATCATACAATTAAAGAAAAATATTAAGCCACCTACAATGTGTAAGTATGCCCTTTGCCCATGACTCATAATTACCCCGTTCCAAAATTACAACTGAAGGGTGAGTAGAAAAACCCATGATAACTCTTCAAATTAAAAAATCTGAGAAAACTAACCTTACTACATGTAGATAAAATGAAATAGATCCTAATGATGAAAATAGGAGTTTCCCAAGTGCCAAAATATCCAAGTAATTAAACAAACTATGAAAACAAAAAATGATAAATAAAATCTACCTAGAGAAAAATCTAGGAAAACAACTCTAATAATTGTGTAGAGCACTGAACCATCTTTTCGATGTCTATTCGTTTGTGCAAAATTTACGCCCAGACGCAAAATTTACACCCCCTAGAGTGCAAACAATAACTTCTAACTTTGACTATAAAAAAAGGAATCAAAATGATAAAACCAAAAATTTAAACCTACACCATTGGATTGGACTCTTAATCAGCTTTCAGACCATATCTCATTTTTGAAAATTTGAGCTCATATGACCATTTTACGCTCGATTTTGTAAAAGAGGTCAAAATTGCCCAATAAGCCCTCTAGGAGCCCTCAAGGGCTAAAAAAAATAAGCCCCTTGTCGCATGCAAGACCAGGGGGTTGGCGGCCAGGGGCTGAGGTTGAAGCCCTTGGTCACTAATGTGACCATGGGCTGGTGTTGGAGTGACCGCCGAGGGGCTAACTCCGGGTGCTGGTCGCCCACGAGACCGAGGTCCCTATGCTTAAGCCTACAGGGGCTGAGAGACTGACAGAGGGATCTAGCGGTGGTGGCCGTTGGGTGGCTATTGGGTGGCGACCTCAAATAAAACTATGAGCATAGATTTGTTTAAAAAAACCTTTGATTTTTTAATTTTTTAATTTTTTAATTTTTTTTCAAATTTTCTACATCGTGAAGTGTGCCCTGGGGCCGTACGACCTTGGGGAAAAAACATTTTGCCTCTCTAGTCGACTGTGTCCAAAATGGATGAATGAATAGTCAATTTAGGGGTTTTGGGTTATGGACTCAATGGTGAGGTCCATTTGAGCCCAAAGTGCTCTGATTAAATAGGTATTCCCTGGATCAAAAAAGGCAAACCCCAAACCCTCAAAGCTCCAAAAACCTTCAAAAGACGAACAATAAGCAGTAGGTTTGGAGCTCTGATACCATGTAGAAGTTGTGAAATCCAACTTCATAGATCCTAAAGATCACCTGCATGCAAATAACCTGTCACAGAAAGAAGAGATGGAGACAAAAAAACAAGGGTGCTTTGAAAGCTGAAAAATGTATTAATCAGAGAGTTAAAATAATATAATGGATCAATCCTTAAGAAATGAGATCATGCAAACCTAAAAGTAACCCTAATAGGTAGACATTTAATAATTAATATAATTATTAAATGTCACAATATGCAAACTAAAGGGAAATCTTAAGAGAGGAATAAAGGTAACTTAATTAACATAATTAAGTTAAAACCTTTACTCTAACATTAATCCCTTTGAAGATATTTCCTCATCATCATATGCTTTGATGGTGATATTTTTCCTTGCATCTATTGCATTTTCAGAGAACCCTAGTGCACAGATAATCTTTAGAGTACATATATTAAGACTAGCTCCTCTGTCTATTAGGATGCGCTTGACACGATTTTATGGATTAGGACCTCGATATGGAGTGTTGCATTATGAGGGTGGGTGAGGGATACACCATCATTTTCTGAAAAGGATAAGTAATGAGCTGCAACTAAATTTCCCACCATGGCTTGGAAAGTGTAGACTTCCAAATTAGTTGGTACTATTGTATCAACAAGGGCTTTTTCCAAGATCTTTTTGTGAGTAGGTGAGATTATAAGGAGCTCCAATATTGATATTTGAGTAGGGAGCTTTTGGAGCTTATCAACAATGTTATATTGATGAGATGGAGCGACAGATGTTTTGGAAGCACTGCCTTTTAAAACATATTTGGTTTGTGCCCTTGTGGTCACATTTATGGGTACACTATCTTATTTTCCATTGATCTTGATGACATTAATTTGATTATCTGTTGCAACCATATCTTGTCTGATATTAGGAACTTGATTAGAGAGGATTTTAATGTCATTGATTGGATGGTTGGTTACAACAAGATTCAGTGTGTTATTGATCTCAATGTCATTTGTATGTTATTCAATGACTGAAATATGATAGATAGTAGTGTCATGAACATAGTTCACACTCTTCCCTTTGTCATTCATGTTAGAAGATTCCCCTTTGTCATAATTGGGTTAGGGGTTCTTGAATACCCCATGATCAGTGTTTGTTTGGGGTTTTTCTATTTGTATGATCTTATTGTCAATCAAATCTTGTATTTTGTGTTTCAATTGCATGCAACTATTGGTTAAGTGACCTTTGCATCGATGAAATTCAAAAAAATGAGCCGCATTCCACCATGATGATTTTACTTTGGGTTCAAAACCTCGGGTGTAAGGTAGAGTGATAAGATTTTTTGCAATAAGTTCTTTCAATGGACATTCATAAGATTGACCCAAAGGTGTAAACTTTTTGTGGTTGTTCGATGTTTGGTCTGGTAGGGTCCTGGGTGTTGTGTTACTTTGATTGTTTTGAGTATTGCCTTGTTTGGTATTTTGGTTATTGCTTTGGTTGGTATTTTGGGTGGTCTTTTGATTGGTATTCGAGGTGCTTCCTAACAAATTGAAGACTGGTTTAACATTATGCATTTTAGCTAAAGCATCATTGCCATTATTTTTGTACTTTTGCCAAAATTTTGGTTTGTCATTATTTTAAGAATTAGATGAATTGTTTTCATTATAAATTTTTAAAATTCCTCATTTGACCAAAGCTTCTTCAATTTTGATCCCATTTTCGATCAATTTTTCAAAAGTTGGAGGACACTATAACTCAAGCCTATAGGTCATGTCATCATTTAAAATATCAATGAATACCTCTATCTTCTCTTTTTCTAGTATAGGTTGAGGATACCTTGTGAATAATATTCTCCACCTTTGTAGAAATACTAGGAATGATTATCCCTTCTTTTGTTTGACATTGCAAATGTCCTTCATTGCGATTTCATGTTGGATGTTACATGAATATTGGGTAACAAATTTATTGACTAATTCTTCAAAAGATTTGATTCGTGGAGGTAATTTCGAGAACCATTGCATGCATTGCCCTCCCAAACTATGTGGGAATAATCTCATCAAATATGTTTTGTCATGGGAAAATTCAAGACTCATTGTTCGGAATTCCCTTATGTGATCTATTAGACCGGTTTTCCCATTGTACTTATCATATTTAGGAAATTCCCAATGTTTGGGAAATGGTATCATGTTGACGCTTTGATCGAAAGGGTAGGGACATATATCTTGTATGGATTATCTCTTGGTGGTTCTAGTTTGCATCTTTTGCATTTTTTGTTGGAGGGTTTGGATTTGTTGTTTCAAAGTATCCATGGGGTCATTGGTTTTTTCTTCACTTCTTGTTTCAGTTTTCTTTTTTGTTTCTTTCTTCTTTGGAGCTCTCTTTAATTTTGTGATATCAAAATCTTCGGGTAGTTGGACCCATTTGTTTGCTCGCATCAAAAGGTATTTGTCACCCTTCTTTTCAAAGATCCTCTCCATGAATTTATAAAAATTGGGATCATTTTGGGCTTGTTCTATTTTTTCACCAGTTATTTCCTCTATCTCCTCTCGAGAAAATCCAAAAACGGGCATACAAGTGATAAAAATGTTCTAAGAGTTTGATCAAAGTTTGGGAGTGCCAAAAGGACTAGTTTAAATTTGATTAAGCAAGCTTTATTTCAGGATGAAGGATGATAAATCCTAATGGTGAAACACAACTGCTAAGTCTGAAATAGGTGTTATGAGGAGGCACTTTTGGATGTTTGATCAAAGTTTAGATGAGGAATTTTCACTTGAAAAAAAAATTGTTGGTTTCGACAAGTTTGAGATTTTGGTATGACTGAGGAAGGGTCCTGGACTAAAGAGGTTTCTAAATTATGAGGTTACAATTCAAGCAAATAGGGGTTTTAGCTCTTTGGTTTAATTTTTTTATGGATGCGCTATAATAGTGGACAAATGTGTTAAAAGAAAGATGTGCTAGAGAAGTAGATTGGTGCCTAAAAGACTACACGTATGCACGAGAATAGGCTATGTATGCACTGCAGGAGTACAAAAATGCGCTAGAACAACAAATGTATGTACTAGATTATGATAGGGATGCACTAGAACAATAGATGCATGCACTAAAAGATTGTAGGCATGCATTGGGGTAGTTAATAGATGCACTAATTTGGAAAATGCTTTCTGGTTTTTGACAATTTTTATTGAATTTCCAATTTTCTTAGAGGAAAATTTGATTGTTTGGTTGGATACTCTTTTGAATCAACAGTTGAACATTTTTGTGTGATGTTTGCTTGGATATTTGATTTAAAAACACATAGGTAAAACACATCAAACAAGCACAATCCTAGGCTATGTAAGACAATATCTATTGGATTCCCACTTGGATTGCCCCAGCTATGCTTACTTTTGGTGAATGATTAGAGGCTTGACCACACTGGCTCCCCCTTGCATTACACTCACTTCTCGGGTCAGCCAAGCCTCAATCCTCATGAATCTCCCATGATTGAATTTTCATTTCTACCAAAAGCCACAAGAATGTGGGACGACTTTAGAATGATCGTTCTTGCACCAGTAAATAGAAGGGAATTTTTGGCTTACTAAAACAAAGGGTTTTAGTAGGGGCATTCCGTTTGTGGGGGATCATCCATACAGAAAGAGACCATTGTTTCCCTTTTGTTCAGAACAATCCTCATGATACTTGAACTTTCCTCAAGTACCCATATTTATATCCCGGGTGGAAGTTGCTTGGGTTTAACATGTTCTCGGTTGGGTCATTCCCTTAGGGTGATTACCTCTTGTCCCACCAAGGCAGGCCCTCTAAGGATTAAATTCAATAAAAGGAATGGGCATGGATTTATAATCACCTAGTTAAGGGGAGAGCATACACACCTACCACTCCACAAACACAACAAGCATAGTGTTCAGTTATCCTCCTAATTGGGTTAGATTCATAACTTAAAAAAAGGAAAATAACGCCAAATTCTAGCCCCTACAAACATAAATCGTTAGTAGTTTTAACGGGGAATTATTTGACATCATTCTTTATTGTTTTAGTAGAGTCTTTGTCTGCACATAAAATTCTCGCAAAACAAAGAGAAGCAGATTAATTCTCAAACCAATAAATTTTTAGAAAATAAAATAGATGCACCATAACAGTAGATAGATGCACTAAAATTTCACACATATTTGCTAAAATATTTTATGAATACGCTAAAACAGTCTTTGTATGCGCTAAAAGAAATCACATATGTACCAGAAAATTCCCTGTATGCGCCAAAAGATGTGACGAATGCGATACAAAATTCCACGGATGTGCTAGAATAGAGCACATATGCACCAGAGAATGTTTCGTATGTGCTAGAAGAATTCATGATCACGCTAAAATTTACATGTCCGAACCTATAAACAAACTTTTCTATAAAATGTTAAAAATAAAGGGGCTACGGCCCCACGATGGGCGCCAATTTATGTGTGTGTGAAAAATGAGTGAAATAGTTAGTAAACTTAAACACACATCAATGAAATGTATTACATCTAATGAAAGAGATATAATAAAGAAAACTACTACAATTCTTCATTTGAAATCATTCCATTATCCTCTATTCTTGGTGATCTCTCAAATTCATGCTCTCAAAATTATGTGTTGCTCATGAATCTACGAAATGCAACCTAAGAAATGAGATGCTATATGAAAATGCATAGCTATATGCCTACATCTACATGTTTTGGTATTTTTGATTGAAATGCTAAATGATTCGAGATTGTGACTAAAGATGCAATTCTAAGTAAAGTGATACAACAAGCTAAGATGTTAAAACTTAAAATGCCATGATAATGTAACTTATAAACTAAAATGCTAAAATTTAACTACAATGCTCTCAAATTGCACTAAGATTTCTGCAGCATAAGTTTGTGATCCAATTCTCTTTTTTTTGAAAAACTATAGAATTACCTTCTATTTATAGATTTTTCCAAGCTTGGGCTGAGGTGGCAAAGATGGATGGTTGAGATCATGATCCTAAGGCATTGACGGTGGAGCACAAAGAGGTTGGATAGAATCATGGAGGTGGTTCCCTTTAAGAGAACACCCTGCCAAGTGTTGAAGAGAATTAGAGGGAAGAAGAAGCCATGTGTCCAAGGTGGTTTCAAATTTGTTGCAGGTTGTTGATGAAAATTCTCATTTTACAAATTAGAAAAAAAATAAATTTCATGTGACGCATGGTGAGGTGGCAAGTGAGGTGGAAGGAAGTTAGAGAAATATGGAGACATGTGACAATTTGAATTAAAAATTCAAATTTAAATGAAAGAGGGAAATTAACTAAATGACAAATTGTTAAATTTGTGCATTTAATTAATTTAAGAAGAAAATCATTTTTTCAAAAAGAAGAATTAAGGGATGAACCATATAAATAAATTTTTTAATTTATTTATATTAGTTGAAGAATTAGGATTTATTAATTAAATATCAAATATTTAATTAATTATGCTCCAAACCATTTTTATGTGCGTACAATTGATATTCAGTAAAAGTGCTAAAATCCTAGATAATATTTTAAAAAGCTAGAAAGCTTCACATGGAAAAACTGGAGTAGGTTTTGATGTTCAAAAAAAGGTGACCAAACAATCAGAGAAGACTAAGGAAAGTTTGGAAGTGATAGGTTTTGAAATTTCAAAGTCAGAAAGGACCATGAAAATTGATGGAAGTATGAATCATAATGATGGCTTTACTCAAGTGCAGAACAAAAGAAGAAGATCTGAAAGCCAAGGATACAACACTAGGTCAAAATTTTCTTTCTCTTGTTATTGTTTTAGTTGCAATGATTATGGACATAAGGTTGTGGATTGTAGAAGAGTTCTGGTAAGAAGAAATAGTTTTGTTAGTAATAATACATTTGCACCTCTATACAATTTTAATGTCATTTTTCTCAAGTGCAACAATTTTGAACACTTTGCACGGAACTACAAAAGTAATTTTGTGAGTTCACTGTTACCAAAAAGGAAGAAGTGATGTTTTGAAAAAGGTCTTGAAGAAGGTTTCTGAAGAGAGGAAGTTTAAAAATTCTATGATTTTTCAAACTGCACTACATGCTTAGAAGGATAAGAACTTCTGGATTATTGATAGTGGTTACTCTATTCATATGATTGGAGATAAAAGTAAGTTCATGAATTTCAAGAAATTTGAGTGTGGTTCCATTACCCTTGGAAATAATTCAATTGCTAAAATTTTCTTTAAGGGTACTTTAATTATTGGTGGTGGTAAAACAAAGACACATGATGCTTTGTATTTTGAAGGCTTAAACCATAATTTATTTAGTGTCAGTAAGATGTGTGATAAAGGATATAAGTTATCTTTTAGTGATGAAGGTTGTGAAATCAAAGAATGAGGTATTAGTGAGTTGATTGCAAAAGGAAGTAGGAAAGAAAGTGATATTTATCATCTTAGTAAGCTGAATGGAAAAAGTTATCCCACTATGTAAAAGGATGAGAGATGGCTTTGGCACAAAAGATTAGGACACATGAATTTTGATGATATTGTATAGATTAGTTCAAAATGGTTGGTCCAAGATACTCTAAATATTAAGAAACCCCAATCAATCAGTTGCAAGACATTTCATGAAGGGAAGAAGACAAGAAGCAAATATTCTACTAAGAAGCATTCCACATCAAAACCATTAGATTTGATACATACAGATCAATGTGTACCAATGAGGACTAAGATTCCACAAGGAGACATGTATTTTATGATGTTGATTGATGATTATACTAGAATGAATTGGATAAAATTTCTAAAAGAGAAGTTAGAGGCTTTTGAAAAGTTGAAGGTATTTAAGGAGTTGGTAGAAAATGAAACCAAAAGGACAATCAAAGTCTTGAGATTAGATAAAGGTGGAGAAATTATTTCTGAGAATTATGACATATTTTTTGAAGAGCATGGGATCCAAAGATAGTTCTCTGCCCTATAAATTCACAACAAAATGGAGTTGCATAAAGAAAGAACAAGATTGTACAAGAGATGGAAAGGGATATGCTATGTCAAGAAAATCTACTAGATATGTATTGGAGAGAAGCTACACAAATATCTGTGTATATTTAAAAAAAATTAGGTTAGGTGTAAGATAGAGAAGACTTAATATAGCTATTGAAAGGAAGACCAACATCAGTAAGGCACCTTAGAATATTTGGAAGCAATTGCTACATCAAGAGAGATAAAGAGAATTTGGGTAAGTTTTATTCTAGATAAGATGAAGGCATTTTTCTTGGTTACTCTTTAAGAAGAAAAGCTTACATGTGTTATAACAAAATATTGAAGATGATAGTTGAAATTGAAAATGTGAATGATGATGAAAATATTCAGTATACTACTATTTTAAAAGTAAAATTTGATGAATCAATTAATAGAAACATTGAAGACACAATATAGGTTGTTCCAAAAACTCTAGCAAAGTATTTTTAAAAAATCACTTTATAGATTAGATAGTAGGTGATAAAGATAGTGGGGTTCAAACCTAGAAGAGGTTGGAAATATCAGGTGAACACATACATCTTTATTTACTATAAAATATAGAACCTAATACATACAAAGATGTAAGTAAGTTACAAGGATGGATAGAATCTATGGAGGAAGAATGGAATCAGATCATAGAGAATGAAACTTGGGAACTTGTCCCAAAACCTAAAGACAAGAATATGATTGGAAAAAAGTGGGTATTTAGAAACAAGTTGAATGAAGAAGGTGAAGTTATCTAGAACAAAGTAAGGCTTGTGTGTAATGGGTATGCTCAAGTTGAAGGTGAATAATAGGAATATGGGTGCCTTATAACCTAGGTCATAGAACACCACTATTCTCCTATTATCATTCATAATGTCCTAGGAATCCTAATTGGATTGACTAGAAACCCCACAACGTGAACCAATTCACAATGAGGAGGACCTAGGAGGGGGTTCTTTCAGCTTTAAGGGGTTCACCACCAAGAAAATGCTTGGAAGATACAAATGAACATTTAACCTACAAAACCTAGTTATGCAAGCTAAATGAGATATGCAAATAATGAAATTATGTACCACATAGATAGGATATGTGTACTTGGGAAGTCTGGAGATGTGAGGGTTCCAAAAATGCAAATAAGTCTTTAAAAAGTGCTATGAAGGACTAAGATGTCTTGGGCACCTAGCGTATTAGTCCCACTACTTTTTTCGGGGCAAATAAAAAATCTTCAGATGTTGAAACCGGATTTGAAAGAATCTCTAAAAAAAATGCCTAGGAGGACTAAGATGCCTAAGATGGCATATTAGTCCCATTCTAAATTTCTAAAAACTCTGAATGTGATCCTGAGCTCCAAGGTCTACACTTGCTTCCTTTTTAATCTTAGGTTCTGAAACTTTCAGATTCGGCTTGTAGGTGAGTTTTCATGAAGATGACAACTTTGTACTCCAAATGATCTTCAAGGATTCAACCTAAACCTGCAATCACAAATATGCAAGATGGGAAAAACTTGTTGTTTGTTAGTGAATGGTGGTTTTCCTTGGTCAAACCCCTTGTTGGTAATTAAACCAAATGATGAAATGAAACATGAAATATGAAATATGTAAATGATATCACCTTGTATGATGTCTTGTGAAGAAAATACGCAATCTACCATGTAGTGGCCTTGAAGAACGTATAACTTGGATCTTGGAACATGATGTGAACAATGGTTGCAAATAAATCTTCAATGCTACATCCATAATCTTGGCTCAACAACATGAATGGGTGCACTAAACCCTTTAAATGATGCTTGAATCTTGATGATGGCTCCAAATGATTGATGCAATGCTCTTGAATACATAAACTTGCCTTAAGAATGAATAATTGAGTGCTTGTTATGAAAAATAAGTGGAGGAACCTTGTAGTTATACTTATTGATGCCTAATATCTTGAAATTACACCACAACAAGCCAACACATGAAGTCATTAATTAAAGGAGGATAAATCCCGCCAAGATTTGAAATTGAATCTCAAAAATAAGTCAAGGAGGACTAAGATTCCCTAGGTGGTGTCTTAGTTGCAAGGCTAAAATCTTGGGGTACAGACTACAAAAAGGGACCAATTTAAGATGCCTTGAAATCATGGTCCCAAGACCCATGGAGGATAAAGACACCCTAGGTGGTGTTTTAGTCCCAATCCACAAATCAGGGACACATAGACAAAATAATTAAATGATCATTTATATTTTGATGTTTGTTAGGATTTTCCATAAAAATATAGAGTTTATTAGGCTTGTGGATGCAAAATAGGACCAATTAAGCCATAAATAAGCATAAATAAAGCAAGGCAGACCCAAACAAGTGTGAAAATGCAAGGGTATGTATTTTTTTACTCTAAATTTAGCCCCCACTTTAGTGAGAGGATGAACTTTCTTCAAACTCACACGAAAGTAGCCAAACACAAAATCAAGAGGGGTTCAAATGTACCAATGTTAGCAATATAGGATGACAATGATCAAGAGGGATGATCAAGCCCCTAGGATCAAGATCCTATGGAAAACCAATATAAGAACAAAGGAACACACTTGTGGATGATATATGAAGCCATAACCAGATCACCAACATACACCATTAAGGATAGAAAAAGAAAGAAAAGAAAAGAAAATGCCATGGATCAAGCTTTGACTGTCTGTCCAACATGTTATGGACTAGGTCTAGGTTGAAAGTGGTTTACAAGTGGAACACATTGTCCACTATATAAACATAATGCATGCTCATAAGGGCTAGTGGGAGCTAGGTGTCCACTAGGTGAGCCCCAAGAAGCCCATATCAAGGTCATATCCCCATGAATATGATAAGGACAAAATAAAATGCATGCTCACAAGGGCTAGTGAAGCTAGGTGTTCACTAGGTGAGCCCTAGGGGACCATATCAAATCCATAGCTCCATGAGTTCAATAAGGTAAAAAAATACAACAAGAAAGAGGGATGCTCAAAGGTATTTCTCTTAGTTCATGTGAGGTATTAATCTTAGGGAAAATTGTGCTTAATGTCTTTGAGATAAAATAAATACAAGGTCTCATCTTGTTTCCAAGAGAGGACAAGTGCAAGGTCTCATCCTGGGGAACATTATATCTAATGCTTCCAAGAGAGGACAAGTGCAAAAGGTCTCATCTTTTTTCCAAGAGAGGACAAGGAAATATCATACTCTTGGAGGAAGTCAAACCTAATGACACCACTGAGAAGAGGACACATCACAAGAATAAAGAAAATCACACAATGAAATATGAGTGTCAATGTATGCCCCACTTTAAAGCGGTTGCTAACACCATTACTGTGAGAAATTTATTTAAAGTAGAAGACATGAGAGCTTACTTGGAAAGCCCTATGCCAAATCACATGTTTCCAATAAGCTACATCATGAGAAGAGAAGGGGTTGCCCCCAAAATGCATAGCTGAGTACATTAAATGCGAGACCACTTAAGGCATGCCATCCACATCCCAAGATTTCTCTTTACATATACATGAAAGGTGATCAACTAGCCAAAAGAGGAAACAATAGGTGACATACGAGGACAAGGATACTTAACCCCTTGCCTCCACTTAGTACAGGACAAGGGTGAGCCGATAATAAACATGATAGAGTGAAAATCAGTATCAATTAGAGGAATTAGGTGCCCCCAAATAAGAAAGAGCACCAAAATCCTTAAGATGTTGGATTTTACTACTCAAATCCTTACATTCATTAGTAGAATGACCATGAATTCTATGATATGCACAAAATGAATCCTTGTAATAAAATTTATTTCATGTTCTTGGTAGGAGAGAGATCAGACGATCTTGGAGGAGTCTTGTCAAGATAATTGGTCAAAAGTAGAGGATGTTGCATTATTTTGCAACAAAGATATCTCTTGCTTAGTATTAGTTGTCATACTTATACAAGACTCTTTAGATTATGAGATTTTTTTCTCTCCTTTACTAGAGGGTGTAAAAGCTAATGAAATCAAATCATGAGTTTTTTGTGTGATGCCATTAATGTTAAGCGAGGACTTCTATATTTGTTTTGTTTCTTGCAAAGGATAAGACCACTGGTTTTTATCCTCTCAGGATGCACTACTGTTAAAGTCGGCTTAGAAGGATGTTTTGTGATAGTGTTGATATGAAGTGAAGGCTTCTTTGTTTCTTTCGAGGGGCAATAACCAAGACCACTAGTATTTTCTTGCATGTGTGGCTCTATGGGGACATGGATACCTTGTTCTCTAGCACCATATCATCTTCCACTATAACCAAGTTGTTTCATAAGTTTGTAACCTTTTCCATAAAGATTTTTCATTTCTTTTGGGTTCAGTGGTTGCTCATGATTAAGTTCATAAAATTTAGTTGTGTAATCTGTTGTCTTTTGTTTTAAAGTAGCTTTCAAATGTTTGTCTAAATTTTGTGTTGACATTACCACTATTTATTTTCCCTTTTCTGAATCTTTATTTATGATCTTGTATTCTCCCATGAATGTATGCTCGAAATATAAGGAAACCCAATCATCTTCTAATAGCTTCATGACTTCTTCAATGTGTTTTTCTTTGTCTTTCCATTGCATGGATTCTAATTGTGTAGTTGGTGATAATTTTTTCAAGGGGTTGTCTTTGTTTTTTCTTGAGTTGTAAGACACTGTAAGGTTCATTATCAACATCCAATGTGTATACTTTTTTGTTATAGACATACTTCATTTTACAATAAAGTGTGAAGTTACCACATGCATCTCATGAATCCACAACCTTCACAAAAGAAGATTATATGATAGATCATGAGGCATAACATGCATATGGGTTTTTAAGGTATCATTTCCAACTATATTACGTAAAGTTATTATTGTGCATGTTTTGCACACATGCATCGTCATGGGAAGGGACCCCCTCTTTTCACTCCCGACGGGTTATTTTGCTCCTGTATCATTTTGCGTGCACCTTTCCTAGAGCCTAAATTGGTCATGTTCCATCAAATGATAAAATTCCCCTGACCAAATTCACCTACCCAAGTTTCACTAAGTCTTTTTCTTTCGTGGATGTGCCCCTGCAGGTTTCCCTTCACACGTTGCCCTGACATCCTCTAAGCCTCATCCCCGCTCGTTCGGTTCACTTTTTCCTTCATTTTGACTATGGGGACAAGTTTCCCATGGATTTGAGATGTTTTTGTGGTGCCTAAGTGAACTGCCAAGGTTTTGTTAAGTTTTGGAAAGTTGCAAAATTTTCATTCTGAAACTCCATCCCTTTGTGGTTGTTCTGGGAACTTCATTTGTCCTTGGCTATTCTGGAACCCGGCTCCTCTATGGCCATTTATGGAACTCCATATCTCCTTTTCCATTTCTTTCATCCATCCACCCTCAACATTTCGGCTTCCGGAACCTGACCCCTCCATGGCTGTTTCCGGAACTCAGTCCCTCTGCGGTTGTTCCGAGAACTTCGTCTGTCCCTAGCTATTCCAGAACCCGCCCCCTCCGTGGTCGTTTTCAGAACTCTATGTCTCCTTTTCTACTTCTTTCATTTGTCTGCCCCCGGTGTTTTGACTTCTAGAACCCGACCCCTCCATGGCCGTTTCCGGAACTTCGTCCCTCCGCGGCTATTCTGGGAACTTTGTTCATCCCTAGTTGTTCCAGAACCTAGCCCCTCTGTGGCCGTTTCTGGAACTTCATCTGTCCTTTGCCATTTCTTTCATCTGTCCACCTACGGTGTTCTAGCTTTCGAAACCTGACCCATCTGTGGCCATTTCTAGAACTTCGTCCCTCCATGGCTATTCCGAGAACTTTGTTTGTCCCTGGCTATTCCGAAACTCGACCCCTCCATGGTTGTTTCTGGAACTCCGTCTCTCCTTTTCCATTTCTTTCATTTGTCCACCCTCGACATTCCGACTTCCGAAACCTAACCCCTCCATGGCCATTTATAGAACTTCATCCCTCCATGGCTGTTCCGGGAACTTTGTCCATCCCTAGCTATTCTGGAACCCAACCCCTCCGTGGTCATTTCTAGAACTCTATCCCTCCGCAGTTGTTCTGGGAACTTCATTCGTCCCTGGCTGTTCCAGAACCCATCCTCTCCATGATCGTTTCTGAAACTCCATCCCTCCATAGTTGTTCCGGGAACTTCATCCATCCCTGGCTGTTCCAAAACCCGACTCCTTCGTGGCTGTTTCTAGAATTCTATCCCTCTTATTTTGTTTTTCCTGCCATCCATTTCCCGACTTCTGTCAGCGCTTCTAGTCCCAGCCTTAGGGAATGTTGTCCCCGATTCGCTGTCTGCCTTCCTTCAACCTTCTATCCATCATCCACCTTGGATCTCGCCACTTGGAGCACACATTAATTTTTGTGGTCCAAATGAACTCCAAATATGAATATTATGATGTTTTGATGATGTATGGGTGAATTTAACAAGGATTTTGTAGGATTTGACTAACGTTTGTATTGATTTACATATAAAAGCACTTACAACACTTCATGTATGCAGGTTTAAAGAAGCCTACTGTGGGTCCGTCGGGGAGACCCATTGAGAAAGATGAACAAGGAAAGCACATAGCTCCTGTCACCATTCATTTTATACCCACCTCTCCTCATGGTGTCCATCAATAGAGCTTGCATTAGAAGAAAGCCTGTGCCAAGGAATTCAATAAAAAAATGCAAGTTGGTGGCCTTGAAGATCTTTAAGGAGGTTGTCCACCCAAATCAGGGACAACCAATCCATTGATTCTAGTCGTCGATGAACCCATTTGATCCAATGAAGAAGGTTGCAAGTCCATAAAGCAAAAGGAAACTTTCAGGCAGTTTCAGCTACAGTAAAAGGGAAATCAGCTAGAAGACAAAACTACTACAGCACCTGGGCACTAAAAGACAAAATAGAGAAAAAGACAACAGATGTATTTTAAATTGCTGAATATTGTGGGGTAGGTGAAGCCCTAATGTAATTGAATTTGGGCCACACAATTTAATTCAATCCTAGCCATTCATTCAGACTTTGGAAGACTATAAATAGGGCTCTCCCCCTCATTTGTAAAAGGTTGGAGAGCTATTGTAAAAACATTATGCAGCAATTGAAAGCAACATTGCATGATCTATGGGTGTTACTTTTGAGCTTTCTCATTATGTGTGCATGGTTCTATCTTCCAAGTTAGTTTTAGTTGTTATTTTTTGAATGGATGTGATGATGGAAATTGTTGTTTTTGATTGTGGATATTTTTGCTATGTTGATACTTTTCTCGTCCACACTTTTGGTCATTTGTTGTTGGTAGATGGCTGTGCAAAGTTAGTCTAGACTTTGATTTTAAAGTTGCCTCTAAAAAATTATCTTTATTCATTAATATGTGTGGTAAATGAACGATAAAACATTTTTAGTCCTTAGAGGATAGCATAGGTTTCATGATACTGTGAAATTCTTGGTTAAGTGAAATTCTATTTTAAAGAAAACTGTCCATAGTAGAAGCCTCCATGATCACTGTTCATTCATATTTTCAAGTCTAGGAACCTCTTCTCTTCCCTGCTCTTTTTTCTTTTTTTTAATAAATAGCCTTAGGCAAGGTTCATTGCACATTATAAAGCTAAATCTAATGTTGAAATGGAGTTCAAGACTGTTGTTTGAATCTACAGAAAATGCACAACAACTCTCCCATCTTAAAAAATTAATTTGCAGATCCAACTTTCCCACTTTGTAACTCATCCATAAGTCCACCTTGTGATTCCAGAAAATCACATGAAACAACTGAGATATTCCAAGCACTGTCAAGACTTGACATTAGAGACCTTGGGATAGTGTTCTACAATTTGATTGTGGAAGATTGTCTTTCAAGAGAGGTGATGCACCTATGCATTACTTGTGTTGAGAAGTGCATAAAAAACACATCAACAGTTATCACTCCAAGTGATTTCTTTCCCACTTTATCAAATCCCGTAATAGATAAAGAGTCAGGTTGAATTTTTGATTTATCAACACCAAGTTTATCTAAAAGGCTTGCACTACACACATTTAAGGTTGAGCCAATGTCAACAAGGGTTTGATTTATCCCTTTGGTATTGTATTAAGCTATGATAATGAAAGCATCATATTTTTTTCACTTCCAAAGAAAGGAGCTCACTTTGGTCAAAAACAATGTCAAAATTTATTCCTTGAATTAGAGCTGCTATGTCATTTGGTTGCGCATTATAAGGGATATGAATTTTTTGTAAGGAACTTTGAATCATGTTATGATAGTGGAGGATTATTAGATAAGGTCCCATAAAGATATCTTAGCAGTAGTATTCTTAAGTTGTTCAACAAGATCATACTCCTTTCCATGTTGTGAAGGCAAATAAGGGGGACCTAGTAAGATGGGATTAGGCAATGGGAGGGATGTTGAAGGTGTTTCTCTTGGTTGTGGATTGTTCCTAGTGTTGTATGTATGAGAAGCAATATTGTAACTCAGTTGCTTCGAAACATTATTCTTAGGTGGTTCAAGGATAAGAACGGGTTTGTTTTGAACTTGTGGTTTTTTGAGAGGGTGGATAAATGATAAGTTTAGGATTGAGAGAGTACTCCAAGGGGTATCTAATGTGAATAACCTTAGAAGAATTATCCTTATTTTTATGATCTTTTAGTGAAGAGGAGTCTAGTGTTACTTCATCATCTTCATCTAAGGAATTAATATTGTCAATGCTCTCATTTTCTTCCACTATTATGTCTTCCTTAGTAGGAAATTTTATAGGAGAACTACAAACCAAATGTTCTTGACATTCAAGGATTGGTTCTTCTAAAGTTACTTCATCACAAGTAGGGGAATGATCAATGTTTAGATTTTCTTGTTCATCAATAGTGGGGATATTAGGAGAAGGTTCTATTTGATTGTTATGATTGTTCATGACTTTATCCTTTTTCTCTAAGGTCTCGTTCCCTTGTGTTATACCATCTACCCTAGTAGGAGAGCTTTTAGGAGAGAGGTAAACAAAAGGGTCATCACTCCCCATTGTTATGCAGTGTAAAGTAACTTCATTACTAATAGGGGAAGCATCAAGAGAAGGACTACTAGGGTTTTAATGATTATGAATAGTTAAATGGTTTTTTTCAAATAGATCTTCCCAAATGTTAGGGACATTAGGAAGGAGAGAGATAAGGTTATCACTTTCAATCCACATGTCCTCTTGACAAATATGATTTTCATGATTGTTCACAATTATATCCTATTTTACTAAAGCCTTCTTGCAATTAGGGGAGGTGTTGGGAGATGGATTTGGGGTAAGAAAAGTGGTGGAAATGATCTCATATTCTTGTTTTCTAATGTCTTCTAGTGGGGGAGGAGGATAGGAACAATGAAGAATCTCCATGCCTATACCTTCTTTCACCAAGATACCTTCATCACTAATAGGAGAGGTATCGAGAGAAGAATAAGTATGATTGTCAAGATTGTCTACACTACCTTCCTCACCAATGGGCAATGTTCTATCAAGGATTGTGCCAATGGTTTGATCTGCTTGCTCTAGGATGTTCACATAACTGTGAAAGATAGTAGAAGGATGACTAACATGTTTCTTAATGACCTCATTGTTGTATTCTGAATTGAACTCATAAGAGGGGATGTTGTACTTATGCAATCCATTTGTAACCATATCAAAGCCACATCTCTTGAAAGAAAACATGCTATCATGGAAAAGTAAAGAAAGTGCAATGCAATGACCTAAAGTGAAATGAAACTTTTAAATTTGAAACAAGGTAATTTACTTATTAAACTATGCAGTGATATGAAAATGGAATGTTGCAAATGCAAATTTGGAATTAAGCAATGCATGGAATGAAGCAATTAGAGCTAGATTCAGTAAAATGCATGAAATAGAAATTCAACCCACTAAAATAAAAAACCAATGGCAACAAACATAAGCAAAAAAAATCATTATTTAACCTTGAAAACTATAACTTCAAACTCCAAAGGGATTTGATGGAATCTTTGTCCTACTGATGAAATTTGGAGGGTCTAAAAATTGGAATAGTTAGCAAACAACTCATACATGGTTTTGAGAAAAAAACCTACAGAGGGACTAAGATGTTAGGAAGGGCGTTTTTGTCCTAGTAGAGGTTTTTTTCATCAGAAAAATATAAAATTTTGAGTTGTTAACAATGTTCCTAGGTTTCCTACCCAGGGACTTGATGTTTGGAAATATAAAATTGTACAAATAAATGCAAGAAAAAGTGACTATTGATAAGGAATTGGATGTAAAAATGAATTCATTTTTTCAATTTTGAATATAATTAGGATGATAAACAATGCAATTTTTAGTTTTTCAAAGAGATGATATGATGTAAGAAAACAAAAATGCAACCTATATGCACTTTCACTAATGCAAATATAAGAAACCCTAGATGCACTTTCATTAATGTAAGATGCAATGCAAGAATGGATGCAACCTATATCTAGGACTTCAATGGAATCCAAATCAGAAAATGAATGTTTAAAGAGGTTAGGTTCACCAAAATGAATAATGGGAAAATGGGTGCCTTATAACCTTGGTCATAAAACACAACTATTCTCTTATTTTAATTAAATAATGTCCTAAGAATCCTAATTGGACTGACTAGAAACCTCACAAGGTGAGTCAATTCATAATGAAGAGGACCTAGGAGGGGGTTCTTTTAGCTTTAAGGGGTTCACCACCAAGAAAACACTTGGAAAATACAAATGAACATTCAACCTAGAAAACCTAGTTATGCAAGCTAAATGAGATATGCAAATAATAAAATTATGTAGAAAGGAGATAGGATATGTGTACCTGGGAAGTCTAGAGATGTTGTGAGGATTTTGAAAATGAAAAGAAGCTTCCATAAAGAGATATGGAGGACTAAGATGCCCTGGGTGGCATATTAGTCCCACTACTATTTTTTGAGGCAAATATGAAATCTTCGGATGTCAAAACCGGATCTGGAAGAATCTCTGAAAAATATTCTTGGGAGGACTAAGACACCCAAGATGGAATATTAGTCTCATTCTGAATTTCTAAAAATTCTGAATGTGATCTTGAGCTCCAAGGTCTACACTTGCTTCCTTTCCGATCTCAAGTTCTGAAACTTCTGAATTTAGCTTGTAGGTGAGTTTCTATTAAGATAAAAAAAATTTAATGCAAATTTGCAACTTTTACAACTTTTCACTCCAAATGATCTTCAAGAATTCAACCTAAACCTGTAATCACAAATATGCAAGATGGAAAGAAATTGTTGTTTGTTAGTGAATGGGGGTTTACCTTGGTCAAATCCCTTGTTGGTAATTAAACCAAATGATGAAATGAAGCATGAAACATGAAATATGTAAATGATATCACCTTGTATGATGTCTTATGAAGAAAATCTACAATCTACCATGTAGTGGCCATGAAGAATGTAAATCTTGGATCTTGGAATATGATGTGAACAATGGTTGCAAATAGATCTTCAATGCTACATCCCCAATCTTGGCTCAACAACATGAATGGATGCACTAAACCCTTGATGATGCTTGAATATTGATGATGGATCCAAATGCTTGATGAAATGCTCTTGAATGCATAAAATTTCCTTATGAATGAATACTTGAGTGCTTGTTATGAGAAATGAGTGGAGGAACCTTGTATTTATACTTCTTCATGCATAATATCCAAAAATTAAACCACAATAATCTGACATATGAAATCATTAATTAAAGGAGGCTAAATCCCACCAAGATTTGAAATTCAATCCTAAAAAATAAGCCAAGGAGGACTAACACACCCTAGGTGGTGTCTTAGTCCCAAGGTTCAAATCTCGGGGCATAGACTCCAAAAAGGGGCCAATTTAAGATGCCTTGAAATAAGGATCCCAAGAACCATGGAAGACAAAGATGCCCTAGGTGGCATTTTATTCCTAGTCTACAAATCAGGGAAACTTAGACAAAATCATTAAATAATCATTTATCTTTTGATTGTTAGAATTTTCCATTAAAATATATAGTTAATTAGGCTTGTGGATGCAAAATAGGACCACTTAAGTCATAAAGAAGCATAAATAAAGCAAGGCGGGCCCAAACAAGTGTGAAAATGCAAGGGTATGCATTTTACTACACTACAAAAGGTATATTTGAGGAAAATTTTACTCTAATGGCAAGACTAGAGGCAATCGAGATCTTCTTAGCTCTCTTTGCATTCAAGAATTTCAATGTATATTAGATGGATGTGATGCAAAAATTCTTAAATGGACAGCTTGAAGAAGAATTTTATATTGAAAAATCAGAAGGATTTCAGTATACTAATAATCTAGATTATGGTTGCACATTGAAGAAGGCTTTGTATGTGCTCAAGAAAGCTCCTAGAGCTTGGTATTCAAGGTTGAATAGATAATTGTAGTAACAAGGATTCTGAAGAGGTTGTGCAGATAGTAATTTTTACATAAAAATAGAAGAAGAATAAATATTGATAGTTCTGGTTCATGTAGATGACATCTTTTTTGGAGGCAGCAGTGAATAAATATGCAATAACTTTTAGAAGGCTATGCAGAAATAATTTTAGGTGTCCATGTTAGGATAATTATCTTTCTTCTTGGGGTTGTAGATTGTTCAATCAAATAAAGGAATTTTTCATTTCACAACAAAAATACATAAACGAGATGTTAAGAAAGTTCAAAATGAAAGATTACAAACCTGTTGCAACACCTATGGTTATCATATATAAGTTAAGTAAAGATAATGAATTTTGTCTAGCAGATCAAAATTTGTACTGGTCTATGATTGGTAACTTGTTGTATGTAACAACATCTAGACTATGCAAACAATTGGAATGGTTTCCAGATTTCAAGAAACACATAGAGAGACTCATGTTAAGGTAGTGAAGATGATATTTAGTAATTTGAAGGCTACAAATTTTTTTGGTAGATGTGGTATCCAAAGAGTGGAAATTTCACTTTGACCATATTTACAGATGCAAATTAGGTAGGATGTGTGGATGACCGAAAGAGAACAAGTGGTGGTGCATTCTTGTTTGGAGATAGTTTTGTGTCCTGGTTGAGTAAGAATTAGGAATCAATTTATTTATCTATAATAGAAGAAAATACTTTATTGCAATATCATGTTGCACTCAGGTGCTTTAAATGAAGCATACTTTGAAGGAAATGAAGATTAGGTTTGAAGATCCTATCACTATTCTTTGTGATAACACAAGTGAAATAAACATTTCAAAGAATCCGATGATGCACTCAAGAAAAAAACACATTGCAATCAAGTATCATTTATTGAGGGAGAAGGTAAGATTGGAGTATGTGGATACAAAGGAGAAAGTTGCAAATATATTCATGGAGCCACTTCCTAAGGAGATATTTGAGTTTATCCAACAAGATTTCAGATTTGTTGCTCCCTCCTCTTGAATCAAGAGGAAGTATAGGGAGAGGGGGAGCTTGGTATCCCTATTGAAAGAAGGGTTGGTGATCTTGTGGAAATTTTTTAGAAGTAGTGAAGCATGGACTTAGGGGGAGTCTATACAAGAAATAGGTTTTTGTATGATATATGTACCTGTGTTATCATTCCTTTGCTATGATGTAAAAGGGGAGAAAGTGGGATCAAAATTTTGAATTGATGAAATTCTAAATTAAGGAGAAAGTGACCTCAAAATACTATATCTTTCACAAGGGGAGTAAATGCTATAACCAAGAAATCATTTAGGCATATGGTTCAGGCATGTTTAGTGGCCCTAGGTTTTTTCTGTTTGCCATCAATGTCAAAAGGTGAGATTATTTAACATAGGTCAATTCATTGATGTCAAGTTGATGTCAAAGTATTTTATTGATAGTGGTTATCAAAGGGTGTCAAGGCTATTATATGTGAAGGTTATCAAAGATGAAAAAGATTGTAAGAGTACTATAATTTTCATTTGATGCAAGGTCCCAAAATAATTATTTTTATTTGTGTAGACTATGTAATCAATCATATCTTGTATCATGTATGTTGATATGTCTCTACCTTCAAATAGTTAATTTGTTTATTATAACATTTCAAATATGTAGTCAACATGAGTGTGGTGGTCTAGAAGGACATATTTTGGGTAGAGATATTTTTTGCAAGGATGAAGGTGTTGTCATTGATTTCAATAGGTCAACTGGTTATGAACTAGTTGCTATTATCATTAATGTCATGGATGTAGGTTATTGGCTGTATGATAGGCTGTCATTAGGTGTTGTTTAATTAGTTTGAAAAGTGCATCAATTATCAATTGGGTAGTGTTCAAAGGTTATATGCAATAGGAAAATCTTCAACTATCTCTCTTTGATTTTCTAAGTGATTGGGACAACTGAAATGAAACTTAAGCTAAGAGGCCACTAAACTAAAAAGAATGAAATTATTAATCTAAAAAGCATAAAAACTAAACTAGAAAGCATGGAAATAATTAAAATAATAAGCATGTAAATTTCTTAAGAGGAAGTGCATGTAAAGAAACTATAAAACATATGGCTAACAATGGATAACAAACTTAATGATTAATGAAAAACAACTTAACAACTTGAAATTAATAGTGAAGGTAGGTGCTCTGGAACTTCAGTTAACATAATTAAAGATTATAGACTCACTACAACCTGCATGATTAACTTTAATGGAGCTCGACACATGCAAATAAACTTTACTCATACTTATCATTTACAAAACAAAAACAATAGAATTAAAAGTGGAATACTTATCTATATACTCTACATTCCCTCAAGTGGCTAGCTCTCAAGTGATCCTATGCTTAGCTCAGATCACATAAAATTTATAAATCCAAGATTACTCCATTCAAAATGATTCCATTCATAATAATTAACAACTCAGAATGAGGTTGGAAAACTTTATTTATTCATATTGAAAGTATAATTTAGAAAAATAGTTTTGAAACTCATTACAGCATCATAATGATATCTCTCTATTATATCATTGCTTCTAATAGTTAAACACTTATACAAAATATTCTTAACAAAATCCTATATTTTAGTTGGTAAAGATTACCACTGAAAAAGTCTTTAACTAAATTTAAAAAAATAACGGACTTAAGTCAATAACATAAAACATTAAAGAGGCTCAGAGTGAGCCACAAAGTCTTTCAATAAAAAATAACAAGAAAGCTACAAAAATTTGATCTACCATGTGTCCCCGAGAATTATGGCACCTATTCTTCTGGCGCTTGTCTTCAACCATATTGAAGTCTTTGTTGAATCCTCCTAGCTGGGCATGATGATTGATTATGCATTAAAACCTGTGCAATACTTTAGAAATTAAACCTTTAAGTTAGAGAAGGTTAGCTTATTTCATGTAATTTCAAAAATAAAAGATTATACACATTTTCACAAAAAGAAAGTTGTGGATATTTAATATACCCCATGCTCCCTTTGGGTTATCTTTAGTGTTTTTCTCAGTTTCTGATCATGCCCAATAATATTAAACGGTCTTCGTGACAAATTTTTGGCATTCTCTATTTGACACCGCCATGTGTCGTCGAATTGCACAACAAAGGAAAGATTCCCTTCCCTTCTTTTCCAAGCCCTGACCCGCTCCCACATGTCAACAAGTTAGGTGTGTTGGACCTATTTCCATATAACTCTCTTTCGGGCCCCAATTGCGTGCCACGTGGCCTTCACTTGTGCAAAATTTAGTGGGCCCCTTAAGCAGTACCGATAGAAACAATGTTGTTATGTGTCTTCTCATCGCAGTCTCTCATAAAAGTTCAACGATGATGAAATTCAGGCTGTGAAATGTCACCACGTAATCCTTCAACGCGGCTACATAAAAGGGAAGAGTGATGCAGATGCCAAGCTACCAAACTATGCCACGTTTTCTAAATATGGTGACACTTGTTTGCACATAACTAATCATGACCACTGCCATCATTTCATAGAGGATGTATCTGGCTGGTGAATGATTGGATTCATGCTCGAGAATCTTTTTGTTACAACAACAGTGATGAATCATTGCTGTAAGCATTATGATTCATAATGAGGAATCATTTATGTTATGGACTCTCAGGCGGTGGATGTCCTTGGCTATATATACTACTTCTTTCAAGGAGTAAAGGGTCCAAAAATATGTAAAAAGATATCTACAGGAGGATTTGGGAGACACTAGGCCTTTGTCTTGTTATATGATTGTAAAGACTCACATACTATACCCTTGTAATTTTTCCTTTCTATTTCTTAAACTATTGATAACATTATATTGTGTTGTTTCTGAATAGTTTGTTTACAACTTCAATGATTTGAATAGAATGCTGAATTTAGAACCATGTCTTTGACTCTTTCTATTTAGTAGAACTCTATGCAACTTATTTGATGTTATGGATTGAATTATTTAGGTCTTTCTACTTAACAGTAGTTATTCTGAACATAGCAGAATGATTAAGCAAGCCCTTAGATCACATCTATGAGATAGGTCTATCATGTTTTATATCTAAGTCTTCGCACATCGCCTTAGTTAGATCCATTTATTTTATAATGGCTTCCTTTTCCCATTTCAAAACCTCAGTTATAGAAGAAGCCAACTTCTTTAAAATTTGGAGGTCACTCAGTTTGCCACAATAGGTCCCCTCCTAAAACTGAGTTTCCCATAAGAGGTTGTTACCTTGCCAACTTTCGACATCAACAATTTTTTTTCTAGCATGCCTGTTGGGACTGCAAAGAGATATGCTTAAGCTTTAAGCAAGTACATGAGCCATCGACCAGTCACAAGATCCCAAATAGTAAACAATCTTGGTTTATTGGCACATCCACTAGGGTCAATACCAACTAGAACCCGTCATAGAAACATCCTAAACCCCAGACTAGCTATGTTGCCTATTGCAAACTGAAATTATGTGGCTTGGGATGCCAAGACTCCTCTTGTTTCCCCTATAGTGCCTGCCATTTGGGCACCTATTTTGGTATATATCCTCAAGCCTATTCCAAAATTTATTGGAGATGGCTCAAGAACACCATATGAACATCTAAAGATGTTGTAGACGTGTGTCTGGTGCATGAAGTAACATATGAAAAAATAGTGCCGAGGTTGCTCGTAGCCTTTTTAAAGGAAAAGCATCAAACTGGTATCACACTCTATCAACTAACTCCATCGGCACATTGGTGTAAAGCACCTTCACATTTTCACTCAGTTTAGTTTGCTTTGTTTTGCCTTGTAATCGAGGTCTAGGGGTAGGGAGTGATATTTTTGGGTTTGTAAAAAGGCCTAGGTGGCCAATTTTATGACTTGGAAATAGTTGTAATTTAAGTCAAGGGGGTCTTAATATTTTACATTAATTAATTGCTATGTTAATTAGTTTTGTTTGTGTCCTAACTTTGAGGTAAATGGAAGTCCAATAGTCAAATTTGTTGGAATTATTTTTTTGAATGAGGAAAAAAATTATAAAGGCATGAAAAGTGGAAAGATATGTAGTGGAAGTGGTGTGAACGAAGATTAAGAAGAAAGAAATGAAAATGTTCTAATTTTTGTATGTTTTTTCCTGAAATCTAAGTTTTTTCCTATTCTGAGCAACTCGTACAGTTAGAGTTTAATGGAAAATCTATGTGGATGAGTAGTACATCAAATTAGCTTAATTTTGAGTCATTTGTGAAGGATTCCCATTTAGTCATAGGATAGTTTTGATTTGTTTTCTGAAAATCACTCAGTAGGTAGGGTTTGAGATGATTTGTAAGCAAAATGAACCAGTGAAGGCCATTCCACCGTTGCTGCAAGTTGTGAGTAGGTGATATGAGCCTGTAGGATTGTAAAATGTTGGGTATTTGTATTTCTTGATAGGGTGGTAAGGTGAAACAATCATCAGACCGAGCTAATGGCTAACAAAGTGACTATTCCATGGTGAAAATATTGGTTTTTGGAGGGGACAGTGAGTTTATAGTCAATTTGGGTGAAGACCACACAAGAAACAGTGTATTGGTGATTGGTACACACTTTGCATGAGGTTCTTAAGGCCAGGAAAGACTTTGTAGACATATCTCCATTGTAAAAGAGGCCTTTTTAGGCCATGGTATAGCAAAGAAGGTCTGATTAAGGAGATACAGTCCAAAACAACCTAGGTCAGGTTTGGAGTATGTTGTAGAGTAGGATAAAGGGTATTCAAGTTTGTGGAGTTAATTTTGTGAAGAAAACTATATCACAAGATATAGTTGAATAAGTCTGTGCTATATGCTACTAGCTACCACAACCTGTCAAGAAGAAAGGTCACCAAATCAGCAATTGGATCAACACAACTAGTCAAGAAGCCTTAAGAAGAGTTATTAACCACCCTATCTTGCAATAGGTGGTATCGGATTATCTCGAAGACCCCTTTTTTGAGATATTCTCAAACGATGGTGATAGATCTTCTCAGTATCACCAGTTAGAGACCATCAAGCAGACCTTGTATGAGGCCTTGACTGACTTCAATACCCGATTTCACATAACTTGGCAAAGAGTTCAGGCTGCAATGTGCCCACCACTTGACTTGGCATTTATGTTTTACCTGAAATCCATCAATGCTGACATCTCCATGATGATTCAATCCCTTGGTGGATCCACATTACTGAATGCATACAACATAGCAGTGACAACATAGAACAATCTAATTGATGCAGGGAAGCTACCACCTTGGCCCATCAAGCCTATATTCCCTGAGACACCAGCTTCTACCCAAGTGATGCCACCTATTGCACCATCTACCCCTCCTCAATCTATGTACACATATGCAAGCACACCACAAAGCATTCCACCTGGTTCCTTGAAGGATGAGATGAGAGACATAAAGGAGATGTTGCAAGATACAACCAATGAAATAACCATCATCAAGCGCATTTAGGATGCTCCTGCAAAGCCGACTTATCAGAGTTATCAAGGTGGAAGGCCCTCTTACCAACATAATCAATTCCAAGGAAGTTCTCGCACAAATCCTTAGGTGCCAACAACAAGTCAAATAGTGCCAGTACCTACTCCATTGCCAAATACCAACTTAAGCTCAAACAAAGAGCTGACTATAGGGAAAAACAATATGATCGATGATGACAACCCCTGGTGTTTCCCTTGTGGAGATTCACATATCCCCCAAAATTGCCCACATGATAATCTACAAAAAAAGGTAGTAGAACAATGTAGCCAAAGCACGACGTCAGACAATGGGGGCTATGTATATACCTCCCCACAAATGGAAAATGCGGTACTCACCGCTCGAATGCAAGGAATGTCTCTGGAACAAGAGACCGATATAGCTCCCGACCATGCCCTCTTCTCATGGATGGAAGGAGAGGAGGTGGTGTTCACCTTCAAAGCATCCACTTTGGAATTTCTGTATGTGCAATCTGATTACAATGACCATTCCAAAGAAAGGCCCACCGATGAAACTATCAACCTGCAATTGGTCAGTCAACAGTCTGAAAATGAATCCGACCACTAGAATAGTGCCCTTGTGACAATGACACAAAGCCTTTGGCAAAAAAAGACCATAGCCACTAAAGCTAAGGAGAAAAAGCAACAAAGTCTGCCACCATTGGACCTGGTGGATTAGTTAAAGAAATCATCTGCTAGCGTTTCCTTATGGGAAATACTAGCTATGCTAGAACAAAATACACTATTACAAATGGTTTTTCAAGAAGACCCGATTGCAGGACTAGAGGAGCAAACACTTCAAGAGGAAACTACTAAATTGTTTCAATTGGCCAAAGTTCTTGCAAATACTACGGAAGAGGTCCTTGAGGAATATCTCAAAGAAGAATTAGCATTCAGAATTGATAAAGAAAAACCAAAGCCAAAGCCATTTCTATTAACCCTTATTGTGGGTAAGAAATTGTTGCATAATTCCATAATTGACTCTAGTGCCAACACCATAGTTATGCCCAAGCTAATAGGTGAAGCCTTGGGATTAAGCTATGAACCTTTGAACAAGGGAGTCATGCAACTGGATGATAATATGGTCAATACTATGGGAATCATTAAGGACCTTTCATTAACTTTGTTTATCTGCCCGAATATCACAATCAAGCAGGATACTATGATCATTGATATCCCTCCAATTTTTGGTCTATGCTTGTCCAGAGAATTCACCTTCAAGCTAGGTGGATACCTTTCTTTAGATTGGTCACACTTGATTATAAGGACCAAGCATGGATCCAAAATGAAACTAGAGTCTAAACCTTTGCATCTGAAACATGTTGCGGGCGAAGCTAGGGGAGTCTTTGAATAAGCCCACACTTCCATAAGAAAGGAGGAGATGTACTGCATGAAGCTTCTAGAAGATGAAATTATAGGAGATCAGACCAATCAAGAGGAGGTTCTTCTAAGAGAGTTTATTGACAAAGATCCTTTCAAAAATTATCATGCCACTGGACTAGAAACTTATATCATTTATGACGAGGATCAAGCAATCTCGAAAGTGGAAGAAAAACCCAAAGGCTTTTCTGTGATCAAAAAATGGGCACTACTTCCCAAAGGCAAGGTTGTATGTGAAGGCCTCATATTAATGTTGAGCCTAATGAAGCAAATTGACATCAAGCAAACAAATCGGCTCGGGATTTCTGAACTGATCAACAACCAAGTTTTGATGGATGGTCGTACAAGATCCTCTGAAGGAAAGATTTGGGACCTAATTAAGAGCTTCAGAAATTTCAATATTCAAGTTGTTCCTCAAGAACAAAATGATGATTCAAGAAGCTTGGCTGAAATCGGATCTCAAGCCTAACTGGTACCAGACTCGATGTACAACCAATGCTCTGAGCAAATGGTACTCCAGCTCACAAAACTAGGGGATGCAAAGATTTGGAAAATATTTGACAATGGTGAACACATTGCCTCGATTAGTTCGCAACTAGGAAAGGTTACAAACCATTTCCAATCAGGAATGATGGAAGTGCAGCAAGAACTTCATGAATTTTCAAGAAATTCAGTCACTTCTAAAGTTCCCCTTTAGCTAATACCAAAAATAAAAAAAGGAAGTTTGTAACAATTGAAGTTGATTATGCCCATGGTCAAATTAGAAAGGAAAATAATCCTAAAGTCAGATGTAGCATCATACATCAAAATGGAGAAAGATGCATGCATTTTTCAAAGGAAAATGAACAATTGTTGGCTTGGTCGTATGAAACATTTAGAGAATATGATCTTGAAATCATCCAATCATCATTTCATTTAGAGAGAGAGGCCGGATCAATGTGCCAAACCAAAGGTCTAGCGAATCTCAAAATTGAAGTTTTAGTCAATCCCAGCATTTAGACTTGCGACCTTATTCTGGTCCAAGAGAGTCTAAGTCAAAAACCAGTAGGGAATTATCACTCGCCACCCTCTATGGAATTGATTTTATGTGGTGTAGCAGGTACAGGCATTCTTAGCGGTCATTTAGACCAGAGGTTGGATGGCAAGGGTTTGGTGGTAAATTCCAGTCAATAGGAATCGAGAATCAATTGGCATAGGAAGGTTGATGGTAACAAGGGTTCGCCCGTGATGATTCAAGCAACACAAGGTGTTCCAAATAAAAGAGCATGGAATGAAAAACATAAACGTTTTCCCATCAGGGGAATCCATTTTGAATTTCTAAAGCTCATTCAAACAAACCTGCCATGTAAATATGTAATTAATGTGTTTGTTTTCTTCTTTTTGTTTTGTTTGTTCGACTAGTCTTCCCAAATTAGTGATGCAGCAAAGACTTACAGTACAATATAGAGAATGATACATATGCCAGAAAGGTTTTAAAAATCAAAGCAACAAGGCAAAGATGTTTAAACACAAAGCTATATTTTCATTATATATATACTATGTAGAGTATAATAGAAAAATGGCCTGGTGGCTACACTTCAAAAGGAGTATATATTTATATCGCAAAAGCCTCTTCTAGGCTATATACAAAAAATAGCAAAATTTCGAAGTAGAAAGTGATAAGCGGAGGGAGAAAAGTTTCAATCTCGCACAGAAGGAATAATATTAGCATCACCAGGTACCACATCATCCTTGGATATGCCAGCAACACCGTCCAGAGCAGTATTGGCAAGTGGTAGAGGAAATACCAGGCTCCTAAAGTCGGTATACCAGTTAATTTTGTAGAACGACACCACATTATAAATTTGGAGTAGAAAGTAATAGGCACAGGAAACCTTCTAGTGATGAACTTCTTGTGATTGGAAGTGAAAATTTTGTAGAATATGTAACCATGGAACAACTAAATCCTCCTAACAAACCAACGAAGGTCTCTTGCAGTCGGTATCCTTCTGAAGGCAGCATGTACTAACACCTCTCCAAGGTCGTTCAGGTATTTCTTCAGAAATATTTCTATCACCAATCATATGATAAGAAGCTTGGGGACTTGGATGTTGAGAAATGGTGCCACAAAGTGAGAGCTCATGTCAGTGTTTACCTTATATTTTTCTTCGTATTCAAGGCAGTCGCGACCAATCACCCATTTCATCACCACAATGGCCAAGGAATGCTTATTCTTTGTCATCCTTTTCAAATGCCTAGTCGAAATCTCACAAAGGAAAGCCATCTATGGTTTAGGAGAGATCAACCTGATAGGGGTGTCCATAGCATCAGGTGCTATACAATTGTTAGACAAAAAACCTATGCAAAGCATCTAAATTCAAACTCTATGCTAAAACTGTGTAGACTACAATTACCAAATGCTAAGCCAATCACCTAATGAGGATTCTGCTAAAGCTTCCTAAGATAATCTCCCTACTGACTAGATGCCTATTTATAGAAGCAACGAGGATAAGTGTGGTAATCTGCATACCATAAGCATGAGGTTAACAAGGTACTACCTCGAATGTTGCACCAAGGCTCATTTGAAGTTTTCACCAAGTTGTGATTGCAGGTATGATGTGATTCAGGAAAGTTAATTAATTAGCACAAGCTACTGGCAGCATTTAGCAGTAGCCTTTCAGCAAGATGATGAGGTTTTGTCCTTCTGAATTTTCCTCAAAACTTGAGAAAAGATATAGATCTATGTGATGGTTATTTCTTTCTTTGGCATAATCATTCCATTCGAGGTATTAATTTCCATGACATACGATGCCTAACCTGCTTTCAAATCGCCAACTCAATTTCCAAGGAAAAGTCACGTCGAGGATCATGAGTACTTTGGGTCATCATGGAGCCATGTCATTTCAAAATAGCAGGTATTTCACTTCGCATAAACCCAAGGGCTAGTAGTACATGTTGAATTTAATGCAGGAAAAAACAACCATCATCTACCACTCAGAGGAGGACAAAAAGCCAAAGATTGTATGTGATTGTTTTAAAATCAAAAAGGGGATTTTGAATACAAGAACTGTTGAGAGAATTTTGAAGCACAAGGTTGCTAAAAGACAAGTAGTAAAATTTCAAGAAGTTCAAGAGGAAAATGGCATCCGCTATCCCTAAGGTAACCCAAAACACACAGATGAATGAACCAGACCAAGCATCTCAGAGCTTGGCCACCGCAATAATGAGCGCACCTATGGTCAATATCTTTGAGGAGTAGCAGTCCTATGCTACACCTAGAATCCTAGAGGAACTAGAATGGCCCCACTCATGGCCAGTGAAGAAGGCCACAATCAGAGATGCTAATCTGATAAAGGAGGAGTGGGATAATGTCTATGACCCTGTCCTCAAGATCAACCCTAAGGGACTTAGGGAAGAAACTTTCGCCAGGATGAAGAAATCCCAAGAAAACCAACTACCATTCAAGCAATGGCAATGCAAACTTCCCCAATATATGGCCCTCTATGTGCACCACTACCCAGAGATGATTTATGAAACTACTCGACGCTTCAATTCGGCGACTAGCACAATTAAAGGAAGGAAATTACGGGTGGTTCTCACTGTAGAGGCTCTCAGGCACATATTGTGTGTCTCTGAGGTTGACACCAGAGAGCAACTGATGGAGCACTTCAGCCAAAAAAGGGTTTTGATTTCTAGAGGGGTAGGAATCAAGCCCTTGAATTTTATAATATTGAGACCAGGAGACCCCAGGATAGGAAGAACCATTGAAAAATATAGATTGTCATGCTGACTATAAACTAGCATACATGAAGGATTCTATCTCCATGATGGATTTTGTATGCGGCTTTGATAACGATGAGATCATTACCGAGGCTCAGTTGGGTCTAGGTTTCCAACTCTGAAGGCAAAGGGAACCTTTCTGGTATGATTTCACGGAAATGATTATCAAAGACATGAAGAAGTAGATTAGCGGGTTTGGAACTATGGGCAAGTTTAGGTATCCTTCTCTTCTCGCCTATATGTTCCTACATCAAAATCCAAATTTCTTCGAGGAAAAAATGAAGTTGGTAATATTTGATGAGAGAAAGCATAGGAAACCAATTTTAGTATGGAATCCCATACTCTGTTCCACTTTCAATTATTATGCATTTTTGGAAAATTTCCTGGATTTGATTTTGCGCGACCTGAGTGAGGATGGTGACTACTATCGCTTATCGGACGATTAGACTAGCTAGATGTGATCCTTGTTCCCTAAGTGTGATTGGTTTCTTGGTGAAAATTTCACATGTGTTCAAGTGTGTGGCTTTTGGGAAGAGCTGATCTGACTCCCCACATCCCCCACTGATTGGGTATTGGCCTTGGAAGTCTTCTGGTAGATGGTTGTCATGGAATAATTCTTTTGCTCTGACCCGAAGAAGAAGAAGAAATTTTTTTTGATTGCCCCATGAGCTACAAAATAGTGGTCATGGTAAGAAGAAGATCAATAGAGCTACTTGACGATAAGATGGAACACCTCAGGTTGGTTTTTATTAGTGATAAATGGGACTATAAACCTGAGGATAATTTGGGCGACACATCTATTAAGGTGAAGCATAGCCCTCACCCATACTGGGAAGCACGGAGAAATCTGATTGAGGATGACAAAAAATTCTGCGTAGACTTGATGCTTATGCTAACCGATAATTAAAGGTCGCCATGGCTCGGTTTCTATCTCATCAGGGGGAAGGTGGATGAAAATAGTCGTATAAGTACCACCCTTCGAAGAAGCTTGATAAAGGAGCATAGTTAGAAGCCAAAGAAGATAAATGATTTCTGGATCCACCACCAAGAGATTAAGAACCTCGACGCTCCTTTACAGGATGCATCAGTTTTTGATGCCAATGATCAATTTGACACCTTCTGGGACTAGGAACATCCGGACTCTGACACAAGTGATGCAAAGGGACCCAACTCTAAGGATGTCTCACGACGCTCCAACAAAGGAAAGAAAAAATGGAAAGCAGCAATGTAGCCTGGTACTGCGATTAGGAGGAGTATGCAGATAAATACTTCATGGTCAAGGTCATCACAGTCTCGACTGGTAGCCATGGCTAACCCCGAAGCAATGCAGAAACTAATGGACATGGAAGATTTGGAGGGTCCTCCGCTAAGTAAGAGGTAGCACACTAATACCTCTTCAGGAGTTATTTCGCAGGAGGTTGTGATCGACCAAGTATCGAAGATGAAAATGGCTACTCAGGTATCTTTCTCTCCCTCTTTTCTTGGCTCACAGTCTCTTGTTCCTTCTGTAGTACACATGACACCCATCGGTTCGGGTTTGAACCCATCTTTCTCTATCCCTTCTTCAATGACTATAGGAGTTTTTCCCCTTCCCTCTCATGTCGAACAGATGGCTTTCACTCCCCCTCGGACTGCTCCACCATTGGTCACATCCCCTTCAGCCACCCCATCTACATCCTCATCTGCATTCTTACCTTCTTCCATGTTGATGTCCAAGGCTGCTGTCTCTATCGCATTATCAGAGTCGATTTTGACTGAACCGTCGCAGCCATCAGAACTCGGTACATCTCCTTTGCCACCACCATTTTCCATGAACCCCTTCATGCCTTTGTCACCAGGGATTTGGAATATTCCTCCCTTCTCTCCACTCATGGTTGCCCTTTCAAAGAAGAAAAAATTTGAGGTCACCCGCCTCTTGTTTCCTTTTGCTGTCCCTCATGGCGTCCCTTTTGTAGGTGAACGAATCAGGTTCCAGGCCCAATTCTTGTCTCAGAGCAATACAATGAGGCACTCTTGAGCTCTTCGACTCTAGAAGCAACATGCAAAGGATGCTAGAAGACTAGTAGAGCCCAGAGTCCATACAGTTTATAACAAAGCTCAACAATTGTTGAGTTTCACAACCCTGCATCAAAATATTATCAAACCATAGGGGGAACTACAACCCAATGACTATGACATCCATGCCATTGGACTGGACTTGCATGTTGCCCAACCATAGGACAAGGTTGAGCTAATGGAGGAAACACAATGGGTGGTGACTACCAACTTCCTTAAGTCTGGGCGCAAATTGAAAAATATGGAGGATGAGCTCAAAACCATCAAAGCAAGGCTAGAGGTTGTGTTGACCAAGGACAAAGCACAAGAAGCTGAAAAAGTGCACCTCACACAAAATATGCATGTCAAGCAGGCTAGCTTGCAGAGAGAGCTCAAGAAATTCCAAACCCATGAATCTGATCAGATAGCTGAGCTACAACAAAGGAACCAAGAATTATTTGACAAGTTGGCCCAATTAAAGGGAGAGGTTCAACCGAATATCAAAGAGTTGCAACAATTGAATACCCATCTGGAGAAAATGGTATGGGAAAAAGAAGCAAACCAAGCAAGAGCATAGGCTCAATTTTAGGAAGATCTTAGGAAATTCAAACATAACCTGGATCAGGAGTCTGCAACCCAAAGCCAAGCTGAGGAAAAGTGGCTAGGCGCGCAAAATGACCTAAAGGAGAATCTCACCTCTGCCACAAAGTGAATTATGGGGCTAATGCGAGAGATTGAGACAAGGTTTGTGGAAATTAATTCCTTGAAGGAGATTTCCCAGAATCTTGCTCCATAGTCTGGCCTATGTTTAGTAGCCCAACAATTGTATGCCTCCTACTGGGTAAAGGTCAAGGCCTTATGCCCTACTCTTCAACTCACACTTCGATTCATGGCAGAGGTGATATATTTATGTAGGGAGGTTCGTGCTACGATGGAGCGGTTCCCACAATTCATAGGGGAAAAGGTTTCCGAGGTGAAAATACAACTAGACAAGCTGTACATAGTGTCAAGCAAGGATTTGGAACGAGAAGGGATTGAAAATCAAAGAGTAGCTACTAGGGTCGCAAAGAACTTTATCCACTACCAGGAGACCACCCTTCATGCTCAGTGATGTTTGGCTTCAATAGGGCAAACTATGGACAGTATTCAAGCAAGACTTTCCAAACTAATTGAGATGGGCTTGCCCTCTCCATTTATTCCTAATGAATTGGTGGCTACCGCATAGCAGATTGTAGCCAAAATTGAGGAAAGGAAGTAGGATTCATTAGTCTTCTAGAGTTTCAACCAACCTCCTACCGTCGAGGACATTGAGGGTGTAACTAATTAGATCACATGATTGCTTTTCCAAGTTGAGGATGGGTCTGAAATATGTTCAGTGTTGCCTTTTAAGGAGTTGATTGGCTTGCACGAAGCACACAAAATCTTGCGTGCCATATCAACACCTTCCGAGGTCGACTAGCTGCCCTTATAGGTTTCTCTTTCTAGGATCTAACTCCAAATGCCCAAGGAATAAAAATCTGGTCTATGAAACCAAAGAATTTTGGATTCACCGGTCCACAGGAAAAACACCTTTGGTAGTCGCCAAAAGATGTGGGTATTTAATATACCCCATGCTCCCTTCGGGTTATCTTTAGTGTTTTTCTCTATTTCCGATCATGCTTGATAATATTAAACGACCTTCATGACAAATTTTTGGCATTCTTCGTTTGGCATCGCCACATGTCGTTGAATTGCAAACCGAAGGAAAGCTTCCCTTCCCTTCTTTTCCAAGCCCTAACCCGCTCCTGCATGTCAACAAGTTAGGTATGTTGGACCTATTTCCATATAACTCTCTTTCAGGCCTCGATTGTGTGCCACATGGCCTTCACTCATGAAAAATTTGGCGCGCCCCTTAAGCAGTGGCGATAGCAAGAATGCTGCCATGTGTCTTCTCATCACAACCTCTCATCAAAGGTCGGCGAGGACAAAATTTGGGCTGCGAAATGTCGCCACCTATTCCTTCGACGTGGCTACATAAAAGGGAAGAGTGATGCAAACGCCAAGCTGCCAAACTTTGCCACGTTTTCTAACTAAGCCGACACTTGTTTGCATAGAATTAATTAGGACCACTGCCATCATTTCGCAGAGGATATATTTGACTGGCGAATGACTGGATTCATGCTCGAGAATATTTCTGTTACAATGGTAGTGATGAATCATTGTTGCAAGAATTATGATTCGTAATGAGGAATCATTTCTGTTATGGGCTCTTAGGCGGTGGATGTCCTTGGCTATATATACTACTACTTTCAAGGAGTAAAGGGTCCAAAAATAGGTAAAAATATATCCATGGGAGGATTTGGGAGACACCAGGCCTTTGTCTTGTTATATGATTGTAAAGACTCACAGACTATGCCCTTGTAATTTGGCCTTTCTATTTCTTAAGCTATTGATAACATTATACTATGTTGTTTCTGAATAGTTTGTTTGCAACTTCAATGATTTGAATAGAATGCTGAATTTAGAACCATGTCTCTGACTCTTTCTATTTAGTAAAACTTTGTGCAACTTATTTTATGTTATGGAGTGAATTATTCAAGTCTTTCTACTTACCAATGGTTATTTTGAACATAGCAGACCGATTAAGCAAGCCCTTAGATTGCATCTATGAGATAGGTCTATTGTGCTTTATATTTTAGTCTTGGCGCATCGCCTTAGTTAGATCCATTTATTTTATAACAGCTTCCTTTTCCCATTTCAAAACCCTACTTATAGAAGAAGCCAAATTCTTTAAAATCCGAAGGTCACTTAGTTTGGCGTAATAGCCCCCCCCCCCCGTAAAACTGAATTTCCCTTAAGAGGTTGTTACCTTGCCAACTTTTGGCATGAACAAAAGCATCTATTAATCCTAAAGACAATTAATTGGAAAGATAAAGGTGGATGGAAAATATGAGGAAGGGTATTTATTTTACTTGTATTGATGAGGTCATTTTTACCTCATCACTGTATATGTCAAGGATATTGAGAAAATTGTAACATGAAAAAAGGTTGTAGGTGTTTAGTGGTTTCTCCGGGTTTTTCTCCTATGATTGTGCAGTTCAAATATGTTGATCATGGTTGTTGGAAGCTACTATATCTAGATTTTGGGCTTCTGATTCATTGTGTAATGTGAGTTATGTTCACCAGTTGTGCACTATGGTTTTGTGTGTATCTGAGTAAGGTCCAGTACAAATTTAGTTGCTCCAAATTTCTTTTTGTTTGTCTTATTAATTGTGGTTCTAGAGTTAAGATGTTATTATCATGTTGAAGATAATTTTGGTGTCTAGAATGATTGGATAATGTTAAGGGTTGCATGTGCTTAATTTTTCTATGTGTTTTACATTGGTTTGGCCAACCTTGTGTTAAACACTAATTTTTAAGTTCATGAAGAGTGTTAGGACCTATTTGGATCCTCATCAAGTGTGTGTTTGGGTTTCCCTCATTCTAATTCCACCCTAGGATGTTTGAGACTGACCTAATTTGAATTTAAATGATGGATGACCAACTTTGGATATTTTTTAAAGTTGAAGATGGTATAAATACATGATGAGTTATTGGCGATCAATGTACAAAGAGATAAGTGCAAAGAAATAAATAAATATAGATATGAATTAGTGTGTATGTGATGTGAGTGAGGCAGATCCATGTGAATTCTAAATGCTGAGTTTTTGAATGTCATGATTTGAAGGTGTACTCTATTATCCATGCATTTCTGTAAATGTTTTAGCAAATTGTGGTGGAAATATTTGTTGTATTGAGATTATCTTCTCTCTATAACATATATATTCTATATTCATTGTATCTATGTGGCAATGATCACTTTGGGTGGTTAACCCTTCCTAGATAGTGAGTCTTGATTCAAACAGTTAGTCCTATTTTAGCAGTGAGCCTTCTCTAGAAGTGAAACTTTGTAATTGGGTTTGATATTCTTCATATTGTGAGCTAATCCTCATCATGATTTTTCCCTTATTTGGTTTTCCACGAAAAATTCAGTGGTGTTGTGTATGTGTGTTTCTTTTCAGTTTCTACCTCTACACTTAATGTTTAATCATTTTAACAAAGTGAAGGATTTGTAATTGATCTAAGTTTTGGTGGATTCTTTAAAGATTAAAATTTACTACAACTAATTCATGCCCCCTCTCAGTTATATTGTTCAACAATTGGTATCAAATTTTGGTTCCTTGGAGAAGAGCTTAACCTCTTAACGAAGGTTTAGGATGGTTGACAAGATCACTTTTGAGTATCCGAGGTTCGATGGAACTAACTATTCTATTTGGAAAATATTGATGGAATAATATCTGGAGTATTGTGGATATGATGTTGAGAAGGCTTACAAAACTAATTACACTCCTCCTCCTAATGGTCCAAGTACAAATGATGAAATCAAGGTACATGAAGTGAACAATAAGGAAAAGTTCATTTTGAAGATTAGTCTTGAACATTTCGAGTTGATTAAAGTTCAAAATCTGAAGATTTCTAAAGAAGTCTGGGATGCTTTAGAAAAGTTGCACGAAGGAGATGAAAGGGTTAAAGAAGCAAAGTTGCAAAATTTGGAGACATGGTTTGAGTTCCTACATATGTTTGAAGATGAGAATGCTAAATCCTATGTACAGAGATTGGAAGAGGTAGTAGTTGGAATGCAAGGACTTGGTGCTACAATAGATGAATCCAGGATTGTAAAGAAGATTCTTAGAACTCTCACTGATGCATACAATGAAAAGGTATGTGCTATTGAAGAACATATAAACCACAAGAATTACACTAAATATCAGTTATTGGGAACTCTGACATCTTATGAGATAAGAAAGTCAAATTTAAGAAATGGACCCAAATTAGAAACTACTTTTAAGGCTATAAGAGCTAAATATCTAGATGAAGAAAATATTGATAAGTAGAAGCTAAATTTGTGAGAATGATGAAGAAAGGATCTCATAAATATGAAGGTAAGTTTCCCTTTAAATGCTTTAGTTGTGAAGGAATGAGTCATTATGCTTCAATATGTCCAGAAAGAGCTAAGAGGAACAAACAAAGATTTAACAAATAAAAAAAAGGTAAGAAGATCAATAGAGCATATTATGTGAATGAGGATACTAGCATTTCAGATGAGGAATTTGATTATGGAGATGTTGATGACAATGGATTCTTGTTCTTGGTTATAAAAGATGAACCTACTTCTGCTAACTCTAAAAAATAGGTGAAGGAATGCCCTTTGGAGAAGGAGAAAAATGAAGGTACTGTAATCTCTACCCTACATGCTAAATAGGAAAATAACTATTGGGTTGTTGATAGTGGTTGTTCACATCACATGACCGATGATAAGAGTAAGTTAAACTTGAAAAATATTGTGGAGGCTTAGTTATGTTTGGAGATGATATTGGTGCTAAGATTTGTGGGATAGGTTCAATAAGTTTTGATGGTAAGCATAATACTTGAAACAAAGAAAATAGTGTGGGCTCGCTTTGCTTCTAGGGTTTTGGACCTAAAAGGAGATATACTATTTTCTTAATTTCACTCAAGAACAACCCTTGAGATTCCAATACAAAGGTGATTGAAATCTGGCAAAGGGTGTGTTCTAGGGGATTGAATAATGTAAATAAGGAATTCACGACAAAGTTTAGACTTGGAAAGAAATTGAAATGAATGATGAAATTTACAAACCCTTATTTGATGCAAGGCTTCAAATAATGATATAGAAATGTAAACAAACAGTAATAGGGAAAAAAAAGTGGAAATGCGCACGTGGGAAACTGGAGAGGGCAAAATGGAGGTCTGAAACCCTAGAAAATTCACTATTGAAGCCCACTAGGACTCATTCACCAAGCTAGGTGAATTAGTCTAGTCTCAGGAAATCTGTTCCCAAATAGGTTTTAGACAAAAGGGTACTCAGATCTGCAAGAACCTCTGACATGCAATAATAGTGGGACTCATTTGCCAATAGTGGAGAATCAGTCCACTTCTAGATTTCTAGAAATTCAAAGTTGTATTTTATATCCCTCGGTCTACTCTACTATTTTCGATTCAAATCCGGGTTTGAAACTGCTGAATTCAACTTGTAAGTCTTCTCCAATTTCCTCAAAGGTTTGTTCAGAATCTTGGTAAGTTGAATTTTCTTTGACAACTTGATGACAAATTTTCCAATCTTTCTCTTTGATAGATCTACAACCTAGACCTGCAAATCACATGCAAAGAGAGGGAAAAATAGTTGTAGGGTTAGAGGATGGGGGTTTTCCTTGGTCAAACCCCTTTTTGGTAATTAAACCTTGAAATAGAAAGAAAATGTAAGGAGATTGATGAATGAACAAAAGGTGATGTTTCAACTTACCAAGCCCTTGCAATAAGGTGTTGAAAATATGCTTGAAATGGCCACAATGGATGTGATTCTTGATTCTTGCTTATTGAAGATAGATCTTGAATGCAAAGCTTGCTTGGATCATGAACTCTACACCACAATTGTAAGCACAATAACAAACATGAAGAATGTGATCTTTGCAATAATGATTGATGCTTGAAGAATATTCTTGAAAGCTTGATAATATACCCTGAAAGCCTTGAATGCTCTTGCTCAAATGAATGATTGAATGCTTTAGGAGTGCTAGGATCTTAGAATTTTTAGGATTGAAATGAGAGAAATAACCTTGTATTTATACCCAATTATGCAAGAATTCTTGAAATTACAACACTACAAGAAGACATTAGATCTTGGAGAATTGTGAATGAGTCCCACCTTAGGAATTTAAGGTGGGTTTTTGAGGATTTGATGTTTTAAACGCCATTTGTTAGGATTATCCTAAAAAATACACCAAAATAAGGCTCGTGGATACAAAAAGGAGCCAATTAAAGCATAGAGAGCTTAATTATTAATGACTAGCCTAGAGGAATGTGAAAGTGTGCTACGACACTTTACAACACACCAAATAAGGCAAGGCTAAGAGAAACTATGATGAAAATAATGTTAATTATGCTTAGAAATCCTAGAAAAGTGTGAAAGTGTGTTGCAACACTTTACAACACCTTTACAAGGCATCATTAAAGTACATTAGTTCACAAGGGACCAAGACCTAATGTGAATGTGTTATCCATATTACAAAACTAAATCAAGGCCAAAATAAGCCAAAATCCGCAAGATGGAGCTAAGCAAGTGCAAAAAAGGATAAGGACCCTTTTTTCGATGTTACAATATTGATGATGTCTACTATGTTAAGAGCTTAAGGCATAATATTTTGAGTGTTGGATAGATGTGTAGTAAAGGATATAATCTTGTTTTTAAGAATGAAAGATGTGAAATCAAGAAAGACTCCAAAACAATGATTGTTGTAGGAAAGAAGTCTGAAGGAGATATATATCAACTTAAGGGTGCTGATGGATGATTCTTTATGAATTAGATTAATGAGATTTGGCTACGACATCGAAGAATGTTTCATATGAATTTTGATAATCTTGCAAGGATTAGTGCAATGCAAGTCGTGAGAGATTTACCAAGGATTACAAAGCCTATTAATGCTATTTGCAGGAATTGTCAGTTTGGAAAGCAAGCAAGAAATAACTTCAGATCAAAGGAACAATATACTACTAGACTACTAGATTCAATTCAAATAGATCCCTGTGGTCCTACAAGAGTGAAAAGTATACAAGGTGAAAGTTACTTTATTCTTTTGATTGATGATTACTCTAGGTATACATGGGTTACATTTCTTAGAGAAAAGTATGAAGCATTAGATAGATTGAAGACATTCAAAGCTATGGTTGAAAATGAAGTAAATTTGAGGATAAAATGCTTAAGGTCTGACAGAGGTGATGAATTCACCTCCCATTAGTTTAATATGTTTTGTGAAGTTCATGGAATAAAAGGATAGTTATATTCTTCGAGAACTCCTTAGCAGAATGGAGTTGTTGAAAGGAAGAAAAAAACAATTCAAGAAGTTGCTAGATCAATGATTACTGAGGCTGGTCTACTGAAAGTTTACTGGAGAGAAGATATTCACACCATTTTCTATGTATTCAATCTAGTTCAAGCAAGAGAAAATAGTACAAAGACCCCGTATGAGGTATGGTGTGGAATAATTCCTATTGTTAATTATTTCATGGTATTTGGAAGTAAATGTTATATCAGATGAGATGAAGAAAATTTAGGGACGTTTGATGCTAGAAGTGATGAAGGTATATTTCTTGGATATTCTACGAGAAGCAAAGATTACAAATGTTTCAATAAAATATTGAGAAAGATTGTAGAAAGCACAAATTTCAAAGTTGATGAAGCAATGTAGAATTCTATTGATGTTGATTTATATATACTTGATGAACCTGATTGTGTAAGGATTGAAGAAGTTGTAGAAGAATAGAAGTATGGGAAAGAGAAGAATAATGAAGAAGAAGAAGAAGCTTTAGTGGTGTCCCCTATGACACCTAAATTTGTACAAAAAAATTATTCAAAAATTCAGATAATTGGAGACAAGACTAAAGGAGTATTGACAAGAAGTAGAGCTACTCCCGGTGAGACAAATATGTGTTTACTTTATAATATTGAACCAAATACTATAAGTGAAGCATGTAAATATGAGCATTGGATGGAAGCTATGAAAGAACTTATGCAAATTGAGATGAGTCAAACTTGGAAATTGGTCCCTAGAGCGATAGATAAAAACATAATTGGATCCAAATGGGTATTTATAAACAAGTTGAATGAGAATGGATAAGTGGTTAGAAATAAATCAAGGATTGTGTGTAAGGGCTACTAACAAGTAGAAGGCATAGATTTTTAGGAGAATTTTGCTTAGTTGGAAAGAATGGAAGCTATAAGGATGTCTTTAGCATTTGCTACTCATAATTATTTCAAGGTCCATCAGATGGATGTTAAGTTTGCATTTTTGAATGGTGAGCGAGAAGAAGAAGTCTACATGGAAAAACCAAAAGGATTTCACTGGTCAGATCAATCAGATATGGTCCACAATTTCTCTTCGAGATAATAATTCAATTCAAAATCACAAACCAAATTACTTCACAAATGACAAATACTAAGTACTACATGATATTTATTACCTAATAAAAATTCTTACCTATACCAAACATACTTCAATTACAAAACCCTAAAGCCAAGTTACTTTTATGGCCCGATTATTGATTGCACGGTTACAATGACCACGTGGGGAGTGTAACCAAATTAAATATAGCTCACCAAATCTGTTTGCCCTATTTGCAGTCTTAAATTCTTGAACATTCTACTGCTTTCCCTTTGAAATTATAGTTCTAACTCTCCCATTTGTAATTTCCCATAGCCATGCACCATGCTCTAGAATATAAGTGCTAATACTTAGGGTTTAATCATTTGAACAAAAAATGTCTATGTCACCCCAGTCCATAAAGATTATTTAGAAATAAACATTTTATAGGTAGGCTAACTCGTGAAGGCATCACTTATTTGTAAGTTTGATTAATTATTTTTAAAAATTGGAATAAGACCACCCTCAAGAGTCACATCCTTAAAAAGAGAAAAAAATTAACCAAACTTACAACAAAGTGAAGTGAAAATATCCATAAATATTAAGATTGAAATATAATTAACATTTTTTAAAATTATACTCAAATAGTCAAAGATTGTAATCTAAAATTATGTAGAAACAAATATTTTTGGAATTAATACCAACTACCTATTCACCTACATTTATTCCTCTGTAGACCACTTCCTCTCCCGCCATCTACATTCTCTTAGCTCATATGTGCAATATATCTTTCTTCAACTCATATCCATATTATTCTTCTTTCCCATTCATTGCATCAACATAATTGTGCCTACGAATTAATTGTTAAATATATGCTCAAATCTTATCCAACATTGGAAAATTATTTAAAATTAATTATAATTAATATCTTTGTTTTGGCTCTTTCTTGTTGGGGATATATGTTGGTTTAATAATTATTTTTGGTAATGAAAAATGTTGTAAGAGAGTAGTTAATATATTGTTGTAGCAACAACTCTTCAAAAAGGGGGTAATATTTTGTATGAAGATATATAAGTGATTTGTTATAGCAATAGTTTGAAGAAGAAACCACCAAACAGGGGATGATTTTCATGTTATTTTCTGAATGTATGAAAAGAGAAACAACTCTGTTTTGGGATTTGTGAAAAGAAAGAAGTTTGTAGATTTTGAAATGGTCAAAATATAAATCATTTTTAGTTTATCCTCTATCTCATCTTTGAGTTTGCTACTCTTTGTTTTTTATTTTGTTTTTTTCCTCTTCCTCTTCCTTCAATTGGTATTAGAGTAGGTTTATCACCACAATAATTTTCAAACCTCTAAAGTTTTCAACAAAGGTGTTTTCAAATAGACATGCTTTCACAATCAATGATGGAAACAAGCACAAGCTTAACAAACCTAGAAGTCCCACATTTTAATGGGAAGAATTATGATTATTGGGCAATCACCATGAAATATTTATTTTTGTCTCAACATATTTAGGGTCTTGTTGAGAATGGATTTTCAGAGTTAGCAAATGCAACAAAATACAATGCATTGACTCAAGTAGAGAAATATTTGTTGAGAGATAATAAAAAGAAGGATTCCAAGGATCTCTTTTATATTTTTCAAGAAGTGCGTGAGAGCATTTCTCTAAGGATTGCAGTAGGAAAAAAGTCTAAACAAGCGTGGGTTATTCTTCAAACAATTTATCAAGGTATGAAAAAAGTTAAAACTACTAAATTGCAAATATTGAGAAAGGATTTTGGAATAATATACATGAAGGAAATTGAATTAGTAGATTCATTCTTCACCAAAATTATTTAACTGGGAAATTAGATCATATCACATGGTGAGACATGAACAATAAGGGAATGTGTGCTTTATAACTTAGGTCATAGAACACCACTTTTGTCCTATTATCATTCAATAATGTCCTAGGTATCCAAATTGGATTGACTATTGGTGCAAGAGCACCTACAACCTTAGTGCAAAATTAGTCATTTGGTTAAGTCTAGGTGATTAAGTTCTTTAGGGGTTTTGTATATTATTTTTACAATAAATAAGATGGTTTTTGGAGTCTTAGGTTTTAAATTAATAAAAGGTTGCAAAAATGATCTATTGTCAAAAAATGCAATATTATGGAATATGAAGGGATAAGGGAATTCAAAAGGTGGTTATGGACATTGGGAAGGTAGTTTTAGTTTGAAAATTGTATTTAAATCCTTCAAGGGCTCGAGAAAAGGCTAGTTGATAGTTGTATTGAAGTCACATATCAATAAAAAACATTCATATTCTACAAATTGGCTCTATTCTTCTATTTTTCTGAACTTTATCCCTTTGTACAGACCGTACAGGCCCCCAAATGGACTAAAACCTTTTGTATGATGTATAATTATGAATTAACTTTCCTTTGAACTCAAATTGAGAGTCTAACATTCATATTTGTGGAAGTTTTCAATATTTTTCCTATGGCAGCCTATACACATAGATTTGGAGGTTTGATTTTGTTTTAATGACATAAATGTCAATCCACATACTATCCTGATCTGTTACTCAATGGATTGAATTTTTTGATGGTAGAGTAGGTGATAATATGTTTTAGGAATAAAGGAAAGCAATTTGTTTGGATTGGAATGATACCCTAGGGCTGATAAATAGAATTTTCTATGTGGAAATGATGGATCTGAGAAGGGATTTGTCAAATTATTGATGGGGCAGCATATGTAATGGTTGATCAACCTTGTGCAAGGTATTTGTGACTTGTTTGATGCATTGGTTATGTTTTATAAGCTCGGTATAGGGGAGTTTTTGTAAAGCCTTGTGTTTGTGCATGGAAAAGGAGGGTTTCATGGATCAGCGGTCTAGTGGCCAGGTATCTGACAAATGATTGGAGAATTTATGGTTTTGCATCACATTTTGTGAATTTCAAGTGAGTTTGAGTGACAAATAGTACTTTGGGAGGGACCTCCTTTGTAAAAGAGGGCAAATCTAGTAGCCTAAAACAAGCGTGTTGTATTGAATCTCTACATTGTTGCAAAGAAGTCACTTGGAATCTTTTAGGACAATTGTGTTGGTACTGTGGGAAGTCTAAGTTGATGGTTGTCAACCCTTTGTATGTCCTTCAAAATATTTCACTAAAAAGTGTGTTTGAGAGCTAGAAGCCTTTAGGTGGGTATTTGAAATAAGGTGGATTTGTAAAAGCATCTTAATCTTGTTAGATGCCTCTTATGACCATGTGGAAGATATGAGTCTCTTGATGAAGTTGGGAACCACCTTTTCTGCATCAACTATCAACCCCAAAGGGTGAGTCAATGCTCAATGAAGAAGTCCTAGGAGGGGTTTCTTTAAGCTTTGAGGGGTTCACCACCAAGCAAAAGCTTGGAAAAGATAACTTAATATTTAACTCACAAAACCTAGTAATGTAAGTTAAATGAAGGATGCAAATAATGAAATTATGCAACATGGAGTTAGGATATGTGTACCTGGGAAGTCTAAAAATGTAACAAGGATTCTGGAAATGCAAAAATGTTGCCAAAAAGTGCTATGGTAGACTAAGATGCCATTACTGTTTTCTTAGTCCCACTGCTATTTTCTGAGGCAGACACATAATCTTCGAATGCCTAAATTGGATCTGAAAGAATCTCTACAAAATACCTTAAGGAGGACTAAGACGCCTTAGGTGGTGTCTTAGTCTCATTTGGTTTTTTTGAAATCTCCAAATTTGGTCCTGAGGCTTAGCTTCTACACTTCCTTCCTCTCAGATATCTGATCTCGAATCTTTCGAATTTGGCCTATCAATGAGTTTGTGTGAAGATGGCAACTTTGTAATGCAACTTAAAATTTTTTGCAACTTTGCACTTCAAATGATCTTCAAGTATTCAACCTAAATCTATAATCACAAACATACAAGAGAGGAAAAACTTGTTGATTGTTACTGAATGGGGGTTACCTTGGTCAAACCCCTTGTTGGTAATTAAAACTTGAAATGAAATGAAATGGAGGGAAATGATGAATGAATAAAGTGATATGTTGCAACTCACCAAACCCTTGTTATGAAGTCTACAAACTTTGTGTGAAATGGCTAGCTTGGCTATAGATCTTGAATCAAGGGAATGTTTGATAGATCTTGACTTGAATTGCTTGCTTGAATCAAAACCCTACATCACAAATGCTAGCTCAAAAACACACATGATGCAAGAAGATCTTTGATATGATGCTTGAATCTTGATGATGACTCCAAATTCTTGATGAACCGCTCTTGAATGCTCTTGTGAACTCAATTATGCTATAAGAAATGCTCTCAAAATTACGCCACACCAAGATGACATAAGCTAAAAGAAATTTGTATTTATACTTATCCATGCTTAATATCCCAAAATTACACCACACCAAGCTGACATATGAATTCATTAATTAAAGGAGGCTAAATCCCACCAAGATTTGAAATTGAATCCTGAAAAAAAGCTTAAGGGGAACTAAGATGCCCTAGGTGGCATCTTAGTCCCGAGGCATGAAGCTCAAGGCACAGACTCCAAAAAGAGACCCATTTAATATGCCTTTGAAATAAAGGTCCCAAGACCTTTGGGGGACAAAGAAGCCCTAGGTGGCATCTTAGTCTTGATCAAATAATCAAGGACACATACCCAGAATCATTAAATTATCATTTATCCTTTTTTTCTTGTCAAGATTAGCCATAAAAAGATGTCTCATTGGGCTTGTAGATGCAAAATAGGACCAATTAAGACATAAATAAGGATAAATAAAGTAGGGTAGACCTAAACAAGTGTAAAAATACAAGGGTATGCATTTTGGGTATGTGCAGGATCATGATGGGCCAAAAAGTGGTGATATGTAAGTGATATGATGGCCCATGTGGCTGACAACTTTTTTTTTACCCAAAATTGATGAAATGAAAAGGGTTTTTAAAGGATATTCTCAGCTTTCCACCAATATAAATTATGCTTTAATTTGAATTTAATAAATAATTATTATTCATTTTCTATTCGAATTACGACTAAAGTCCTGATTGATAGGCTGATTGAAAAAAATCTATAGCTTTCAAATGGTATCACATTTTTTGAATCTGAAACATGTGTCACATTTTGTGGTTTGCATAATATAGGATTAAAATAATAATAATTGAATTTCATGAAGTTTTGACCAAGTTAAGGTGGTCAAACATACGAGTTTTTATATTTTTTAAAATTTGTAATAAAAAATCATAATTAATTATTTACTTGGAAAAAAATATACAAAAAATATGCATCACATCGGGACATGAGTCCTCTACTTATATCTAAAATATTATAAAAAAATATTATCATTTTATTGTGGTTAGGGTGGTCAGACAGACACGTACTTCTTATTTTTTCCCTAAAATTTAAGTACTACTGCATTGAAATTTCAAATTTTCACCAAATAGATTTTTATTTGTTTTACATATACCTAGTATTTTAGAAACTAAATTAAATTTTCTACAAATTCTATTCTTACATATTTTTGAAATAATATAGAGAACTTATTCAAATTTTTACATCAAGTTGTCTAACTCTAATTTTTTGAATTATTATTGCCACTTAAGGGCCTATTTTTTCCATGATGATCCTGCACATACCTTTTTACTGCACTATATTTAGCCCCTACTTTAGTGAGAGGATGAACTTACTTCAAACTCACACTAAGATAGCCAACCACAAAATAAAAAGGGGTTCAAATGTACAAACTCTAGTAAGATAGGATGACAATGATCAAGAGGGTGGCCAAGCCCCCAAGATCAAGATCCTATGGAAAAACAACATAGGAACAAAGGAATAGACTTGTGGATGATATATGAAGCCATAAATAGATTGCAAACATACACCATCAAATGTAGGAAAAAAGAAGCAAAAAAAAATAAAAAATGCAATAGATAAAGCTTTGAGTGACTGTCCAACGTGTTGTGGACCAAGTCTAGGTTGTTTGTCTAAAATGGTTTACAAGTGGAACACACTATCCGCTATGCAAACAAAAATGCATGCTCACAAGGGATAGTGAAGCTAGTTGTTCACTAGGTGAGCCTCAAGAGGTCCATATCAAAGTCATACCCCCATGACTATGATAAGGAAAACATAAAATGCCTGCTCACAAGGGCTAGTCAAGCTAGTTATTCACTAGGCGAGCTCTAGGGGACCATATCAAATCCATACCTCCATGACTTTAATAAGGTACAAAGATGCAACATAAGAAAGAGGGATGTTCGAAGGGATTTTGATTAGTTCATGTGAGGTCTTAATCTTATGTGACATTTTTCCCGATGTGTCCAAGAGAGGACCCATCAAAGGATAAAAAATTCACAATTTAGAGAATGTAGTGTGTCACATAATCACTAAGAGGAATGTAATATGCTAAGATAGATCAAGCTCTTGAATGAAATTACTCCCAATGTCTCCACAAAGAGGAAAACACATCACATGAAGTAAGAAAATCACATCAAGGAACATGGAAAAAATTCAAATCATGTAAAAAAAATGTTAAAATTACGCCAATGTATTCCCCCACTTTAAAGAAATTGCTAACACCATGTTGTGAGCAATTAATTTAAAGTATCCAAACATGAAAAAGGAAAAGAGGGTTTTCCCCTTAGAAACACATAAGGGATCTATGGATTCGGGGTCAATATCTATCTTTGCTGCAATGATATTAGAGAGCTTGGAACTGTCATCATTCCCCAAATACGCATAAAATTAGAAGAATGACATAAAAAGAGAAAAAACCAAATGAAAAACCTTTTGGGTCAACATGGAAAAGACATAGGGTGTCTCATCACCTTGTGTCATCCTCAAAAGGAAAACACAAGACAAAAATGAAAGAAAAAGAAAAGATAATGAAAAATACTTTGGGTCAACATGGAGGAGACATAGGGTGTCTCAATGCCTTATGTCATCCCCAAATGGAAAACACAAGACATAAATGAAAATAAAAGGTAAAGACCAGTGATAAGGTAAAAAGCTTACAACATATAGAAGAATGAAGGCACAAATAGAGGAATGAACATAGAGAGAGAGAGAAAAAACATTGAACAATACGAAGGATCACATTACACACATGAAATATTTTGGCACCTTCAAATTTTTAAATTTGAAGTGCCCATATTAAAATTTTGCCTTTGCACACACAGAAGTGACCTTGAAAAATCTGCCCAAGTGATCTACTTTGGAGGGTCACCATTCAAAGCCAGTTGATTGTCATGTTAAATGGATTAATTCTCTCTATTCTCCCTACATTCATGTACTCCTTAGTCTGATTTCAGAGTCTAATGATCAGATTTTCTATTTTTACCAGGCCAAAAACAAATGCAGTTTGCTTTATTTTGCACCTACATTTTCAGAAACTTTTCGAGGTGGTCAAGTTTGACCCTTAATATCTGGTGAAGAATGACGATTCAAGGATATAACTCTTGCACACATACTCAGTGGACCCAAATGACTTAGTGTGTCTAGTGGCAGCTCCCTAAGAGATAATTTGATATTTTTTCAAAATGGCAACTTGGTGAGTTTTAAAATGGTTTTAAACAAACAGTTGCAAAAAAGTCTGAGTAGGCCACTTTGATGTTGAATATCTTTCACCTCGTGACTTTTTTTTTCAAGCTAATTGTTGCACTCCATTATTGAGTTAAATTCCTACATGTTTGCTCAGTTTCAAGGTCTCAAAATGACTTTTGATGGGTTATTTAATTATCTTCTAACTGCAACAGGGCCAAAAATGGTGTTCTAGAAAGTGTCAAATTTTGCAAATCTAATGATAACCCATTTATTTATTTTTCTTGAAATTTCTATGAATACATTTTCATAAAAAATGAAGGTCATATGATACATTATTTTAATGCATTTCAGTCACAACAAAAGCATCCCGAGAGTCAGTTTACAAAAGAGGTACTTGAATTTTAAAGGCTAGGAAAAATTTGAGGAAATGGGTTTTCTCTAAACAATTGATTATATCCCTATGCAAATTTTCATGGCTCACAATAAATTTTTCTTATTTGAGCAGTAGCCGAAATTAAAATTTTCTCTATTCTCTAATTTTTTGATGTAATATATGTAAATACATATTTTAAATATTATAAAAATGAATTGACACGTGAATTGGGGAAGTTCTAGGGAAAATCAAATATTTTCCAAGTTTTATAAAGTTAAACTTTATAAATTTCATTTTCCAAGAGACGGTGTTTGCCCCTCAAAGCTTTTTGCTACCCTCAATAGGGGCAAGCAAGGGAGAGGTTTGCAACAAGCATAGGGATGGATTAAATTATTGTTTTAATGGTTTCATTCAAACATTGCATGGCAGGAAAACATTTTATCCTCTTTTTATTGTTTGCCCGTTACGTTAGCCTGTGGCAGTGAAAGCTCACTGGCACTGGAAAGTCACGGGGACAAGAGAGATTGTTGGGAGGATGTTAAGAGCAGGTTTTCATCTCCATCTCTATTGCAGTAAGGATTGAAGTATTTCCTTCTCCATGGAGGTTCCTTTGAGGTGTTTTTGTCGGATTAAGAAATGAATTGAAGCAGATTACAAACTGCAATCACGTTTTTTAGTTTGGAGCAAATTTTTAATGTTGTTTTTGAGTTGCAGATCATGGTTTTCACTTCTAGAAAAGTGCCCCAACCAATCCTCTTGCTTGGAAAACAATTTTAATAAAGTTTTATGCATTTTCTAGCTGCTTGCAAGCTCAAAAATACCCAAGATTCACAAAAACGACGTGCACATATTTATAATCTTGATGCAATTATCAAAAGAACTGAAAATGCAAAAAAAAGAAGCTTGAAAAGCAAGGGTTAAAAGGCTAAGTGTCTCATTAAGAGAATTAAAGCCTTCATATTAAAAATTCATGAGATAAAAGGATGCATGGGTAAATATTTTTTATATAGCTCGGTGCAAAAAACAAAGGTAAATAGTTTTACATTTAAAAAAGAATAAATTTTAAATGTAAAGTGGAATTATAAGGTGCACGTGCAAAGTTAAAGGAATAGAAATAAAAAGGCTTTCACAGGACGTGCAAAGTTAAAGGAAGAGAAATAAAAAGGCTTTCACAGGACGTGCAAAGTTAAAGGAAGAGAAATAAAAAGGCTTTCACAGGAGAGTAGATATTTTCTCACTGCAAAGGTAAAAATGGAAGAAATGGAGAATGAAGTTTTTCACAATGAAGTTGATTATTTTTCACCACAGGGGTAATTGAGAAGAAGACAAGGTTTTCATTGAGATATTTTTTTAGTTGCAAGGATATTTTCGATAGCAAGGGCATAATGAAAAAAATCATCATGAGAGGAATATTTTATGTTAGAGGGCAAGAGGGAAAATGCATGATGCATGAATCAGGTGCAAATTGAACATTTTTCAGGAAGTAGAGGTAGTTACAAATCAACGGAGGATGAAAGATCCATGTGTCAATTGAAGATGTAGTTTTAGGGTTTCTCCTTCTATATCTTCTTTCTTTTTCTCATTTGTACAGGTTCTAAACTTTTGAATTAGGTGGGTAAGGTAAAATAGTGTTGAGTCTGAGTCATATATAGAATATGTAAATCATAATAGTTTGATTTTATGAGTTAGTGGTAACCAATTTGTGTAGAAACAAGTTACTGTTCATAAAATTCTTTCCAGATTTGTATGCTTTTGATTATATGAATTCAATATATCAAGGATTGTTTATCATCACGACTTTCCTGTTATTGTGTTATTTGGCCATGGTTCTCTTTCAAGTAAAGAGTTAAATTACTTTGATCAGATAATTGTAATTTTGAGTGCATAAGTGGGATTGGTGAGTAGAAATTTATAGCAATATAAGTGGGTTTGTTAATGTAAGGCATTAACATATCTTAAATCCATTGGTTGAACTTAATTTACTGATAGGATCTCTGTTACAGTTTTATATTTAACTCCATGGCCCATGATTAGGAACTGACCTATCACAAAGCCTGAGATATTTCCAGAAATAATATAATCATATTAAATCTTTGTTACTTTGGTCCTTTTTTGTTGTTTAATTTATTTTTATTCCTGTATTTTCATGGTATTTGAAAGAGTATAGAGACTGAATTTGAGAGAATTTTACCTAGTAACCCTGTATGTGCTTGAGATGAAGATATCTAAATTATTTGTTCCCAGCAAGGTTCAATGCAAATGGGATTATGCTTGAACCTGGTAGAATATACAATACCCAACACTCATACACATGAGAACTATCCACTTTCATAGGTCTGTTATTTGTTGTTTCTAGAACAAGTTTATCATATATTAAGGCCTACAATTAGGAGCAGCCTCCTGAGTCCTATGGAGCTCAAAGTACAGAAGGCTTTCATTAAATCTTGTTTGTTGGCTTTTCTTGTTTTCAGCCTATTGATTGTGTATAAATTCCTTATTCTAAATATTGAATCCTCTAGATTAGGCATTTGTGTTTCTCTTTAGGGTTGAAGGTTGAAAGAAAAATAACCAATAGATTGGCGACTCTTCTGAGGAGAACATTGGAATTTCGTTGCAGACTGTCTCAAGCCAAAGAGTCATTAAAATCTTGAAATATTATTTGTAACTAGAGTTTGAAAATTGTGGAGTCTTATTTGCTCATCTGAGTCACCAACAGATTGGCGTCTCCACCGAGGGATCAGTTGAAAAGAGTCATCTAGTTTGCTAATTTGTAGTTTTGGCTTAGAATGATCCAAGGACCTGCATACTTGATGGAGACTTTTGCAATGTTTCTGATGTATTCTTGAAGTTCGGTGCTCTACATATTGTCCGTCTTACCATACGTCATCTCAGTATACGTCTTTCTAGAAATTATTTTAGCAACATCCTTACTGTCCAAAAAATCCAAAAACATAGAAATAGGTCATATCAGTTCTTGGATGTAGGATTCATAAGGACAATAGACTATGCAGATTGGATATCGAATCTTGTACCCATGACTAAACCAACTGGGGGCATTTGAATTTGCATAGAATTTAGAGACATCAACAAGGTGTGTCCTAAGGATGACTTCCCTTTGCCGAATATAGATATGATAGTGGATCTTACAGCGGGGTATGAGATGCTATCCCTCATGGATGGTTTTTCAGGATACAACCAGATTAAAATAGCAACTGAAGACCAACATAAGACAACTTTCACGTGTCCATGGGGCATATATTGTTGGAATGTTATGCCTTTTGGGCTTAAGAACACAGGAGCTACTTATCAACGCGCAATGACTACAATTTTCTATGACTTTGTACACATTCTCATGGAAGATTACGTCGATGACATTATAGCGAAATTAGAAACAAGAGAAGCTAACTTAAAGGTTTTAAATAAGATATTCCAACGGCTAGAGAACTACAATGTTAGGCTGAATCCGAAGAAGTGTGTCTTTGGAGTCAAATCGGGGAAACTGCTAGGGTATATCATCTCTCGAAGAGGCATTGAAGTAGATTCAGAGCAGGTAAGAGCTATCATAGAAATGCCTCCTCCAGTCAGCATAGGACAACTCAAAACTCTACAGGGCAGACTACAGTCAATTAGGCGATTCATAGTACAACTGGTAGATAAGATTCATCCATTTCAACATCTACTTAAGAAGGGAGTACCATTTGTGTGGATGCTTAAATGCCAAGAAGCATTCCAACAAATCAAGGACTATTTGCTAACTCCACCAGTCTTAATGCCACCTACAGAAGGAAAGCCTTTGATCTTATATATTTCAGCAACTCAGTCGGCATTAGGGGCTCTTATCGCACAAAAAGATGATCAAGGTCATGAGAGAGCAGTCTATTACATCAGTCGTACCTTAGTGGGCTATGAATTGAATTATAGCAACATAGAACGTGCCTGTCTTGTGGTAGTTTTTGCTACCCAAAAACTTCGGCACTACATGCTCAATCGACAAATAGTGTTAATTACAAAAATTGATCCACTCAAATACCTTCTAAGTAAGGCAGCTTTAATAGGCCGATTGGCTAAATGGGTCATGATACTTAGTGAGTATGACATTGAGTATGTCAAGAGGAAGGCTATAAAAGGATAGGTGATTGCAGATCAGTTAGCTACTGCACCTATAAAAGCAGATCATCCCTTAGTGGTAGATTTTCCAGATGAATTTCTATTCAACATTGACATTAAAACCGACTGGAAACTGTACTTTGATGGGTCACATACAAATCGTGGTTCAGGAGCTGGTGTCTTATTTGTCACACCTCAAGGTGATACCATTCCCAAATCATTCAGGATTGCTTTCCCTTATACAAACAATGTAGCAGAATACGAAGCCTTAGTGACAGGCTTGAAAATGGCAGCACAATGGAACATTAAGAGCCTACATGTCTTTAGTGACTCTCAACTAGTAATCCGATAGGTAAATGATGAGTACGAAACTAAGGATGAGAAGCTTGCCCCTTACAAGAGAATGGCTGATAGTTTCAAACAATATTTCAAGGACATAACTTTTCAACAAATACCACGAATTCAGAATAGAGCTGCAGATGCTATGGCAACCATGGGTTCCTTGTTGGATATTCCGAGTAATGTGCCTAAGTTCGAGTTTCTGGTTGAACAGCTGTTGGTCCCTACTTACGATATCCCCGATACTATGATGGTGTGTACCATTGTTGGTCCTACATCTCCTTGGTATAAAGAAATATTCGACTATCTAACAAATCAAATCTTACCTCAAGACTTGTCCAATAACCAACGTTGAACCTTCATCCGTAAGTCCGCCAAGTACACCATCATCGAAGAAACCCTATATAGACGCACCTTAGACAACGCCCTAATGAGATGTCTCGATGCTAAAGAAGCACAAACAACTTTGTGAGCAGTGCACGAGGGTATATGTGGATCCCATTCGAGTGGTCCAACCTTAGCCCATAAGATTATGAGACTAGGTTACTATTGGCCTACTATGGAGAAAGACTCATACGTCTTTGTGAAGATGTGTAGACAATGTCAAATACATGTAGACTTGATAAGAGTGCTAGCACAGGAGCTTCAACCGATTACTTCACCATGGCCTTTCGCCCAATGGGGACTCGACCTCATAGGTAAGATACACCCACCATCATCCAACAGCCACAAATTCATCATTACCGCTACCGAATACTTCACCAAGTGGATTGAAGCCATTACCATGACCTACATCATTGGCACCCAAATATCTAAGTTTATTCTGAACTATATCATTTGTCGGTATGGTGTACCACAATCCATAATCACAGATAATGGCCGCCCATTCAAGAACCAAGAAGTACACCATTTATGTGAAGAATTCCACATCAAGCATCATTTTTCCACCCCGTATTACCCACAAGGTAATGGCCAAGCTGAGGCATCTAATAAAACCATTGTTAGAATCCTTAAAAAGACTGTCAATGACGCTGGTCGTGACTAGCACCTACAGCTTAATCCTGCCTTATGGGCTTACCGCACAAGCATCCGCACTCCCACCGAGTGCCACTCCATTTTCCCTCGTATTCGGGTCCGAAGCTATCTTACCTATAGAGGTCGAAATACCTTCTCTAAGGGTATCTTTGAAGGGTCATGTCGACGATGAAGAATACCGTGTCTCTAGGCTACAAGAGCTTGAATTACTGGATGAACGAAGACAGAAAGCATTAGATCATTTGCAAGCATATCAGAATCGTCTTCATTGGAGCTACAATAGGAAGGTTCTCAATAGATATTTTGACATTGGTGACCTGGTATTAATGGAGAATCCGAAGAACCAAGCTGAACGAGAGAAACCAGGAAAGTTTGAGCCTAACTGGTTAGGGCCGTACATTGTCACAGAAGCCTTTGGGTCAGGAGCGTACCAACTCTCTACTCCTGAAGGAGATCCGCTTTTGTCCCCTATCAACAGTTTGCATCTAAAGAGGTTCTATGCTTAGCTTCTGAGAATCCGTGTCTTAATCTGGAAAAATACAAAAAAATGGTTACCTTGATGAAAACCTGGCAAACAGGCGTTTTTGTAACACCAAAAAAAAAAAGATTGAGAAAATCAAAACAGTAAAGAGAAATAAATCCATCCACTAGTGAAAACCACTTCGGTGGTGCTATGGATAAGTACCATGGTGAAAACCTGGCAAACAGGCGCCATGTGTAGTCAAGCTCGCTCTTCCATCTACCATCATTCTAATCAGACTTTTTCACCATCACTCATAATAAATGGTTGTCCTATCCATCATTTGGAATGATTGACATCTAAACATCCATTCCGTCATATGATCCATTCCATCTCGCAAGTCTTATTCCCGACTGGGGGCAAATCCTTGTTCTATTCCATGAACGCCTTGTACATAGCATCACACCATCAGAAAATGTCCTGAAAAAAACAAAAACATTAGAAAACTTCAAAAATCCAAAAAAATCAAAACATGTCAGAAAAATACCAAAAACAAAACAGTGTCAAGTCAGTCATGTTAAGTCAGTCGTAGTCATAGTCGAACTACGTTGCCTCTGCGACTGGGACGTAGGCAAGGCCATCAATCGATGTGCCCCCGAGGCATTAGGTCTATCAGTCTAGGTTTGTCATGTATCACACACATTTAAATCATGACTCTTTGTATATTCAAAGTCATTGGTTGTGTCGAACTACGAGGTCTCTGCGTGTACAACGTAGGCAAGGCTAATCAATTGATGAGCTCCCGAGACCACACTAGGTCAGTCCAATAGGGTTCATTCACAATCACTATCACACAAGTTGCATATCATAGTTTAAGGTATCGTCTCATGTCATACACTGTCTACACGCACACACTCAACTTGTCATCAAGTCAATATCAAACACATTGTCAAAGTGATCAACCCATGTCTTAGCAAGATATGTCTTTCTTGTCAACAGACGTCATCAAATTGTCATAGTCTCATGTGGCTTGTCACCTCAATGTCATCAGACTCCAATGTCTTATATGGCATGTGTCTTATTGAAACCAGGCTTTGTCATGCCTTATACAAAAGTCACCAAGTCGAAACCAGACTCAATGTCTTAGGCGGTATGTGTCATTCTCTCACATTACGCTATGTCAAACATCAACATCAAACAATCCCACAAGATCAAGTTTTGGCGAATACATTTATTTGGCTTTATGACTTTATATCTTATTTTGTCTTATCTTTTTATCAATTTGTGCAAGATCCTGTTACTAGCTTTCTCAAGGATGTCCCTTGAAGGATTTAGAGAAGCAACGACGTCTCAAGATTCTTTTTCTTTGGTTGCTGTCTGTCAACTGTCTTTTTAACATTGGTTTTTGAGTCATGTTACTAGTTTCCTCAAGGATGTCCTATCAAGGATTTAGAGGAGCAATGATGTTTCATGATCCGTATTTTATTTGCCTGCTGTCTATGGTTTGTCTCGACAACAATGACTGGGGCAATCTTGTCCTTAGTTTACGTTTTGACACTCCTTGTCTACGACTGTCTGTTTTTCACAGATGGATGATTTTGTACACTATGGTCTATCTCATATCATAGTGTGTACCATCCATTTGTGTCATGTCCGCCCAATGATGATAACAAGCAAGTATAGCGTATTTGGAAATATATCGAAGATTATGTCTTTTTCTCAAATTAGCCAACATTAATTATTTCTTACTAACATTCTGAAATCATCCATGCTAACATTTCTTCTTTTCTGCATCTTCGCCACCATTATCTATCCATTTCGAGAGCACACTCATATTCTTCAAATCCACCTATCCTCTCGAGGGGGCATACCACTACCTCCTCGTCATTCTCCCTTTCACTGGGGTATACCCTAACTTGTTTCATATAGGGGCATGACCGGGGCATATTTTCTTCGACACAACATTGTACCAACATTGTATCAAAGAGGGGCAAACTGTAGATACCAAAAATTGGTCTAGGCCTGCGAGTACACATTTCAACATAATTTTCTATAGTCCATCATCTTGATTAAATAATTTTACTTATTTAATTGCCTTTCTAACACATATTTCCTCTATTAATTAAATACCCTTTTTAATTAATTCATTAATTCATAATCATCCTTTATTCAACTTAATTAATTAAATAAATCATATTTATTTAATTATGTTGCAGACTAATTAATTCTTTCCCCTTTATCTACCAATTAAATAATTTATTATTTAATTCCCCTTTATCATACCTTTCCAACTATAATTAAATGTCTTTATTTAATTATTCATTTAACCCCTTTTCATCTATAGTTAAATATTTATTATTTAATTATTCATTTTATCCTTTTCAACAGCCAAATTAAATAAATTACTTTATTTATTTAATTAAAAGTCTCATATTTCGAATGTTGAATTAAATTAACATTTAATTCATTATTTAATTAATTATGTCACATGTCTCTAACATTTAGTTATCTCTTACACGCACTTATCGTCTGACTCGAGTTATCTCTATGAGAGAACTCTCCGTCACAACTAGTCGATTAACTAGTTCCAACTCATATGCATGATCTATATTTATTAATTAAATATTTTTATTTAATTAACTAACTCAAGTTTGCATTCACATGCATTTATCATGCATTTATTCTCCAACTTCTAACTTTGGCTTTTGCATAAAAAGTCTATTTCTTTTAAACTTTTGAAGATGAAGATTGGAACTCATGTTCTAAAATTAGTCTTTACTTGCAGTTGAACTCATGTTCTAACTCGCGTTCTATTTGTCACATAACTCATCGCATGGCATTCATCAATCTCATCCGTTGATCTCTCTTTCAATCTAAGCCGATCATTTGAAAACACAAAATCTATAAAATGGCCTGTCATTATCATTATTCCTCCTCCCGAAATCATTATACACTTTTGAGAAGAGAAAAAATCTTCGATATTTTGCTGAGACACTTGACGAAGTTATGCTTGCATTCAAACACACAAAAATCTGAGGGCAAGAATAACAATACAGCAAGATGGAGAAGGGCAATTGAGATAAATCGAGGAAGTATTTGCATATTCGGTGAGATCATTCTAGTTTTATTAGTTTAGATTAATCATGCTTACTTATCGTTCTTTGTTGTTTTATTTAGATTAGAATTGATGTTTAATCTTGTGCAGCAGTTAGCATCTTCCACAATTCCGAAAAATCTGAGTTACACAACCAGATGAAGCACATTCTTGTCTAGATTATCAAGATGATTGTGAGTCTATTTGTAGCCTTTATGATTGTGATTCCTCTCCTAAGGAGGAGGTAGAATTGATCTCCTTAAATAAAGAGTATTCCAATGAGGATCATGATAATACTTTTGAAGGCTCACATGAACAAGATAATGTATATGTATTGAACAAACTCTGTAAAGAGAAAGTGTGTGATCAATAGTATTATGATGCAAATGACCAAGTGTGCAATAAATTTTAGCTGGCAAGATCATCTCAAGTGGTTGGTTATGAGGAGCATGCATATGTTCATAATGATAAATAAGGAACTTCTATTTTGTTTGGTGTTTTACGTTCTTCTACTTCTTTTGTTGACTCTGAAGTTACCATTGAATGTCTGCATGAGGATCATAACATTGATGTAGTTGTACATGAAAGTGAAAATACAGTGACAAATACTGGTACACCTAATGATACTTTTTATGATGAGTTTTCACTTGAAGAATTTGATTGTGTCAATCACATGGATGCATATGTGGATCTTTTCTCTAGATCAACAAATCATATTTTTGCTCAACAAAAGTGTGCTTTAGATTGTCATGTTGATGCAACAATAAGTGAAGTTGAGTGTTATACTACTATTAACAGTGCTTGTGTTTTGAATACTCACTATGAGGAATCTATTGCAAAGGTAAATTATGACTCATCAAAGTGTGCATTTGAAGTTTTCTTCTATGACAATATGATGTTGATAACCTTGTTTCTGAACTTGAGTTGGAAGACATTGCTTGTGTATGAGATGTTGATGCATTGTTTGAATGCCATGATTTAAATGTGGATGAAAGTATTATGAGTGTTGGTGAATATTTTTTTTAGGACATTGAGACATATGGTAATACAATGGGGCAGTGTTGCTGGGATAATGAAAAAAACACATGTGATGCAATTTAGTTGGATGACTTACAAATGTGTGAGCATTCTTTGCTTAACACATAGAAGGATTGCACACTATTTTTGTTACATGATATCTTTTCTGAGCCTAATCATTGTGAGGGAATTTGTAAATATAATAAGACTGTGTTTTCAGATAGTCTTGATCTCTACATTTTATCACTTGCCACATATTCAGAAAATGGAATGAGTGACAGTGATGCAACCTATGTCATTTGGTTGCCATGTGACAGTAAAGCTAAATTCAAAGGCAACTTGACACTTTTCTTTGCAAGAATGAAGTCACTCATGTTGTTGTGGTCTGACAGAAGAAATTATTGGATTAAAGAGGATCAAATCCTTTAATAGATTGGTGTTTGAAAGAGGTAAGAATTGGTTTCTGTTTTTCATTTAGTGGCTTGGGGCCACCGAATGAAGTTTTAAAATTGAATAAGGACTTTATCACCCAATATTTCTGGAATTTGACTTGCTCTCTAGAGGATTTGAATTCTTTCTATTCCCACAAGGGGCATACATCCTTCGTCAGAGCCAATATTAACACCTTCAAATTTTTGAATTTGAAGTGCCCATATTAAATTTTTTCCTTTGCACACTCAAAAGTGCCCCTAAAAAATCTATCCAAGTGACTTACTTTGGAGGGTCACCGTTCATAGACAGTTGATTTTCATGTCAAATGGATTATTTCTCTCCATTATCCGTACATTCATCTACTCCTTGGTTTGATTTAAGGGTCTTATGATTAGATTTTCTATTTTTACCAAGCCAAAAGCAAATGCAGTTTGCTCTGTTTTGCAACTACATTTTCAGAAACATTTCAAGGTGGTCAAGTTTGACACTTAATATCTAGTGAAGAATGATGATTCAAGGATAGAACTCTTGCACACATACTTAGTTGAGGTAGAATTGATCTCCTTAAATAAAGAGTATTCTAATGAGGATCATGATAATACTTTTGAAGGCTCACATGAACAAGATAATGTATATGTATTGAATAAACTCTTTAAAGAGAAAGTGTGTTATCAAAAATATTATGATGCAAATGAGCAAGTGTGCAATGAATTGTAGTTGGAAAGATCATTTGCAAGAAGTTGTAATGAAGAAGAAAATGATGATTCTCAATTTGATAGTAACAAATGTAGCCCTGTTGATTATTGTAGTGTGAGCGATGAAGGAGATATGTATGACAGAGGTTCACTAGGTGAATCATCTCAATTGGTTGGTTCTGAGGAGAATGCATATGTTGATAATGATAAACAAGGAACTCCTATTTTGTTTGATGCTTTACCTTCTTCTACTTATTTTGCTGACTTTAAAGTTACCATTGAATTTCTGCATGAGGATAGCATTGATGTAGTTGTACATGAAAGTGAAAATACAGTGACAAATACTGGTTCACCTAATGAAACTTTTTATGATGAGTTTTCACTTGAATAATTTGATTGTGTCAATCACATGGATGCATATGAGGATCTTTTCTCTAGATCAGAAAATCATATTTTTCCTCAACAAAAGTGTGCTTCAGATTGTCATGTTCATGCAATAATAAGTGAAGCTAAGTGTTATACTCCTATCAACAGTGTTTGTGTTTTGAATACTCACTATGAGGAATCTATTGTAAAGGTAAATTATGACTCATCAAAGTGTGCATTTGAGGTTTTCTTCTATGACAATATGATGTTGATAACCTTGTTTTTGAACTTGATCAGTCGGAAGACATTGCTTGTGTATGGGATGTTTATGCATTGTTTGAATGCCATGATTTAAATGTGGATGAAAGTATTATGAGTGTTGGTGAATCTTGTTTTTAGGACATTGATACATATGGTAATACAATGGGGCAGTGTTGTTGTGATAATGAAAAAATCACATGTAATGCAATTCAGTTGGATGAGTTACAAATGTGTGAGCATTCTTTGCTTAACACACAAAAGGATTGCACATTGTTTTTGTTACATGATATCTTTTCTGAGCCTAATCATTGTGAGGGAATTGGTAAATATAATAAGACTGTGTTTTCAGATAGTCTTGATCACTACATTTTATCACTTGCCACAAATTCAAAAAATGGAATGAGTGGCAGTGATGCAACCTATGTCATTTGGTTGCCATGTGACAGTAAAGCTAAATTCAAAGGCAGCCTGACACTTGTTTTTGCAAGAATGAAGTCACTCATGTTGTTGTGGTCTGACAGAGGAAATTATGGATTAAAGGGGATCAAATCCTTTAATAGATTGGTGTTTGACAGAGGTAAGAATTAGTTCCCCTTTTCCATTTGATGGCCTAGGGCCATCGAATGAGGTTTTAAAATTGAATAAGGACTTTATCACCCAATATTTTTGGAGCATGACCTGCTCTCTAGAGGATTTGAATTCTATCCTCAGTCATAGACACTATTAACACCTTCAAATTTTCAAATTTAAAGTGCCCATATTAAAAATTTTCCTTTGCACACTCAGAAGTGCCCTTGAAAAATCTACCTAAGTGACTTACTTTGGAGGGTCACCATTCAGAGACAATTGATTTTCATGTCAAATGGATTACTTTTCTACATTATCCCTACATTCATCTACTCCTTAGTTTGATTTCAGGGTCTTATGATCACATTTGCTATTTTTACAAGGCCAAAAGCAAATGCAGTTTGCTCTATTTTGCACCTACATTTTTAGAAACTTTTCAAGGTGGTTAAGTTTGACACTTAATATCTGCTTAAGAATGATGATTCAAGGATAGAACTCTTGCACACATACTCAGTGGAGGTAGAATTGATCTCCTTAAATAAAGAGTATTCCAATGAGGATCATGATAATACTTTTGAAGGCTCACATGAACAAGATAATGTATATGTATTGAACAAACTCCTTAAAGAGAAAGTGTGTGATCAACAGTATTATGATGAAAATGACCAAGTGTGAAATGAATTTTAGTTGGGAAGATCATTTGCAAGAAGTTGTAATGAAGAAGAAAATGATGATTCTTAGTTTGACAGTGACGAATGTAGCCATGTTGATTATTGCAGTAGTGTGAGCGATGAAGGAGATATGTATCCTAGATGTTCATTGGATGAATCATCTCAAGTGGTTGGTTATGAGGAGCATGCATATGTTGATAATGATAAACAAGGAACTCCTATTTTGTTTGATGCTTTACCTTCTTCTACTTCTTTTGTTGACTTTGAAGTTACCATTGAATGTCTACATGAGGATAGCATTGATGTAGTTGTACATATAAGTGAAAATACAGTGACAAATACTCGTACACCTAATGAAAATTTTTATGATGAGTTTGCACTTGAAGAATTTGATTGTGTCAATCACATGGATGCATATGAGGATATTTTCTCTAGATCAGCAAATCATATTTTTCCTCAACAAAAGTGTGCTTCAGATTGTCATGTTCATGCAAGAATAAGTGAAGCTGAGTGTTATACTCTTATCAACAGTGTTTGTATTTTGAATACTCACTATGAGGAATCTATTGCAAAGGTAAATTATGACTCGTCAAAGTGTGCATCTGAGGTTTTCTTCTATGACAATATGATGTTGATAACCTTGTTTTTGAACTTGATCAATTGGAAGACATTGCTTGTGTATGGGATGTTGATGCATTGTTTGAATGCCACGATTTAAATGTGGATGAAAGTATTATGAGTGAGGGCGAATCTTGTTTTTAGGACATTGAGACATATGGTAATACAATGGGGCAGTGTTGCTGGGATAATGAAAAAATCACATGTAATGCAATTCAGTTGGATGAGTTACAAATGTGTGAGAATTCTTTGCTTAACACACAAAAGGATTGCACACTATTTTTGTTACATGATATATTTTCTGAGGCTAATCATTGTGGGGGAATCGGTAAATATAATAAGACTATGTTTTCAGATAGTCTTGATCACTACATTTTATCACTTACCACAGAATTCGAAAATGGAATGAGTGGCAGTGATGCAACCTATGTCATTTGGTTGCCATGTGACAGTAAAGCTAAATTCAAAGGCAGCCTAACACTTGTATTTGCAAGAATTAATTCACTCATGTTGTTGTGGTATGATAGAGGAAAGTATGGATTAAAAGGGATTAAATCCTTTAACAGATTGGTGTTTGACAGAGTTAAGAATTGGTTTCCCTTTTCCATTTGGTGGCTTGTGGCCATCGAGTGAAGTTTTAAAATTGAATAAGGACTTTATCACCCAATGTTTCTGGAACTTGACCTGCTCTCCAGAGGATTTGAATTCTTGCTATACCCACAAGGGGCATGCATCCTTAGTCAGAGCCACTATTAACACCTTCAAATTTTCAAATTTGAAGTGCCCATATTAAAAATTTTCCTTTGTACACTCAAAAGTGCCCCTAGAAAATCTACCAAGTGACTTACTTTGGAGGGTCACCATTTAGAGATAGTTGATTTTCATGTCAAATGTATTATTTCTCTCCATTATCCCTACATTCATCTACTCCTTGGTTTGATTTCAGGGTCTTATGATCAGATTTGCTATTTTTACCAGGCCAAAAGCAAATGCAGTTTGCTCTGTTTTACACCTACATTTTTAGAAACTTTTCAAGGTGGTCAAGTTTGACACTTAATATCGGGTGAAGAATGATGATTCAAGGATAGACCTCTTGCACACATACTCAGTGGAGGTAGAATTTATCTCTTTAAGTAAATATTATTCCAATGAGGATCGTGATAATACTTTTGAAGGCTCACATGAACAAGATAATGTATATGTATTGAACAAACTCTTTAAAGAGAAATTGTGTGATCAATAGTATTATGATGCAAATGACCAAGTGTGAAATGAATTTTAGTTGGCAAGATCATCTGCAAGAAGTTGTAATGAAGAAGAAAATAATGATTCTCAGTTTGACAGTGACGAATGTAGCCCTGCTGATTATTGTAGCAGTGTGAGCGATGAAGGAGATATGTATGCCAGAGGTTCATTGGATGAATCATCTCAAGTGGTTGGTTATGAGGAGCATGCATATGTTGATAATTATAAACAAGGAACTCCTATTTTGTTTGATGCTTTACCTTCTTCTACTTCTCTTTTTTGACTTTGAAGTTACCATTGAATGTCTGCATGAGGATAGCATTGATGTAGTTGTACATGAAAGTGAAAATACAGTGAAAAATATTGGTACACCTAATGAAATTTTTTATGATGAGTTTACACTTGAAGAATTTGATTGTGTCAATCACATGGATGCATATAAGGATATTTTCTCTAGATCAGTGAATCATATTTTTCCTCAACAAAAGTGTGCTTCAGATTGTCATGTTGATGCAACAATAAGTGAAGCTAAGTGTTATACTCCTACCAATAGTGTTTGTGTTTTGAATACTCACTATGAGGAATCTATTGCAAAGGTAAATTATGAATCATCAAAGTGTGCATCTGAGGTTTTCTTCTATGACAATATGATGTTGATAACCTTGTGTAGACACATAAAAATGGCCTAGACCCGCAAACCACATTCTTCTATATCATGCTTTGTCTCAACATAATTAAAATATTTAATTATGTCCTATAGTCCGATGTCAACTATTAATTAAATAATTTTTAATTATTTAATTAATTCACATCTTTTATTCCTCCTGACTATTTAAATAAATAAATTACATTTATTATTTAAATACGTCGCTAAATGATTATGTCACTCTATAATTAATAAATTCCTAATTTTATTTAATTAGTCCATTACTTCCTCTTGATTATTTAAATAAATAAAATTTATTTATTTATTTAATACGTCATTAATTATTTATGTCTGCTCATAATTAAATAAATTCTTATTATTTATTTAATTATTATCCTCTCCAACTTTCTTTCTAATTTTAAATAAAATCATTTATTTAAAATCATTCACTTTCTAATTTTCCTCCACAATTGAATAATTTTAATTATTAAATTATCTTATTGATTTTCTTTCTAAATTTAAATAAAAGCATTTTATTTAAATTGGCAACTTCCCTCTTTCCAAGTAAATAATTTTAAATTATTATTATTTACTGTCACATGAATTCATCATTTTGGAATTAATTTAAAATATTAATTTCAAAATAGCATTTCTTTCCACAAAGTAAGTTATTTCTAAAATAACTTGATTTTCTAAATATCTTCTTCTTGTTCAATCTTTATCTTTTTGATTTTACTATTTTTCATCTCACTGTCACGTTTATTCTCCATCATTGATTTAATTCCCTAACTTAAATCTTGTCCACACATTTGGGAATTTTACCCTAACCCTAATTGAGAGTTGCCATTTTGAATCTTGACCTTTGATTCTAGGGCATTTTCCCAATCTTTCATCTCATCCGTCCATTCAAGATTGCATTTTCTATAAAATGAAAAATCTTGTTCTCATTTTCAACATCTCTTAATATTGCAATCTCTTATTATTATTTTTTTTCATCCTTATTATCATCTTAACTATTTACATTCTAGATCTAATATCTATTTGCATTTAGTTTATACAAATCCTTCAAAGTATTTCTTAGGACTAGTCAAATATAGAATTTGCTCATCAAATATGAGGGCATGCTCTTCATCACATCAAGCTAAGGAGGTGCAATGGAAATCAACCATGGAGGAGAGAAGATTGGGTGAGATTGTTCATTGTTTTCCTTTCTCGTTTATCTCCCATGTATTTCATTGTTTGATTGGATTATTTAATATGGCATGCATCATACGCCTAACTAAATATATCTTGCAGAAATCCATCATTACATTTGTGAACCCGACCTATTTTGACATGTTTTTGTAGGTTTTCGTACATTTTTTCTAATCATTTGCAGGAATAAGTAAGAAATGACGCATTCACCTTCGCGTGCGACACAACTGCTCTGTTGCATAGCATTCGCCTTTGCTTGCAACGCAACTGCTCTGCTATGCCGCATTCGCCAACCAAAGTGACGCAACTGCTCTGATGCAATGCATACGACAACCTCAAAGACACATTTGAAATCTCGAGCTGTAACCGCTCTACTACGATGCATTCGCAGTGCTACGACGTAGGCAACTGGTAAATTTTTTTTTTTTTTTTGCAACTCTTTTCGATTTTTTATTTTCTTTTGTTGTCTTTTATTTTTCCTAGATTAGAGTTTTTTTGTGTTACTGATCAATTTTTTGTAGCATGTGTCCAGCTAGATTTAATTATTTTTCTTTGTTATTTCCTTCAAACAAATTGTATTTTACACACATTGGTTAAAAAGAACATACATGCAAATGCATATTGGTTAAAAAGAACAACAAACTTTGTTTTTCATTGGGTTTAAAATTAACTTCTAGATTAGAAAATACTACAAATGGTTAAAATGAACCCTCTTGTTTGACAAACACTACAAATGGATAAAATGAACCTTGTGCATTCTCTGTTTCTAAACATTTCATTTTTGGTTTAAAAAGAACACCATGCAAGTGTGATCTGAAATATTCATGTGCTCTCTCTTTATTTTTCAACAAAGATCAATTGAACTATGAATATTTTGGTTCGCTTTTGTTGAACTTTAGAAAATTGGGCTTGCTTTGGTGGGAAAAAGTACTCACCCCAAAGCGACTCAAACTGGCAATGAAGCTCTTTAGCCGAGCTACTTCTGACCAATATATAAATGTGAATCCTAAGGGAAAACCTACGATTACGAGTGCAAATATGTCATACGGACCAAGTAGTACTCCCTAAAACCCTGTTGAGCTTAACCTCTTCAGACTGGAGTGCCTCCATAACGAAGCTTAATCTTGGCCCCATGTATGACCACTCGAACGGATGTCCAAATTAAATCCTTTGTTATAGAAAGACAAAAAACTTTTATTCTTTGGTGCAGCAATGGTCGTTGCCAAGGCACCCACACTTGCACAGTTTTTAGTAGAAATGATCAATCTGCCATGGGAGTTTCATGGAGGTTGGAAGCTTGGTTGGCCTAAGAAGTGAGTGCACTGTAAGGGGGAGCCCGTGGGGCCAAAATTTTGAATTCATTCACTAAGGATATGCGGTTAGTGGGATCCAAAAGAATACTATCTTTGCAGCCCTAGGATTTTTGTCAATGTCTTTAATGTGGTTGATTTTCAATTCTTTTTACAACACCAAGTGTTTGCCGAATTGTTTTTAGACAAACTCAACACATGAACATCAAACTTGCCCAAATCTAAAAAAAATTGGTCAAACTGCTTAAATTTATTCTGAGCCACAATTGCTCTATTGAGCCGTAATTGTCTTGTCAAACCGCAATTGCTCATTTCTGAGTCGCAATCACTCTATTGAGCCATATTCACAATTTTAAACACTACATTCATCATTTTGCACAGCAATTGCCTATTCCTGAGTTGCATCTGCTCTATCGAGCCACAATAGCCATTTGAAACGCCACAATTGCCTATAATTCAACGCATTTTCTTTACTAAACACTGCAATTGTTGTCGCACCATATTTACAATCCTAAACACCACATTTTCCATTTTGCACAATACCTGCTAAAACCTACAATGCATCTACCATATTGCAACGCATTTTCTAGAATCTGAGATGCATCTGACTGCTCTATAATGCATTTGCCTTCCTACAACGCAATTGCTTCTTGTAATGATGCATTTTCCTGTCAACTAAACAACTTTATTGCTGTCGAAAACTTGAGGCCAATCATTTTGCAAACATATTTTCTTGACATCTTTTTCCAGCAGTCTTTGTCTAAAACCAAGAAAATAATTGTCCAAGTCAATCATCTTTGCATTTTTTTTAAAATTTTCATTTAGCGTGCAATCCATCATCATCTTCAACATAATCAATTTATTAAGTCCTTAATTTTGCACACTTAAGGATAGGCAAAACTTTCCTTCCTTTGTCAAACCAATGTCTCGAAAAGTAAATTGTCATTGGACCAAGTCAAAAAAATCAATCCTTAGTCATTGTCCTCTTGTGAGCTATTTCAAACTCTTAATTCTAGTGTGGAAATCTCACCTTGTCATTTTGTCATCTTGTCCCTTTATCCTTCAAACCAATCCTTTGACAATCCAAATCGAGTCATTGGCCCAAACTTTGAATGGTTAGGAAACCCTTTCAAAACTCATTACCACTTTGCATTTAACATTCCTTTTTGTCCTCATTATCACTTTGCATAGTCTTAGTATCATTCCATCCACCATCATGTCTTCAAGTCACTATGACATGCTTGCTAGTCGAATTGAATGCCAATTCATTAGCAATGGTCAAGCACAACTAGTTGGGGACTTCAAAATACTATACCTCCAATCCAAGTCCAAATTCACCTCAACCTCTAGTCCTCCATCCATCTATCCATCTCACCAACAATCCATGAGTCCTAGTCCTTTATCCATCTACTATCAGGAGTCCCCTAACACCATTCATGGCACTAAGTCACAAAAAACTTCCATTAGTCATACCCACCCTAACTTTGACAAGGGAAACCAACCCTCCATTAATCCATTCCAAGCCTCCACATCATATATTAGTCCTTCATCTTATCTTAGTCCTCCATCCACGTCATATCCTAGTACTCCTCCATCCATGTCATATCCTAGTCCTCCATTTATGTCATATCCTAGTCCTTCATCATATCCTAGTCCACCACCCACATCATATCCTAATCCTCTATTCAAGTCATATCCTAGTCCTCCATCCACGAAAAATACTTGTCATGTATTCATGTCCTATTCTAGCCCATCATCCCCCAACCAAGTCCAAAACTCCATGTCCTACCCTAGTCCAACATACACCAATCCATTTCAAGACACTCCATTTGGTCATGAAAACATATCTAGTCATGGTATCCAAAGTTCCATCTTCTTACCTACACTTGAGGATACATGTCAAGAGTCAAGTCCAAAAAACAACATCATAACATCCTCGTCATTTCAAGATCAAAGTAGTCCATTGGACCCCATATTTAAGTCCATTCAAGAAGTCCTCCTGGACAATCATGGCATACCAAATACACCTATTCTTGGTCAAGAGTCCATCCAAAACCATGTCATTCAAGACGAACGTATCCTTGTTCAAGACCCTATTTTTGATCATATCATTCCAACTGAGGCCATCTTTGATCAAGACACTACTTTTGAAGAAGTCCAAAACGATCCACTCCTTGACCTCTATGTCATTCATGATGAAACACTTGAAGACGATTCCATCCAAACTTCAAGTATTGACACTTCCAAAAATGAGACACTTGCCTCCATGGGACACATAGATGATCTACCACTAGAACAAGAGTCTTCTAGCATGAAAATATTTGCAAATGATCAAGCTATAGCTGAATTTTGTGGGCTCTATGACAATGACCATGGAGACAGTTTTGACATAGACTTAGAAGCACCAGCAAAATCACAGGAGTCCGACATGTCACCAAATTAGACCGAAGATATTAATCACAAATCTGTCCAACATGTCAGTGAAGCTACAACATCTTATCAATTAGGATCATCTATCTTTTTCAGAGCAATATTTCTCATAGATGAGAATATTTCAAGCATTAATTTCCACAATAAGGATGGGTTGGCATCTTGCTTCCAAAGTAAGAAGTATCCCATCACTAGAAAAATCTGCTAGAACATGCATTATCAGGGAAAAGGATTAGGCCTACACGAGCAAGGAATTTTGGAACCCATACAAGTTCAAGCACATTATGGACATCAAGGTCTTGGTTATTCATCAATCAGAAAATCAAATGATGTTAGTGGTCCCTCCTTGATACTAGGGGAAACTTTATCTAATACAAATATCAAAATGGATGTCATGAGTAGTCCTTGTCATAATATTTTTGCCAACACCCCTCCCTCCCACACCCCAAACAATCATTCCATCATGAATAAACCTTCCATTTGGAACCAACAAAAGTATTACAAATCTAAAATCCAATATCAAATGTCAAAGGCCAGGGAATCAATCACAAATACAAGTGGACAAATGAAGCTAAAGTGGATCCCAAAGAAAAATGGATCAAGTCAAGAAAAGAATGAATCAGGCAAAGAAAATATGCCAAATCCAAAAGTCAAGCAAAATGTGGAGCCACAACACAAGAGGACTCCCACATATAATACTGGCCATCAAGAAAGACATATAAAAGTGTTGGTTCCAAAATCTATCAAAAATCCAACCTCCATCATCCATTACCCCAGGTTCAGAGAATAAAAACAGCTACATCCAAACATCCAACCAACCCGTCCATGTCCACCATCATCCATCATAATCCTACATCCCCCTTAAATTCCAAACATCTAATGTCACAAATCCATTGTATCTTGGCAACAAATCTCTATCATAAGGACTCTCATGGCACTCTATCACGATGTGCGTATTCTGATAAGGCCAACTCTAGTATCAACAAGGATCACAATGACATCAATCAGCTGTATGCAAGCGCTATCATCCTGACAAGGCAACTACTTTAGAAAGGTCATTATTAGCATGTCATGGCACTAGTCTCTACATCGGCATCATCAAAGGCTTCAACATAGTCAGTAGTCATCTAAAGCATCAAGGCTATCCAACACAAAATGCAAAAATACAAAAAAAATTGAAAAAATAAAAATAAAAGTCATCATTTTGATGAAAACCTGACAAACAGGCATCTTGGTGACACCAAAAAATATCAAAAATATTAAAGAGAAAAATTCGTCGAACGGTGAAAACCTAGCAAATAGGAGCTTTGGATAAGTACCATGATGAAAACTTGGTAAACAGGCATCATGTGTAGAATAAATCATCTATGTGGACCATTGCACTTGGGGGCAAGATGTCTCATCTCATTTACCCTCCACATGACACATTTATTATGACATTTCCATCCATCCATCCAAGCCTTGTCATTTCCATCTATTTCCCCACCTACTTCTGATAAGGACTTAAATAAAAACATAGGTCATGCTTTGGGAAAACTTTTGACATGTTTATCCTTTGACCATACCCTATTCCATATCATGTCATTACCATCATAGCCTAATGTGACATTGTCCTTGACAACTATATGATAATATCCATCTATCCTGCCTTTTACCTATCACCCATCTTGGTTTCCCTTGTCAATGGTCTAAAGATCGCTCGTCATTCCATCTAGTCCTCACCAAGTCATTCTGAATGCAACAATATGGAAACCTAGCACATTATCCAAAACATTCCTTGACTTTGTCCCTAGCCCTACTACAGACTTTTATCCTCTTATAATATCATTGTCATCTTCACGTTGTTTCGGGATGTGTCCTTCCCACTTCAAACAATGTTGTCATTGTCATCATCACCTGCCAATCGGTATTCAACTTGACTAGTAGAAAAATAATGGTTGTCCTTGGATTCATGTGCGTCGACATCATTCACATGCATTTGTCACAATTTTCATAAAATAGAAAAAAATCATAAAAATTGTAAAAACTCTTGAAAAAAGTCATAAAATTTTGAAAAAGTCCTAAAACAAGACCTAAAAATTGAAAAATGTCCTGAGAAAATACAAAAGACATCCAAATCAATGTCAAAATCTCAAAAAATAGAGTCAAAGTTAGTAACTTCTGGTCAAGTCAGTCACGTCAATCAATCTTCGTCCTAGTCCGAACTACATTGTCTCTACGCATTTGCTACGTAGGCAAGACTCATCTTTGAGTCCTTGAGACATTAGGTCAATCCTTTTAGGTTTTTCAAGATAAAAATCATAGGTCAAAACATGGTCACACTTGACACAAGACAGTCATTCAAATGTCACCATCAAAATCAAGTCCAAATTAGACAACGTAAGCCAACCAATCATACAGTCAAAATTAGTCAACTTGCCAAAATATTATTCAAAATGTCAATCTCATCACTTTTTGGCCCTCTCCAAGATGTGTCCTTGGATTTGGACCTCGTCAAAATGTCATTTTCCTTTCCAGGATGTGTCCTTCTTGACCTTAGGCACAGTCAAACTGTCATGCAATTAATCTTTGACAAGCAAACATTGGCAATACAATTAAATGGTTGTTAATTCTTGGCTAGTTTGTCTTATCTTTTTATTGACTTGTCTTTTGGTCATGTTACTAGCTACCTCGAGGATGTCCCATGAAGGATTTAGAGGTGAGATGACGTCTCATGACCTATTCTATTTTTCTTTGACTGTTGTCTATGGATTGTCTTGACAAAAAGACTGGGGCAAATGGGCCTCTAGTATGATTTAGGTCATTCCTTGTCTGCGTTTGTCTATTTTGCAAGTGGATGACCTTGCACACCTTGGTCTATGTCATACCATGGTGTTTTTTGTCCATTTGTGTCATTTTTACCACCCAATGATGATTTGAGCAACACTTATTAGTACCTTGGCAAATATTGAAGGATTCTAACATGCATTTCATCGTTCGCATTAACTTGCATCTCCTTCCCCATATTGGCATCCATGTCTTCTATCCTAACATTCATCTTTTTCTCTCTAATATTTCTTCTAGTCTGCATCTTTATCATCCTTATCTATCTTTCCTATGGGTATGTGCAGGATCATCATGGAAAAAACAAACCCATAAGTGGCAATAAAATTCAGAAAAATCAGAGTTAGACAACTTTACGTAAAAATTTGAATAAGTTATCTATATTATTTCAAAACTATGTAAGAATAGAATCTATAGCAAACTGAATATAGTTTCTAAAATACTAAGTTTATTTAAAAAAATAAAAATTCTATTTGGTGAAAATTTGAAATTTCAAGGAAAAAATAAGAAGTAGGTGTCTGTCTGACCACCCTAACCACAATAAAATGATAATATTTTTTTATAATATTTTAGATATAAGTAGAGAACTCATGTCTTGATGTGATGCATATTTGTTTGTAATTTTTTTCCAAGTAAATAATTAATTATGATTTTTGTATTACAACTTTTAAAAAATATAAAAACTCGTATGTCTGACCACCTTCACTTGGTCAAAACTTCATGAAATTCAATTTTATTTTTTTTAATCCTATAGTATGTAAAGCATAGAATGTGACGCATGTTTCAGATTCAAAAAATGTGATACCGTTTGAAAGCTATAGATGTTTTTCAATCAACCTATCAATTAGGATTTCAGTCATAATTCAAATAGAAAATGAATAATAATTATTTATTAAATTCAAAGTAAAGCATAATTTATATTGCTGGAAACCTGAGAATCTCATTTAAAAACCCTTTTCGTTTCATCAATTTTGGGTAAAAAAAATGTCATCAACCACATGGGCTATCATATCACTTACATATCGCCACTTTTTGGCCCATCATGATCCTGCACATACCCCTATATACTTTTGTCTTTCATCTTCTAGTTTTCTCATCCATTTCAAGAGCACACTCATGTCCTCTGAAGTCAATTGTCCTCTCGAAGGGGCATACCGTTACCTCCTCGTCATTCTTCCTCATCCTATTTTGCACTGGGGCATATTTTTGACTTGTTTTCTTTGCCGCAATGCGACAAGTTGCATTATAGCAAAGAGGGCAAAATGTAGACACATAAAAATGGCCTAGACCCACAAACCACATTCTTCTATATCATGCTTCGTCTCAACATCATTAAAATATTTAATTATGTCCTATAGTCCAATGTCAACTATTAATTAAATAATTCTTAATTATTTAATTAATTCACATCTTTTATTCCTCCTGACTATTTAAATAAATAAATTCCTAAATTTATTTAATTAGTCCATTACTTCCTCTTGATTATTTAAATAAATAAACTTTATTTATTTATTTAATACGTCATTAATTATTTATGTCTGCTCATAATTAAATAAATTCCTATTATTTATTTAATTATTATCCTCTCCAACTTTCTTTCTAATTTTAAATAAAATCATTTATTTAAAATCATTCACTTTCTAATTTTCCTCCACAATTGAATAATTTTAATTATTAAATTGTCTTATTGATTTTTTTTCTAAATTTAAATAAAAGCATTTTATTTAAATTGGCAACTTCCCTCTTTCCAAGTAAATAATTTTAAATTATTATTATTTACTATCACATGAATTCATCATTTTGGAATTAATTTAAAATATTAATTTCAAAATAGCATTTCTCTCCACAAAGTAAGTTATTTCGAAAATAACTTGATTTTCTAAATATCTTCTTCTTGTTCAATCTTTATCTTTTTGATTTTACTAATTTTCATCTCAATGTCACATTTATTCTCCATCATTGATTTAATTCCCTAAATTAAATCTTGTCCACACATTTGAGAATTTTACCTTAACCCTAATTGAGAGTTGCCATTTTGAATCTTGACCTTTGATTCTAGGGCATTTTCCCAATCTCTCATCTCATCCATCCTTTCAAGATTGCATTTTCTATAAAATGACAATCTTGTTCTCATTTTCATCTCCTAATATTGCAATCTCTTATTATTATCTTCTTGCATCCTTATTATCATCTTAACTATTTACATTCTAGATTTAATATCTATTTGCATTTAGTTTATACAAATCCTTCAAAGTATTGCTTAGGACTAGTCAAATATAGAATTTTCTCATCAAATCTGAGGGCATAATCTTCATCACAGCAAGCTAAGGAGGTGCAATGGAAATCAACCATGGAGGAGAGAATATTGGGTGAGATTGTTCACTGTTTTACTTTCTCGTTTATCTCCCATGTATTTCATTGTTTGATTGGATTATTTAATATGGCATGCATTATACGACTAACTTAATCTATCTTGTAAAAATCCATCATTACACCTTGTTTTTGAACTTGATCAGTTGGAAGACATTGCTTGTGTATGGGATGTTGATACATTGTTTGAATGCCATGATTTAAATGTGGATGAAAGTATTATGAGTGTTAATGAATGTTTTTTTTAGGACATTGAGACATATGGTAATACAATGGGGTAGTGTTGTTGGGATAATGAAAAAATCACATGTAATGCAATTCAGTTGGATGAGTTACATATGTGTGAGCATTCTTTGCTTAACACACAGAAGGATTGCACACTATTTTTGTTACATGATATCTTTTCCGAGCCTAATCATTGTGAGGGAATTGGTAAATATAATAAGACTGTGTTTTCAGATAGTCTTGATCACTACATTTTATCATTTGCCACAGAATCAGAAAATGGAATGAGTGGCAGTGATGCAACGTATGTCATTTGGTTGCCATGTGATAGTAAAGCTAAATTCAAAGGCAGCCTGACACTTGTCTTTACACGAATGAATTCACTCATGTTGTTTTGGTCTGACAAAGGAAAGTATGGATTAAAAGGGATCAAATCCTTTAACAGATTGGTGTTTGACAGAGGTAAGAATTGGTTTCCCTTTTCCATTTGGTGGCCTTGGGCCACCGAATGAAGTTTTAAAATTGAATAAGGACTTTATCACCCAATGTTTCTGGAACTCTACCTACTCTCTAGAGGATTTGAACTCTTGTTATGCCCACAAGGGGCATACATCCTCATTCAGAGCCACTATTAACACTTTCAAATTTTCAAATTTGAAGTGTCCATATTAAAAAAATTCGTTTGCACACTCAAAAGTGCCCCTGAAAAATCTACCCAAGTGACTTACTTTGGAGGGTCACCATTTAGAGACAGTTGATTTTCATGTCAAATGGATTATTTCTCTCCATTATCCCTACATTCATCTACTCCTTGGTTTGATTTCAGGGTCTTATGATTAGATTTTCTATTTTTACCATGCCAAAAGAAAATGCAGTTTGCTCTATTTTGTATCTACATTTTTAGAAACTTTTCAAGGTGGTCAAGTTTGACACTTAATATCTAGTGAAGAATGATGATTCAAGGATAGAACTCTTGCACACATACTCAGTGGACCCAAATGAATTAGTGTGTCTGGTGGTAGCTCCCTAGAAGATGATTTGATATTTTTTCAAAATGGCAACTTGGTGAGCTTTAATTGGTTTTAAACAATAATAGTTGCAAAAAAGTTTGAGTAGGGCACTTTGATGTTGAATATATTTCACCTCATGATTTTATTTTTTGATCCAGTTGTTGCACTCCATTATTGGGTCAAATGTCTACATGTCTGATCAATTTTAGGGTCTCAGGATGATTTCTGATGGTTTATTTAATTATCTTTTGACTGCAATAGGGCCAAAAATGGTGTTCTAGAAAGTCAAATTTTGCAAATCTAATGACAACCATTTCAAAATTGAGTAAATATTTTCAATTTTCAATTTTATTAGATTCTCTCTCTCTCTCTCTCTCTCTCTATATATATATATATATATATATCTACAACTCCATTTTCATAAAAATGAAGGTCATATGATGCATTATTTTAATGCATTTCAGTTGTGGCAAACGCATCCCGAGGGCCAATTTACAAAGGAGGTACTTTAATTTAAAGGGCTGGGAAAATTTTGAGGAAATGAATTTTCTCTAAACAATTGATTATGTCCCTATGCAAATTTTCATTGTTCTAGGTGTCTCGGTTTGCCCGCAATAAATTTTCCCTATTTGAGTGAGAGCCGAAATTAAAGTTTTCTCTTTTCTCTAATGTTTTGATGTACATATTTTAAATATTATAAAAGTGAATTGGCATGTGAATTGGGGAAGTTTTAGGGAAAATAAAATATTTTCCAAGTTTTATAAAGTTGAACTTTATAAACTTCATTTCCCAAGCAGGGCAGTGTTTGTCTGCTAGCCATGGAAGCTTTTTGTTGCCGTTAGCATAAACTCATGGGAAAGCGGGGAGAGGCTGGGAGAGTCTACAACAATCATAGGGATGGATTAAATTATTGTTTTAATGACTTCATTCAAACATTGGATGGTAGGAAAACATTTTATGCCCTTTTTATTTTTTGCTTGTGGTAGTGAAAGCTCATGGCATGGGAAAGTCACAGGGGCACGAGGAGATTGTTGGGAGGATGTTAAGAGAAGATTTTCATCTCCAATATCTATTGTAGTAAGGATTGAAGTATTTCCTTCTCCACGAAGGTTCCTCTGAGGTGTTTTGATCGGATTCAAGAGGAGTTGGAGTAGATTACAATCTGCAATCACGTTTTTTTATTTGGGGCAAGTTTTTAATGTCGTTTTTGAGTTGCAGATCATGGTTTTCACTTCCAGAAAGGTGCCTCAACCAATCATGTTGCTTGGAAAACAATTTCAATGAATTTTTATGCATTTTTTGGGTACTTGCAAGCTCAAGAATGCCCAAGACTCACAAAAAATGACCTGCAAGTATTTTTACAGCAATGATCAAAAGAGCTAAAAATGCAAAGCAAAGAAGCTTGATTAATAGGGCAGAGAGAAGCCAAATCAATGGCAGGCAAATGAAGAAGGCAATGGGGAGGAATCCCCACCATAACTTGCTAGCTTGTGAAGGCAGAGGATGATATTAGCACAGTGAAATGGGGGCATGGCGATTGGTTCCTCAAAATAAAATATTTTAAGACTTTAAAATATTTCCTCTTTTTTGTTTCTTGGTTCCGATGAGCCCGAGGAAACAAATGTTGCCACCACCAAACAATAAGGGGGAAGTGGGGATTGGTTGTGTCTGAGAAAATTTTAGGTTTTAAAAAATATTTATTTTTCTTGCCTTCTATTTTCCCATGAGTCCGAGTTAAATGTTGAAGCCGTGAGAAAATGCAACGGAGAAGTGGGGATTGAGTGAAAGGCTCTAGTGGGCCCATGCAAAATATTAAAGGCATCTTTTAACAATGTTTTCATGGTGGAGGAGAAATAATGAATGGTGCAGAGGTAACGTATTTTTCTCAAGGGAAAATTTTAAAAGAAAAAAGGGTTTAATATAAGGTGAAAGTAAAAAAAAGAAGCATGGGTTAAAAGGCTAAGTGTCTGATTAAGAGAATTAAAGCCTTCATATTAAAAATCCATATTTCTTTGCTGGAGATAAAAGGGTGCATGGGTAACTATTTTTTTACACAGCTCGGTGCAAAAAATAAAGGTATTAAATAGTTTTACATTTAAAAGAGAATAAATTTTAAATGTAAAATGGAATTATAAGGTGCACGAGCAAAGTCAAAGGCAGAGAAATAAAAAGGCTTTCACAAGAGAGCATGTATTTTTGCACTGTAAGGGTAAAAATTGAAGAAATGGAGAATGATGTTTTTCACAATGAAGTTGATTATTTTTCACCACAGGGGTAATTGAGAAGAGGACAAGGCTTTCACGGAGATATTCTTTTAGTTGCAAGGATATTTTCTACAACAAGGGCATAATGAAGAAAGTCATCATGAGAGGAATATTTTTTGTTAGAGGGAAGAGAGCAAATGCAAGATGCATGAATTAGGTGTAGATTGAATATTTTTTAGGAAATAAAGACAATTAAAGATCAATAGAGGATGAAGGATCCAGGTGTCAATTGAAGATGTAGTTTTAGGGTTTCTCCTTCTTCTATATCTTCTTTCATTTTCTCATTTGTACAGGTTCTGAACTTCTGAATTAGGAGGGTAAGGTAGAATACTGTTGAGTCTGAGTCATGTATAGAATATGTAAATTATAATAGTTTGATTTTATGAGCTAGTGGTAACCAATTTGTGTAGAAACAAGTTACTGTTCATAAAATTATTTCCAGATTTGTATGCTTTTGATTAGATGAATTCAATATATCAAGGATTGTTTGAGTTTATAATCACGACTTTCCTGTGATTGTGTTATTTGGCCATGGTTCTCTTTCAAGTAAAGGGTTAAATTACTTTGATTAGATAACTGCAATTTTGAGTGCACAAGTGGGATTGGTGAGTAGAACTTTATGGCAATATAAGTGGGTTTGTTAATGTAAGGCATTAACATATCTTAAATCCATTGGTTGAACTTAATTTGTTGATAGGATCTCTGTTACAGTTTTATATTTAACTCCATGGCCCATGATTAGGCACTGAACTATCACAAAGCCTGAGACATTTTCAGAAACAATCTAATCATATTAAATATTTGTTGCTTTGGTCCTTTTTTTGTTGTTTAAGTTATTTTTGTTCCTTGTATCTTCATGGTATTTGAAAGAGTATAGAGGCTGAATTTGAGAGAATTTTACTTACTAATCCTCTATCTATTTGAGATGAAGATATCTAAATTATCTATTCTCAACAAGGTTCAATGCAAGTGGGATTATGTTTGAACCTAGTAGAATATACAATACCCAACAATTATATACCTAAGAACTATCCACTTTCATAGGTTTGTTATTTTTTGTTTGGCACAAGTTTATCATACATTCAAGCCTACAATTAGGAACACCCTTCTGAGTCTTGTGGACCTCAAAGTATAGAAGGCTTTCATAGCCTTGTTCATTGGCTTTTCTTTTCTTTAGTCTATTGATAGTGCAAACTCTTTGTTCTAAATATTAAATCCCCTAGTTTAGGCATTTGTGTTTCTCCTTAGGGTTGAAGGTTGTAAGAGAAATAACCAACACAATCAACCGAAAAGAAATAAAAAAAGGAAAATAAAAAGACTAGTAAATCAGATGCGAATCAACCATTTAGAAGGTCATCCACATCCCAGTCTCATTTAGTATATGCAGAATGAAGATAACTAGCGAGAGGGACAATAACAAGTGTTTTACTATGAGAATCACCAGGTTCAACATGTGGTGCATCACTTATTTTAGGAGGATCATCACAACTTTTATCATTTAAGCTCATGTAGAAGAGGATTTTTTTTTAGCTCATTATGCACTTGCTCATCAATTTTAGTAGTTTCTTCATCTTCACCCAAGTTAACCACAATAGGAGGATGAATGATGATATCCATAGAAGGTGGTTGTCCTTTTTGTGTAGGTGGCATAGGATCTGTTGGTTTTGGTAAGGGAGAAGGCTCATAATTTATTTCTTTTGTCAAGTTCAGATTATTATTTTCAATGTTGTTCTCTTCATTCATCTTTCGAGCAGTAGTATGATGTCTACACCTACACTCTAACATTTATATTTATTTTACTATAGTTTTCAAGTTGTGTTTGTGTAGGAGTAGGTTTGTCAACTATGGGTTCATTTTCTTCATTTGAGGGAAGAACGAAATACACCATGGGAGGTTGTTCAACCACTTTCTCTTTGGCTTTATAAATTTCCTTAGGAGACGGCTTAGGAATAGTATGGTTTTCTCTTGTTCTTTTGTTGGAAGTAGGCAATGGAATTTTATGGATGGATCTTAGTTAGTCAGAAGGGCTTTAGGTTTAATATTGTTTTCTTCAAGGGGAGGAGGTTCAATCATGCGTGGAGGAAGATTCTCAAGGGATAATTGTGCTATGCATTTTTCTTTAATTGGTAGGATAGAAAAAGGAAACCCTCATAGAATCTTATAGGTTCCATGGGCTCAGGCCAAAAATAATCTAAGGAGAAATTTCCATGGGAAGATAGAGGTCTAAAGTCACTATGGTTCACAATGAATATTTCATTGCTAACTAGAAACTTTAAGCACTTATGCATAACAGATGGGACCACATTCATGGAGTGAAACCATTTGTAGCCTAGCTTTAGACAAAATTGATTTGAATTAGAGATGATGGAGAATGATACATTTAATTTCTTTGGTCCTACTTGTAAAGGGAGTGTGATTGATCCCATCATAGCACGAGGAAAACCATCATGCATTTTAATCCATACTTTTGGTCTATCATATCTTTCTTGAGTGATTTCATACACATATAAGAGTTCCTCTATGATCACATTCTTGCCATAGATGAGATCAATTAAAATCCAAGGAGTGGGCTTGTTATTGATTCTGTCGACTATCTAAAGAGGACCATCAAGTGAATTTTTTATTGTTTCTTTTGAAGAGAAAGTAATGTCAAGAGGCATTATGATTTTCTTCTTACAAGGCTCGATGCCAATCACTACTATCATTGTATTAATAGGACTTTGGTCACTAGTATCCATAGTAGTTTTTTCATCATCATCCATGATAGGATTTTGTTCGTTATTGCTCATGTTATCATCATCTATGACAATGTTCATCACATTGGTCTTAGTTTCACAAGCCTTAAAAAATAAAATATTATGGTTGGGAATGGGATTGGTAAATATTTGTAAGTTTTGGTTGGGAGGAGCTACAAATTTATTTCCTTTGTCATTCACACCTCCGATTTGGATATGATTAGAATCAAAGAGGTCTTGCACAAGATGTTTAAGATGCTTGCAATGTTTTGTATCATGTACTTTTTTTTTTTTATAAGCATAATAGGAATTTTGTCTAAAGCTCAAAGGTAATGAATTGCTAGGGTCAAGAGGTCAAATAGGCTCAGGTAAGGTAAACATGTTTTTGTTTAATAGCTAGGTCAATATTTTTTCAAGTATGTCAGGTAAGGGAGTAAATTGTCTTTGCAGATCCCCAAAGATATAAGGATTACTCTTATTTATAGTAGCTACTTGGGTATCAAGTTGTTGGGTAGGTTGGGAGGTGGAATTTTGTTGAAGGAAACTTTTTTTTTTCTTCTAAAAGGTTTGCAGGTGTTGTCATTTGAAGATTCATACCTTTTAGGACATGTAGAAGTGGGTTTTGGTTCACAACTACCTACAAAATTTTGATAATCTCGAAGGGCAATGCATAAGTGCATGAAGGAAGGGAATTTCATCATGGTAAGCTTGTCTTGTATCTTCATAAATTTTCTATGAACATCTTTTGAAGGTGAGAATCAATAATATTTACACTAATTTGGGAATAAAGAGATTGGTAATGAGAAATAAAGTTAGAAAAATTTTCACTCTCATTTTTCTTGCATCTCATCAAATCAGCTAATGTCATTTTAGGAACCATATGCACTTGGAAAAGGTTAATAAAGGCCTTAACAAGTTCATTAAATGATTGAATTAAGTTATTCGGTAATGTGGAAAATGAGTCCAAGGCAATGTCTTTCAAGGATTGGGGAAAAAGCTTAGTCAAAAGTTTGTCCTCTATGATAAAGTCATTACACAAAGTAGTGGAGACATTAACATTATTAGTAGGATCTCCCTTTCCTTCATATTTCTCAAATCTATGGATCTCTATACCTTGTGGAACCAGAGTTCTCAATATCTCCAAAGCTAGTGGGTTGCTTTTGACATAGTATGAAGGTGGATCAATTTGATTTTGATTTATGGTGGAAAATTGGTGTTGAATAGATGAAAGGCTTTGTAAGAGATGGTTAATGGTAGGTTCATTGCTTGCGGTTTGAGATGGAGGTGAATATTGTGGTGGTGTGTATGTGTTGGAAGGACCAGTGAATGGATTTCTTACGGGAAGAGATATAAGATTAGATGCCACATAGGTATAAGGAGCACTAATGGAAATGTTTGAGGTATGAAGGATTTTGCTACTTGGTTGCATCATTGTGGTCACTTGAGGATTGGTATAGGTGGGAATTGGGGTAATGGTTGAAGGGAGAAGAGTTTGGTTTCCTCCTTGACTTTGTACATTATTTGAAGCTTAAGAACCATTAGTGGTGGAAGGAATATTTTTTCCAAAGATTTGAGCTATGTTACACACAACTTCTAGTCCTTCATCACTTTCCAACATGTGGTGAATACTATCTATGGTAGGTATAACAACTTTGGAATTTTTTTCACTACTCATGCTATCTTGTAAATGGGATAGGTCTTCATGCATTTTCATTATGTTCTCTTGAGGGATATGATCAACCATTGTTTAAACACTTGGCATAACACTTCTAGGTAAGGTAGGAATAGCAAAAGAGGTATCAAAGGTTGTTGGAAGAATGAATAAGAACACATCTCTTAATGTATCTTTTTGTTCTCATTGATGTCACCATGATATATGAGTTGCAACTGAAAGATTCAAAGTCAAGGTTGATCTGGTGATTTGGTATTCTGAACCAGTAATGTAGAAATGTCCTCCAATATTTTGGTCCACATTTCCTCTCCATTGATCATTGTTGCTCATAGTCTAGAGAAATAGCTTTTGGTCAATGAAAGCATGCATGGAGAGAATCTTGTGTGCACAGATGCTCATGTTCATTATTGGAATCATTTTTTTATTTACATTTTTTGTTATTAGGCCTATCTCTAGCTAGCCTAATAAGTTGTTGAAGGTGTAATGGATTAAATTTTGTTTGAATGATCCATGCCGACATGATGTTGTAGACACATAAAAGTGTCTTCATAATCATTTGTAAATCATTGCATATTTCATTCAATATTCATGTAATCATATCGCCATATTATAACCATTTATTCAGATTATAAGCATTTAAGATATCTATAAGCATTATTCATAAAACCATTTAATCATTTATCCTTCATCATTTATACATTAATCACTAAAATATCATTTTCATATTCCATTAAATCATTTAATAATCTTTCCATCTATCCATTCATCTCATATTCATATTTCATGCATTACCATTAAAATATTATACTCATAAAACCCCATGTCCATGATCATTTCATTAAATCCATTTTCATAATAATTTATCCATCATAAAATATTCATAAATAAATGCATTTAAATATTTCATGCATTTGCATACTCATTTGAAATATCACACATATTCATTAAATTATTCATTTACCACCTACATGCATTTATCCATCTCAATATTTTTCCTCCAAGCCAATCTTTTATCCCACACTCCTTCCACAACTTGCATTCACCCTAAGGATGCTTATTTAAGCACAACCTTCTCTCATTTTTGGACCCTACATCTTCTTTGTATTACCTACAGACACAAATCTTGGATTTCTACGTTTTGCATCAACTTTCATTATCTTTTCTTTACATTTCAATTTCAGCATCTAACTTGTTTGCATTCTCATTTAGAATATTTGCATTTTCATTTTGAATCTCTATTCATCATAGCTCTTTGTGCATATGCTTTTACTGAGAGCATTTTGAATATAAGAACAAAGTCTTGAATGATAGGAGTGAAATAGAGATTAGTTTCAGTGAAAGCATTTATGTTTTTGAGTAGTTTAAATATCTTGTTTTATGATTTTGTTTTCAAAATAAAATAGCTCTATTGATGTGTTGTGATGGAATAGTGATTCTAATTCATAGAGTCATTTATTCCAGCATGCATACAAATGTAGCATGCTACACACTTGAATTGTTTTTGAAAAATATTTATATTTACTTGGATCAAACCAATTGATACTTGTGGACAAGTCAGATATATATACAAAATATTTTGGAGATTGAAGTATGGATGTTGAGTATGCGAGTGTTGGTGGATTGAGTGTGGATGTGAAAAGAGTGAATATTGATCTGTTGGCATGCAAATTTCTCGAGCTTCAAAGGAATTGACTCTGCACTTGTGAGGTGTAACTTCATCAGTTCATTCTCTGGTTGTAATCCATTTTGCTACTGAATCATTTGTAGGCAGTGAGCCTCTCTTTTGGAAAGTGAGCCTTGGAAGTGAGCCACCTTTTGTAATATCTTATAACCAATTATACTATATTGTGAGTTAACCCTCACCATGGTTTTTCCCATTCTAGCTTTTCCACATAGAAATCTTGGTGTTTATGTGGTGTGTTTCCATGTTCTGTTAATTCTTTTTCTTATCTTAACTATCATATGCATTTGATTAATTGGATGGTATATTTTCAATAAGTTTAAGAAGATACTAATTCACCCCTCTCTCAGTATCTTGAATATTCAACAATCGGTATCGGAGCTTAGTAACTCTAGAGAATCCTAACAACTTGAGAGAGATCTTGAAGATTAAACAAATGGATGATAAAGAAGAACTCCAGACATTCCTCGATGATCTTGGGTATGTGCAGGATCATGATGAGCCAAAAAGTGGTGATATGTAAGTGATATGATGGCCCATGTGGCAGACGACTTTTTTTTACCCAAAATTGATGAAACAAAAAGGGTTTTTAAAGGAGATTCTTAGCTTTCCACCAATATAAATTATGCTTTACTTTGAATTTAATAAATTATTATTATTTATTTTCTATTTGAATTATGACTAAAGTCTTGATTGATAGGTTGATTGAAAAACATCTATAACTTTCAAATGGTATCACATTTTTTGAATCTGAAACATGCATCACATTCTATGCTTCATGTACTATAGGATTAAAAAAATAAAAATTCATGAAGTTTTGACCAAGTTAAGGTGGTCAGACATATGGGATTTTATATTTTTAAAAATTTGTAATAAAAAATTCATAATTAATTATTTAGTTGGAAAAAATTATAAAAAAATATGCATCACATCAAGACATGAGTCCTCTACTTATATCTAAAATATTATCATTTTATTGTGGTTAGGGTGGTCAGACAAACACCTACTTCTTATCTTTTCCCTAAAATTTAAGTACTAATACATTGAAATTTTAAATTTTCACCAAATAGATTTAAAAATAAATAAACCTAGTAGTTTAAAAACTACATTTGATTTGCTATAGATTCTATTCTTACATATTTTTGAAATAATATAGATAACTTATTCAAATTTTTACGTCAAGTTGCCTAACTTTGATTTTCCGAATTTTCATTGCCACTTAAGGGCCTATTTTTTCCATGATGCTCCTACACATACCCCCTTGACAAAGCTGAAAATGAAAACAAATATCTGAAATAAAATATTGATGAAGCAAATGAATGCATCTAGAAGTTTAAAGAGCAATTAAAGAAATTCAAAGAGAGACATAGAGAAGTTAGTGAGCAATTGAAACAAGCATATGAAAATGTTACCAGACTAAAGGTGCAAGGAGAGGAAAATAAGAGAATTGAAGAGTGTTTGAATGCATTAGTCAAAATCAAGTTTGATGAGTGTTCCGGGCTTGAACAAGAAGTGGTGAACTTGAGAGAAAAATTGGAAAAAGAAAAATTCTTTGAAGATAGTTTCAAGACAAGCTCCACCAGGCTTGATGAATTAATTGCAGGGAAAAACCTTCTAAAGACAAAGGTGGATTGGGATTAGAAGTAGGTGAAAGCTCAAAAGCTGTGAACAATCAAAAGAATCAAGTTAAAGGAAAACAAACAAGAAATCCAAGAAAAAGACCACCTATCAGACAACCAAATGCTCAAAGGTATCCATCTTTCAATGACATATTTTTCATGCAATAAATTTGGTCATAAGGCAATTGAATGCAGAAGTAGGATGAATCAACTTTCTGGTTTCTTTTTCGATCAATGTTATGCTTGTAATAATATTGGACATAGAGCTAGTGAATGCATAACCCAGATGATGAATTAGTTTAATGGAGGTAGAGTAAATCAATCCTTTGCTAGTTACTGCTATACTTGTAATAAGTTTGGTCATAAAGAAAATAAGTGTAGATCTGGGATTGATGGGAGTCAAACAAATCAGAGAAATGTTGTTTGTTACAATTGCAACAAATTTGGACATATTTCAAGGGTATGCAGAAGTAAAAAGGGAAAGTAGTCTTCTTGAGTAAAGAAAAATGAACCTATGAAGAAGATTGAAAAAGAGGAGGTTAAACAAGAAATGAGCAAGATATGGAAAAATAAAGAAGAGCCAAAATATTCAAATGCGTTTGTGCCCTCATTCGGTACAAATAATTCCTCTGGGAATTAGACCTAGCATGGTCTTAGGGGGAGCTTTATCCAAAAATTTTCCAAACCCCTAGAAATATGGTGTGTCAAATGTTGGAATGAGGATATTTTTTAAGGAATGAATAGGAAGAGGTTTTGCAAAAGAAACCAGAAGAAAAAGTGCATGTATGCTTGCTTGCATAGCACATTAGGGTTTTTCAGTGCAACTAAAGGGTTTTTGCTAGCTTTTCAAATTCCACTACATTCAATGTGAATTAGGGCATCACATTGATTTATAAAGTGAAATTATAAAGGCATTTTAATCACGTGTGCATTCAAAGGAATTGAAGAGTAATTTGAAGCATTCTTGAGGTGAATTGAAGTGTGAGTTATACAAACCCTAACTTCGGTCATTCACGAAGGAAAATGGTGTTTTACAATTCTGTGTTGTTGTGAGCTTGTGCAAATTATGTTTCTAAATCTATTAGAGCTTGGTGTGTTAAAAATGGCAACTCCTGTAGTCGTGAAAGCATCAGAAAAACCTAGACCCTCCCATAGGAAATATTCAATGAAGGTTTTCAAAGACGGCCCTATTGGCACCTTCTCTTCGATTCCTCATGGCATCATGCCTACAGAGGATACCAAAATGTATATTAGGGTTAAGTATGAGGAATTTAATCACAATAAATTGATTGACATATGGCTGAATGAACTCACTAGAGATAACTTCATGGTGAAACCTGAGTATTCGAATATTGTGGCAAAGAAGTTGGACTGGTAGAACAATTCCCTAATTTTTGTTCCATTGTCGATGATCAATATGTTAAACCAGCCCTTAGTAGAATGCATGATCAATTCTTGTGGATTGAGAAAACCCATTTGATAGCTAAGGATGTGATCAAGGCAGTCACCAAACTTTGTGATACTAGACCAGTACCAGTGTTGAAAGCAGTGAAATATGAAGTGGTAATGGAACTCACTGATGCAACATATGATAAAAGGGCTCTTACAAAAAAGCCTATCATTAATCCAGCCATGAAGTATGCATCAATAATGATCAAACATAAAATCTACTTCACTAACAAAGAGAACTCTGTGTCCACTACAACAATCTATACTGGCTTTGACATGGCTGAAAATGGTGTAGATTATGATTTGTGTGAGATTCTCAGACAAAATTTGTTTGAGAACCCAAGGATGTCAAAATAGAAGAGATATCCTTTCAATTTTGGTTCATTGATTGTTTTCTTACTATTCTATTTCCTTAAAAGGATTTTAGGAAAATATGAAACTATATTTTGAGACCCATCCCGATTAGTTGCTCATCAAATTTTTGATCATTTGCATAAGTTGGGTGATTTGAAGATCATGGATAGTGCCGTGACAATATTATTTATTGTATTTAAGAAAAATATGAATGAAAGAGATATAATTCAAAGGAAAATTGTTGAGAAGTACAAGGATGCCATCATATTCCACGTTTCTTTTGATGAATACATGGTTGAAGCAGTTGAACCCTAGAATGTCTAGATTCAACCCTTGGGATATGAAATTAAAAAAGAGGAGGCTGAAGGTTATGTGCAACTATTATTGAAAAGTCCAAAATATGCCAATGAACCCAGGATTGGTACATATGTAGAATGATCCCTGGAAGTTCATTTGGAGCACAAAAAACCTGCAAGGAGAAAAATGCTAGATGAGGCACTTAGAAAATATGGTATTAATTTTGAACTATTAGCAAAAGGAAGAGCTCTAGGAGAATAGAATTCTAGAGAATGGTTAGGATTAAGGAGATCCAGAAGGATTGCTCCTTGTATGCCATCTTCTGGCTCGACTACAATAAAGGTTGAACCTAGTTCTTTTGATAAAGGCAAAGGCCCGACTCCCTTCAGAGCTTCTACTAGATCGGGCAAGAGAAAAATATGGTCCTTCGGTAGTGCCTACTAAGCGAGGAAGAAAATAAAATAATATAAGGGAAAATAATCTCAACATTATTGAAGATAAAGAGGAAGAGGAGGAAGATCCAGCTTCTAAGCTACTAAGAAGAAGGGTGGTGAGCATTTCCTCCGACAAAGGTGCTTCTCAAGAAACTAGTGTTGGATCAAAAAGAGTTCACTATGTATCGTCCTCTGAGGATGTTGATTAAGATGACATCAGTGATCATGAGGTGGAAGCAAAGAAGGAAAAAGTCATAGAAGAGGTTTCTCTAGACCGGGGAGAGTACAATTCTTCTCCAGTAAGACTTGGTGCCCCTCTCAGACTAGAAGCCTTGTTAAATAGTTTATTTCATTATCAAAATATGTTGAAACCCACAATAAAAAAAATTTAATCAAGTAGGTGAAGAGGATAGGGAAACATTAATGATGGCTATCATTAAATATGTCATTATTTTGGAAGTTAAATGGGATAATGTACTTGAAAAATTATTGGAAGCTTTGATGAAGAGAAGATCAGAAGCAATTAAAATGGAAGGGAAAATAAGGGCTAAGGAATATAAGGAAATTGGATCCTCTTTAAATTTGGGTGATCTGGAAACCTTGAAGAAGATTTGTTCTACTATATTCTAGATGAAGAAAAGAGTCAATATTTTAATGACCAGAGAAAAGAGGTAGATTAAGAAGATAAAGAAGGAAACTATAAATACAATTTGAAGCACAACTAAGAATTATGGTATGCTTGGTGCATCCAGTTTAGCACCTAAATCAGGAGAAGAAGCCTCTATAGAAGTTAAGGAAGACACTCCTTCCAGTATTGGTGATGCAAACATACCTCTGGAAAATAATGACTCATATATCCCTATAGAAATAGGTGGTATAGATATTCTTCCGTAAATCTTTGCTACTGATGATCCTCTAGAGATTGAGAAGTAGAGTGAAGAAAATGTTGAAATTGAAAAACATGATGTTGCTCCTCCGATACATTATGTAGAGGAAAGAGATAATGCTGAAGAAGAAGAGAACAAGGATGAAAGTGACAAAGAATAAGAGAAATAACAAGAGAGGAGAGAAGAAGAAGAAGAAAAGATAGAAGAATAAGAGATGGAAGAAAAGAAGGAAAAAGAAGTGAAAGTTGTGGAAGAGGAAAGAAATAAGGAATTAGGTGAAATTGTTGGAAAGAATGAAGAAAGAACTAAGTAGGTAGTGGAATCACAAAGGTCCTCTAGAGATTCCTCCTTTGGTGATGATGTTTCGAAAGTCTTGCTATCTAAGTAGATTAGATTCCAACCGATGATTCCTCTAGAGCTCCAACAACTCCCCATGAATCAAGGCTATGCGGATTTGGACAAGATTTCTCCTATGCATAATATGGTGTTAGGTGATGTATTTCATGCATCCAGTAGAAGAGAAATCCTAGGAATGCATCAGAACATAAATGAGCTTATTGAAGATTCCATTATGGATTTGTAAGAAGTCACACCTCATACGTCAGTGAACACATCTCTCACTTCAGTAGAAAACTTGAAACTTCTATTGGATTCCTTCAAGGAGTATGCCACCAGACTTGGTGAGAACATAAAACAAGAAGTTGAAGAAAAACTGGCTAAGAAAATGCTATAGGTCCTTCATGACAAGTGTGCTCTAGCACACACCAATGTAGAAAAGTGCCTTGAATTTATAAAGGCTTGTGAATCTGAAGAAAATTCTATTTTTTCTTACTATATAAGGTGGCATGATGCCACACAAAGTATAAAATATCTTATGGACTCCATTGAGCCCTAGTTGAAATTTGTTTCCAATAAATACACCATATGCATGGATAGAGATAGGTCAACTTGGAATGCCATCTCCACACATAGATATAATTTTTTTATGTTACAGAAGCAAAAGGTAGAAATAATTGAAAAATTTGGTCTACTTGGTGACAATGTAAGGATGGAGTACAATTTGGTAGCCAATGCTTTGGCTAATTCTGATAAATTGGATAAGATCAATTTGATCCTAGATACTCTGAATGAGGCTAAAGAAATTTTTAATGCATTAGAATCTTTGAATAAAATTATGATATCTACTAAAAAGAGTTGGGGGAATGGTAAAACAACTTGGCAAGGAATTCTTCAAGAACTTAAAAGTGTTCCCTCCTCTGGGTAGAGTTTTCTTTTTGTCTACACATTGTTTGGATTAAAATCCTAAGGGGGAGTTAGACATTCTGATTCTTTTTGTTGTACATTATTCCAGACCTTGTGTACATATGTATATTCATTTTTTTGGGCCGCCCTTTGTCCTTGATGTCAAAGGGGGAGAGAGAAATGATAAAAGGAGAGACAAGGATTATGTTCTGTATATAGGAAGTTTGTAAATTATTTTGGCACATTTTCCATCAATGACAAAGGGGGAGATTGTTGGAAGAATGAAGAAGAACACATCTCTTAATGCGGATTTTTGTTATCATTGATGTCACTATGATATATGATTTGTAACTGCAAGATTCAAAGTCAATGTTGATTCAATGATCTGGTATTTTGAACCGGTAATGCAGAAACGTCCTCTGGTATTTTGGTCTGCATTTCCTCTCTAGTGATTTTTGTTTCTCATAGTCTTGAGAAATGGTTTTTGGTTGATGAAAGCATGCATGGATAGAATCTCATGCATATAGATGCTCATGTTCATTGTTGGAATCATTTTTTTATTTACATTTTTTGTTATTAGGTCTATCTCTAGATGACCTAATAAGTGGTTGAAGGTGTAATGGATTAAATTTTTTTTGAGTGATCCATGCTGACATGATGTAGTGTGCTACATCTTTGAATTTTTTTTAAAATTTTTTTGTACTTACTAGGAGCCAACCCATTGATACTTGTGGAAAAGTTAGATATATATACAAGATAGTCTAGAGATGAAGTATGGATGTTGAGTATGTGAGTGTTGGTGGATTGAGTGTCGATGTAAAAATAGTGATATTGATCTATTGGCATGTGAATTTCTTGAGCTTCAAATGAACTGAATCTGCACTTGTAAGGTGTAACTTCATCAGTTCATTCTTTGGTTGTAAGCCATTTTGTTAATATATATTTTGTAGGTAGTGAGCCTCTATTTTGGATAGTGAGTCCTACTAGTGGGCCATCTTTTGTAATATATTATATAACTTGTTATACTATATTGTGAGTTAACCCTCATCATGGTTTTTCCCATTTTGGTTTTTCCACGTAAAAATCTTGGTGTTCATGTGTTGTGTGTTTCCATGTTCTTTTAATGCTTCTGCTTATCTTAACTATCATATGTATTGGATTAATTCGATGGTATTTGCTCAATAAGTTTAAGAAGATATTGATTCACCCCACTCTTAGTATTTTGGATATTCAATAAAGGTATGGTCCATATCTAGTGAACTAATACCAACACTAGAAGTAAGAGAGCTAGATAACCCAAGGTCCACAACGAGTGTTTTATCGTGAGATGCCATGATTCTTGTATTTCATCTCACCATAGTATTTGTAGTAGGACACCAAGTAGTACAACTCATGCAAGGGATAAAGAAAATAAAGTGCAATGAACACAATATCCTATGCTTGCAATTAAACTTTAGATGAAAGAAATTGGAATAAAAAAAATTCTACAAACTATAATAGAAAACTAAAAGCAACAAATAGAAGCACATAAGAGAAATTTGAAACTCTAAAAAATGGAAATTGAAATTCAATAGGGACTAAGACATTGGTAAGGGTGTCTTGGTCCTACTAGTGAGTTTATGAGGTTCCAAGGACTAGTACAAACAACAAACAATAGAGAGAGGGTTCTAAGATAGAAATCCATAGAGGGACTAAGATGCCAAGAAGGGTACTTTAGTCCTAGTAGAGGTTTTTCTCAGAAAAATAGTAGAATATAGATTGTTTACAGTGTTCAAAGGTTGACTATTTAGGGAGTTGATGTTTAGAAATAAGAAAATGTGCAAATAAATGCAAGAAAAAGTAACTAGTGAAAAGCTATTGAATGCAATAAAAATGTGTCTAAATGTAATTAGTATGATGAACAATGCACTTTTCAAAATTTCAATGTTAGATAAGATGATGCAAGAAAGAAAAATGCAACCTATATGCACTTTCACTAATGAAAATATGAGAAACCCTAGATGCACTTTCACTAAAAATGAGAAACCCTAGATGCAATTTCACTAATGCAAGATATGATGCAAGAATGAATGCAACCTAGATCTAGGGCTTTAATGAACTCCAAATCAAAAAATGAATGCTCTTAAATGTTGGGTTCACCAAAATGAACAATAGGGGAATGGGTACTTTATAACTTGGGTCATGGAACACCAATTTTATCCTATTATCATTCAATAATATCCTAGGAATCCAAATTGGATTGACTATCAACTCGAAAGGGTGATTTAATGCTTAATGAAGAAGACCTAGTATGGGGTTCTTTAAGCTTTGAGGGGTTCACCACCAAGCAAAAGGTTGGAAAAGATAACTTAATATTCAACTCACAAAATATAGCAATGAAAGCTAAATTAAGGGTGCAAATGATGAAATTATGCAACAAGAAGTTAGGATGTGTGTACCTGGGAAGTCTGGCAATGTAACAAGGATTCTAGAAATGCAAAAATGTTGCCAGAAAGTGTTATGGAGGACTAATATGCCATTATTGTTGTCTTAGTCTTGCTACTATTTTTTGGGGTAGATGTAGAATCTTTGGATGTAGGCACTGGATCTAACAAAATCTCTTCAAAATACCTTTAGGAGGAGAAAGATGCCCTAGGTGGTGACTTAGTCCCATCTGGAATTTTTGAAATCTCCAATGTGGTCCCAAGGCTCAATTTTTTCTCTTCCTTCTTAGATCTCTAATCCTGAATCTTCCAGATTTTTCTTGTAGGTGAGTTTCCATGAAGATGACAAATTTGCTATGCAACTTTGCAAATTTTCACTTTAAATGATCTTCAATTCTTCAACCTAAATATGCAATAAAAAACACAGAAGAGAGGAAAAACTTGTTGATTGTTAGTGAATGGGGGTTTTCCTTGGTCAAACCCCTTGTTGGTAATTACACCTTGAAATGAAATGAAATGAAATGGAGGGAAATTATGAATGAACAAAGTGCTATGTTGCAACTTTCCAAACCCTTTTTATAAAGTCTAAAAACTTTGTGTGAAACGGTTAACTTGGCTATAGATCTTGAATCAAAGGAATGCTTGAAAGATCTTGACTTGAATTGCTTTCTTGAACCAAAACCCTGCATCACAAATGTTAGCTCAAGAAAAAAAATGATGCAAGAATATCTTTAATATGATGCTTGAATCTTGATGATGGCTCCAAATTCTTGATGAATTGCTCTTGAATGCTCTTGTGAACTCAATTATTCTATAAGAAATTCTCTTACAAAAGACTTGATTGAAAATGAATGAAAGAACCTTTTATTTATACTTATCCATGTTTAATATCCTGAAATTACACCACACCATGCCAACAAATGAATTCATTAATTAAAGGAGTCTAAATCTTGTGAATATTTGAAATTGAATCTCAAAAAAAGCTTAAGGGGGACTAAGACGCCCTAGGGTGTGTTTTACTCCTGAGGCATGCAACTTGGGGTACAGACTCCAAAAAGGGGCCCATTTAAGGTTCCTTTGAAATCAGGGTCCCAAGACCATTGGGGGACAAAGATGCCCTAGGTGGCATCTTATTCTTGACCCAAAAATTAAGGAAAAATAGCCAAAATCATTAAATTATCATTTATCCTTTCATGTCTGTAAGGATTAGCGCTGAAAAGATATAGTTCATTGGGATTTTGGATGCAAAATAGGGCCAATTAAAACATAAATAAGGATAAATAAAGCAAGGTGGGCCCAAACAAGTGTGAAAATGAAAGGGTATGCATTTTACTATACTACAAGACAATTAAAGGTAGGAGAATGGTTAAAAATATTCTAAGGAGTTTTCTCATAAAATTTAAATCAATTGTTGTAGCCATAGAGGAAACAAGTAACTTCTTACAATTTTCAGTTGATGATCTCCATGCACCTCTCATTTCATATGAACATAGCCTAAGAAGGTCAAGAAACACATCATTGGAGCATGCATTCTAGTCACAAGTTTCAATCAACCATGATAGAGGAAAAGGTAGATCAAATTTCATTAGTAGAGGAACAAAATCTTATAAAGGTGGAAGAAGCAACCCATAAAGCTAAAGTGAAAGATGTAGTAGCCAAAAATCAAGACAAAACTCATCTCAAAATCAATCACAAGGTCAAAGGTATGAAAAATCTCAAATTCAATGTCATTATTGTAAAATGTATGGGCATTATTCAAATGAGTGTAGGAAGAAACAACATTATTTTAGAAAAAAAATGCAAAATTCATGAAAGAAAATCAAAATCAGGGTAATATGTTCATAGCATGAAATGTAGTACAAAAATATCAAAAGGATGTATAGTTCTTAGAATCATGTTGCAACAATCACATGATCGAGAACCTATAAATTTTCTAAATTTTAGATTAAAATTTAAAATTTGATGTCACATTGGGTAATGGAAACAAAGTATTAGTTATTGGTAAAGGAAACATCAACATTCTAACTAAACAAGGGGACAAGAAGTATATTTCAGATGTGTATTTTGTGCCTAGTCTAAAACACAATTTAATGAGTATTGGAAAACTTAATAAAAAGGGTTATAAAGTCTTCTTCAAAAATAGAGAATGCATTCTTTTGTATAAATTTCCAAGCAACTAGCTCATTCCAAAGTCAAAATGACAAGTAATAAAATGTTTAACCTATAGATAAAGCCAAATTTGAATGTGGAATATGTTCAATCACAACCCACAATGAACTCACAAGTGGATAAAGAAGAGTTGCAACAGTCACATAAACAATCAAGTTCAAGAAAAAATAAAATATGAAAATTGGTTATGGAACCTAAGATTTGGGTATCTCAATGTTGGAGGTCTGAACCAGCTAAATAGGAAGAGTATGGAAAAAGGTTTGTCATTAATAGAGAAATAAAAAAGAGTTTGTGAAGGATGCGCTCTTGGGAAAACAACATAGAGAAACATTTCTAGTCGGAAAGTCAATTAGAGCAAAAGCACCTTTGGAGATTGTGTATTTAGATTTTTGTGAACCTATGAAAACACTCTCAATTGGTGGAAGTTTCTAATTTTTGACTTTGATTGATGATTATTCAACGAAAACATGGGTCTACTTTCTAAAGAAAAAGAATGAAGTTTTTGATTTCTTCTGTCAATTCAAGGATCTTGTTGAAAAAAAAAGTGGACATTACATCAAAACATTGAAAACAAATAGAGGTGGTGAATACATCTCAAATGAATTTCTAAATTTTTGCAAAAACCATAGAATTCACAAGAAATTCACAACTAGATACACACCTCAACAAAATGGGGTAGTTGAAAGAAAAAAATAGAACAATCATGGAAATGACAAGAAGCATGTTGAAATCAAAACATTTGTCAAATGAATATTAGAGTGAAGTTGTAGCTTTTACAACATATATTATGAATAAATGTCCAACCAAGAGTTTGAAGAACATGATTTCAGAAGAAGCATAGCCTAGAAGAAAACATAATGTTTCTCACATGAGAGTATTTGGATGTGTGGCATATGCACATGTGCTAAATGAGTTAAGAAGAAAATTAGAAAACAAAGAAGAAAAATGTATATTTTTTAGATATAGTGATGAATCCAAGGCATACAAAGTCTATAATCCAATAACCAAGAAAGTTATAATTAGAAGATGCATGGATTTTGTAGAAGATGAAGCATGGGATGGAATTTTGGAGCAAATAATCAATATAGTAGCCAAATTACCACAAGAAGATAAATAAGTTTTTATACTAGCAGGTACTCCTTCAAATGTGGCTCCTTACACACCCATTCATGGTCAAAAAAGTGGTCAACAAATGACACCATCATCAAATGTAAGGATAGCCCCACACATTCTAATATCTAATCCTTCAAATGGATAATAAAAACCATATATAAGAGGCATTGAAGGTGTAGGACCATCAAGTCCACATTCAAAAAGTTCTAGTTCAAGTGATATGTTGAATCCTGTTGGTGTCAACCACCTCCTAGGAGCACAACCTACAAATAAATCTTCATAGACGAGAGAAGCACTATGCTATTTCACTAGAGATGAAAATATATTCAGATGATATGATAAATTACATAGTATGCAAATATTTTAAAGGCATGAAATATGTGTCAGGTGAATAACTATCCGATACGAGAAAAAACCACCTATGTAATTAACCCTAAGTGAAAACATAACACACTAACACCCCCCCTTAAGTGCAAACTTAGGGAGATTATTATAAAAAATGAAAATAAAAGATGGGCCCTATCTAGAAGGCCATATTAGGTACCCATTAACAACTACAATACAAAAAGGAAATCTCTCACAACCAGTAAAAAGAAGAAAAACCTTGTGGGAGAAAACTCCTCTCCAAAAGAGAGAAAAAAGAAATGAGATGCATGGATGGAGGACTCAATAACATCCCCAAGGACCAAATACATTATGTATATACAATAAATAGCCCACCATAAGAGGTAAATAAAGCTCGACTATGTAGCACCCCCACAATGTGTAATCACCTACAAAAATGGTAAGTGCTTGAAGAAAGAACATGATCCAATGTTGACAAACAACTTGTCTCCATTTTGGAAGAAACAAAACCAAGTATAAATGTAGGTATGCTTCCCATTTTGAATAGAAATTAACAAGTGAAATTCAAGTGTAGGATGATAACTTCTCTAAAATCTGCTCATGTGTCACCAAGACCTTGGAAGATGATGCCACAAACCAATTAGGAATGCCCAATCACAATAGAAGGTGACAAACAAGGTACCAATAGAAACTTATTTTGAACATTCTCCAAATATAGAGATGGAGTGACAATAGTTGTACCACAACTATCATCAAATAGGAAAATTAATCCTTCAAATATGTCTTCCAAGTCTAAAATGTGAGATTCCACGAACAATGAACCAATGTCTAAAAAATATGAATCCCAATCAAGAAGACACTCATAATCTTGTTGCTCAAGAATGATGAAAGTACTTAATGAAGGTGAATCAACTATCTGTGACAAAGAATCAGGAACCTCTAAAGCAACTATAACCTCATCTGAAGTCTCAAAAACCTCCAAAGGATCACAAGCATGTTTACTTTCTTTGAAAAATAAAGAGGCACACTGTTATTGGAAAGAGGATCATCGAGAGATGGAAGAATATCAAGATCTCCATATGATTCTTGAATGTAAGTCCAAAGAGAATAAGTGCACTCAAAATGAACAATTGAATCCAAAAGGTATCCAAAAGGTCATCATCATTTATATTGTAGACATGAAAAATTTATAATTCAATCTGACGTGCTTGATCCTAATTACTAACGATATTTCCTCCTAAATCATAGTCTCATCTTATCATCACCTTTTCATGTCTTAATTAGATAAATCATTATTTATTTAATTAATTTTTTCTCCTTTGTTGATTAAATTAATCAATTTAATTTAATTAACCTTATATCTGTGTTTATTTAAATAATTCATTTTATTTAAATCAAGTCCTTAAAGTCTTCTCATTAAATTGAATAAATTAAACCTTATTTAATTTAATCTAACACTATCCTCTTTAGTTAAATAAATCAAATCATTTATTTAATTAATCCTTTTCTTCTCAATTCTTGATTTAAATCAACTCATAAATTTGAGTCAAAATTGTCAAATCATCTAATCTCTCATTAAATTGATCAAATCTTGATTAATTTAATCTCAATCACTAAAATCCTCTAGAGAATGCAACTTGCACAATAAATCAATTACTTTGATTTATTTAATTGCCTATTTTCTCTCAACATGGAATAAAAGGGGAATATTCCCTCAAGTTTGAATTCAAAAATCCAAGGGGATGGGTACTTCCAACAAGGAATTTAATGCCTCTTACATGTCCTTGTGCATTGAGCCAAGTGACATTAACTCCATTTATTTCTCCCTCCAACATGTCACATTCAAATTTCAAATTTGAATCTCATAGCATTTATCATGTACATTGACCAAAATGTGCTCATTCCTCCTCCAATCACATGTGGACAAGTGGCCTCTTCTCATTGGTTGGTCTTTTATCCCACATTTATCCAAATCCCTCATTCTTCCAATTTGGAAATCTATAAATGAGAGAATCTTCCTCTCATTCAAACATCCACAACTTGAGTAAACTTACTTTACTCAACTTCATCGTCAAGCATATCTAGTTTCATCCATTTCATCAAATTCTTAGCTAGGTTATGCAGATTTTTATCATGGAGCTTGATTGAATCTTCATCAAGGTGGATCACTCATCAAATAATCACAAAGCTTACAAAGGAGTTGGGAAAGGGTTAATTTCGACACACCAATTGGCACCAACTCCCCCATGGGATCAAGAGTTTGCATTTTCTTAATTTAGGATTTCATCTATATTTCATGTTTGTTCTTGTTTTTCCTATTTTGAGTATCTGTAAATGGATTTCATGGGAAATCCTTCTTTTATCTTGCATATCAACTAACTAATGTGTTTGTTTGTCATTTCTATGCAGGAATAGGATTGGGGTTCACATATATGCTCAAAAATTACTCTAAAGAATCTAACGTTATATCCTTTTCAAATCATATACCCACAATGTGTGCCTCGAATAGATACTTCATTATAAAAATATGGCAATAGATTTTTCTCACTAAGATGAGTGAGAATAAAATCACTCCATTGCCTAAATCTCCCTTTCTCCAAAGAAACCAAATGTTATGACTGGCGATTCTTCAAAATTTTCAAAGATAGTGCTTTCACAAGTATTAAAACTTCCAAAAAAGAATTAACCCTGATTTGGTACACAAATTGGTGGCACCCATTGCCCGATTTCTATGCCAACACACCAAGCATACAAAGCACCAATCACCACATGTGAGATAACCTCTTCACAACCTATGATACTTTCTCACAACAACCAAAGGAGAAGAGTTCTATATGAACACAAAAAGAATCCTGCTCCTAGAGAATGTGGGATAATTTATCCCCTTTGAGGAAAAAATTAGGCCTAGAAAACTTACTGCTAGCAAAAAAGGAAACCCTAAATATTTATTTCCTTGAAACTTTATAAATTATAATGTTACAGTCTTCTTGTTAGGGTTTATCATGGAGATGATAATGCTAAAAGATCCTTCTATGCTCAGCTTCTGATAAAAATGCCAAATTTTCAGTTCTCCAATCACCCCTCAAGAGAGGTCATGGGCTTTTCCTTGGCTTTGGAGGCTTGGAAAAGTTGACCAGCAAGGAATTTGAAAAACCATTGAATAGGAGTATATAGGCTTGGCTAAGAAGAATGCCATGTGTGCCTACAAAAGAATGCATCATCTCCCAGTTCAAGCACGATCTCTCTGCTACCTGCTGTAGAGATAGATTGTGACTTATTTAGCAAAGAAACAACCATCCAATCACAAACAACTATCTCAACACCATCTCATTTTTCTTTCAATCTTAAAAAAAAATGGCCCTCCAACAAGAAAAATCACGTCTCGTAAAGGTTTCATAGAAGAAAAAAAGTGCCTCTCCAAAAGAAAATCGAATCACCTCTACAAAAAAAAAATGGGCCTCTGATGAGTGAAAAATGTCAAACACCTCCTCAATAGATTCAACAATTTTTTTCTCTCAACAACAACGGATTCAAATCAATTCGCTAGAAATAGGAAATGAGGAATAATAAAAAATAAGGAAATTTTGAAATTTAACAAATTTCAAATGCCAAATGATCTCCAACATATAAATTATCTCAAAACAACTCGGATGAAAATTATCAATGGAAGAAGAAGGTGCAAGTTGAAGGCTATGATACCATATTGGTGTCAACCACCTCCTAGGAGCACAACCTGCAAATAAATCTTCACAAATGAGAGAAGCACGATGCTATTTCACTGGAGCTGAAAATATATTCAAATGAGATGATAAATTACATAGTATAGAAGTCTTTTAATGGTATGAAATATGTGACAGGTGAACAACTACCCGATAGAGGAAAAAACCACCTACATGATTAACCCTAAGTGAAAACTTAACACACTAACAAATCCTACATTGGAAAGGTTGAGGAGATAAAAAATCAAAAGTACAAGAGATATTTATGAGAAAAATGAAGGTGAGAATAATGGTGGTCTAATTTCTAGTTTTTCATTTTATTTAGAAATAGAAGATCCAATTCATTTTGAAGATGCAATTAAACATGAATAATGGGTAAATGTAATGGATGACGAAATTGACACAATTGAAATAAATCAAACATGGTAGTTAGTGAGCCTTCCAAAATACAAGGATGTCATATGAGTGAAGTGGGCTTAATAAGCCAAGTCAAATGCAAATGGTGATGTGAAAAACCATAAATAAATGCTAGTGGATAGGGGATATTCATAATAGTTTAAGGCTGATTACAATGAGATATTTGCTCCAATACCACATCTAGACCTTGCGAGAATAATACTTACAATAGTAGCTCAATACAAGTGGCTAGTTTACCAAATGAATACAATTTAATTATTTTTTGAATGGTTTTATTGAAGAAGAATTTTATGTATAGCAACCACTTGGGTATGAGATTTTGGGTCAAGAAGACAAATTTTACGAGCTCAAGAAAGCACTCTATGGACTCAAGCAAGCCCCAAGATCTTGGTATAGTAGAACTGACTCTTATCTTTTGCAAAATGGATTCAATAGGTGTAACAGTGAGCCCACATTGTATACCAAGATGAATGAGAAAGGTGAGATCATAATTGTTTGTTTGTATGTTGATATACACATATGATTTACCAATGGATTGTTCAAAGGAGACATGGAAAGATAATTTGAAATGATTGATTTGTTCAAAGGTCGCATGAAGTATTTCCTTGGCATTGAGGTGAATAAAAGTGATAATAGTATATTCATCTCCTAATCTAAGTATGCTAATGACATTTTGAAGAGGTTTAATATGAAAAATTGTAAATCATCTCCAACATTAATTGTCATATGATTGAAATTAAGTAAGGATGATAAAGGAGCCAACATTGATCCAAACTTGTATCAAACACTTGTGTGTAGCCTCATGTATTTAAAAACCATAAGGCTAGATATTATGTATGCAGTTAGTCTTATCTCAAGGTTCATGGAGTCTCTAAAGGACTCTCATTGGCAAGCAAGGAAAAGAATCCTCAGATATGTGAGTGGAACAAGGAATTATGACATTCATTATTCAAGGTTAGTTGAGTTCAAACTCATAGGGTATACAAATAGTGATTGTGCAGTAAGCATTGATGATAGGAAGAGCACTTCTGGTTATGTTTTTTAATTTGGAACATGTGTAGTATCATGGGATTCAAAACACAATCAATTTTCATTCTTTCATCACCTGAAGTAGAGTATGTAGTAGTCACAAGTGCATCATTTCAAACAATTTGGATGAGAAGAGTTTTGAAAGATCCCTAAAAAGAGAAAGAAGAGGCAACAAAGATATACTGTGATAACAACTCAACTATAGCATTGTCAAAGAATCCAATTTTTCATAAGAGAAGCAAACATATTGACACAAGATATCATTTCATGAGAGAAATAATCAACAATGGAGAAATATTTTTGGATTTTTTTAGGTCTTAAGAGCAATGTGTAAAATTTTTCACCAATGCATTAGGGAAAGATAGTTTTATCTACCAAAGAGATTGATTAGACACTATAGATGGAAAAATTTGTGATTAAAGGGGAATGTTGGAAGTAATCCCAACTAATTTCCCACCTTCATTTATTCCTCTATAGACCACTTCCTCTCCAACCATCTACATTCACTTAGCTCATATGTTTAATATATCCTTCTCCAGTTCATATCCATATTATTCTTCCTTCCCATTCACTACATCAGGATAATTATGCCTATGAATTAATTATTAAATCTATCCTCAAATCTCATCTCACACTGGAAAAATATTTAAAATTAATTGTAATTAATATCATTGTTCTGGCTCTTTTCTTGTTGGGGATATATGTTGGTTTAATAGTTCTTTTTGGTAATGAAAATATTGTAAGAGAGTAGTTAATATATTGTTGTAACAACTCTTCAAAAAGGGGGTAATAATTTGTAGGGACGTGTGGGATTTGGACCAGGAGTCCAATTACTCAGCCAAATGTTCAATCTAAAGGGTACAACTTTGCGCTTGTCCAAGGCTACCTGGGCTCACTTTGCATCTGCCGCATGAAAGAAAGTTATAAACCTAACACCATGCTTATTCAGGCTGATCGCCACTTCTTTTATTGCCCCTATAAAAAAAAAACATTATGTAAGAAACAATATACTACATCGATTTGATATGTCAGTCTAATCAACAAAAATATACCAAAAAAATAAGATCAACATGTCACCTCTTCTCATGAGTAGATTTCCTCAATTGAGGACCTTGCTTAGGCTATGAGTTTATATCCAGATTTAGTCTCTGTAATAAGTTTTGAACATCATCAATTTCATATTGTAGATGAGTCTATGGCAAACTCCCCTGTCTCTGCATACTGCCTTGCACATTTGTAGTGCCTTGTCTTCCCTGTTGCATTCGAGACAAATTCTGTGTAATATCAAGTGGCTGTGAATGATTGTGAGATGATGTTGGAGTATGTTGTGAACCTTGTATTTGGTGCGTTGGACCTGAAGTTGGCAACGAAACACTAGAGGGAGGCTGTGTTTGGATTGTAGTAGGCAACAATTCTTCATTTCTTTGTATTTGACTTTGTGGAGTAAACGTAAAAGTGGTTTGAGGTTGTGTTGCGCCAATGGAAGGAAATATATCAACTTGAAGTGGCTGCGACTGAGCATCTAGAGGCTACGTTTCATGTGGAGCTGGCAGTGATCGAGTATGGAGCGGTTGCGCTCCAATATGAGGAGAGGCATGCACATGTGGAAATAACACAGAGCTAGGAGACTGGGTTGAGCCAGTTTGGGGTATGGGACAAATGACACAAGGTATGATGCTAGTAGAAATAGGGGCACCAATAGTATAATATTGTATAGATGTGACTAGAGGCTGGGAGAAAGAAACAGAGTGTTGTTGAGTCTTAACATTATCATACAATTCCACATAAACAAATTTCTTTTGTGAAAAACTCAGGGGTTGTGTACCTGGAATTTTTTTTTCGTTAAACACAACATTGCGACTACAGATTATGGTCTTTGCAATTGGATCCTAAAGGCGAAAGTCAAATTGATCTGCACCATAGTCGAGAAATATACACCTCTTAAACTTGAAATCTAACTTAGTTCTCTGCTCTTTCAGAATGTGTACAAAGGCTTCACAACCGAACACCCGTAAATGATGATAAGAAATTATTCTTCCAAGCCATCTCTCCTCTGGAATGTTGAAATCCAGCCTGGATGATGGAGCTCGATTGATTAGATACACAACAATATTACATGCCTCTGCCCAAAACTCTTTTCCCAGTCCAGTATTGGAGAGCATACACCTAGCTCTCTCAAGAATTGTACGATTTAACCTCTCAGCTGCACCATTCTCCTGAGGCGTATAAGGGACTACCTTTATCCAATGAATACCATGATCTGCACAAAAGGCATCAAAACTCGAAGAGCAATATTCTCCACCATTATCTATTTGTAGGCATTTGATTTTATGCCCAATCTGATTTTCAACAACGGCCTTAAAAATTTTAAATTTGGAAAATACCACTAATTTTTTATTTAACATATAGATCCAAGCTTTACGTGTGCAATCATCAAGAAAGGTTACAAAATAATTAGCTCCACCAAATGAAGTTACCTCAGTTGGAATGAAGACGTCAGAATGAACAAGTTCCAATGGAGTAGTTTTTTGATCATGTCCCATTCTCAAGAAGCTGGCCTGTGTCTGTTTTCTGTAAAAGGAAATGTTCACATATTCTAAATCAACGAAAGTAAGGCCTGGAAGCTGGTTACGCTGAAGCATGACTTGTAGTCCTTTTTGGCTCATGTGACCGAGCCTTTTGTGCCATATTGCATACCCACTAGCCATAGCTGACAACGCAGCTCCCACTTCATCAAAAAATTCCAAAATATAAAGAGTACCTTGCTTCTTTCCCCTTGCTAACACTAGAAGCCCTTCTATAATTTTCCAAGAATCAAGAGAAAATTTAACATTGTATCCATGTGCTATAAGCTGACTAATGGAAATTAAATTCCTTTTTAACATGGGAACATATCTAACATCCGTCAAGGTTAATTTATCTCCATTTTTCAAATGCAATGTTATATCACCTTTGCCTAAAATGTCAAATTCTTTATTGTCACCAAGAAATACCGTACCGAATGTGCCTTCGTGGAAATTTGTAAAAGCTTTCCGGCATGAAGTTGCATGAAATGAGGCACCAGAATCAAGTACCCATGAATTTGCATTTGTGTTACTAGCTGATAGGACCAAAATATTATCACAAGCAGTGTTTGCTTCATTATTTGTGCTCACTTTTTCTTGAGCTTTCTTGTAGTTCCAACAATTCTTCTTAGAGTGTCCGGATTTACAACAAAACCAACAAGCACCGGTTCTGCCCCTAGACTTTGATCGTGGACCAGTTTTAGATCTTCTTCGGTTACCATTTCGACCTCTTTCTTGGCTTCTACCTCTGTTACTTGTACTGACCACTGTTAAAGCATCACCGAAAGAAGATTCATGGTTTTTCCTTCTCATGTCTTCGCTGAGAAGGGTGGCTGCAACGTCATCAAAACTGAGTTCTTTTGGCAGCTACAGATGTGCTCACTGCCATTACCACACCTTCCCAGCTATTGGGTAATGAACACAATAACAAGATTGCTTTAATCTCATCATCTAACTTGATTCCCATAGAGGTTGACTAAGCTACAAGGGTATTAAATTCATTCAAATGGTTTGACATAACCCTTCCTTCTTTCATTTTCAAATTATACAACTTTTTCATAATAAATACCTTATTGGAGGCCGATGCAATCTCATATAAGCTGGAGAGATTATCCCAAAGTTCTTTCATTGTATTCTCGTTAGATATATTGAACAACGCATTACTGGACAATGAAAGGAAAATGGTTGCCCTGGCCTTTTTATCCATTGTTTCCTGGTCTTCATTTGACATAGAACCTTTCCCTTTTGTCTTCCCCACCAAGGCACGTGATAGATCCTATTTAATAAGCAATGACTCCATTTGTACCTTCCAAAGTCCAAAGTTTTGGCCTGTAAATTTCTCGATCTTCCATTTTTCTGTATCATCCATTTTTGAATTATTTCTTAGTTTCGAATGTCTTCACAAACTATCTCCTGGACCGAGCTTCACACATATCTCTTATACCGATTGTTTCTGCAATGAATAAACAATAGAACCAAAAACAGAGTAGCAGCAATGACGAAATGAATAAAAAATACAGAACAGAAATCATATCACACAGAGAACACCAGAACATTAACGTGGTTCACCATATCATATGACTACATCCACCAAGAAAGGGGATTCATTCAATATTCCAGATTAAACATCTCTCTCACTCTGTATTCTGCATACATCCATGTCTATATCTACAACAGCATTAAAAACATAGTCTGAAAGACTCCTAAAAAAGACCTAACAACTGTCTGAGGAAAACTAACTCAGCGACCCATAATAGGATTGGTTACAAAACAAGAAGAAGCTTCTGCATATGGATGGTTACAAGAATCAAATACATGAGCCGTTACATTTGGGCTTCACCACGTGCCCAACAAATCTTATGTTTTCGGTTTATTTTTGTTCATCAGACTGACATATCAAATCGATGTAGCATATTATTTCTTATAGAATGTTTTTGTTTGTATAGGGGCAGTAAAAGAAGTGCCGATCAGCCTGAATAGGCATGGGGTTAGGTTTATAACTTTCTTTCATGCGACAGATGCAAAGCGAGCCCAGGTAGCCTTGAACGGGCACAAAGTTGGACCCTTTAATAGATTGAACATCCAGCTAATTCATTGGAGTCCCGGTCCAAATCCCACACGTCTCTACAACATTCCCCCTCGTCATCAACGATAGAGATAAAAGGATGTTTTTCAACATAGAGAGAGAAGATGTACTACTTTTATGCTTCTTTTCCATGTTTTTGCTTTTTATTATATATTTACTTTCTCTCAGATCTCAGGGTTTTGTTATGCTCTAATCGGATATATTTGTCTAATAATCTCCTTTGATCTATTGAGAATAGTTTTTTTTTTTTTTTGTCAGATCTCAAATAGATCCAGCAGTAATACCAGACTAAATAGTATAATTCCCAGTACTTTTGGGGGCTGTTTGATTTGGAAAATCTTCAAGCAAAATATAGATTTCTGGATTGTGTTTCTACTACCATTAATCTTATTAATCGTACTTTCAATAATTCCAAAATCATAGAGATACTTTCTTTGGAAAATTCTTCCAGCCATCACATTCATCTGGAAGTACTTTCATTTTTATTCTAATCTACACATCTAAATTTTATTTTACTTTCATTTTTGTTCTAGATCTACACATCTAAATTTTATTTTAGTACTAATAGTTTATAGAAACCCTTATTCTACTTGACCAAAAAAAAAACACCCTAAAAAGATGTCAATCTCAAGATTCGTAGCGCACAAGTAACCCTAAGAATTGAGTGTAGGGTAGGGTTGGTAAACTGTGGAGAGAGCTATAGGTAGGGCACATATTCAAATACCTTAGATGTGTTTCTGAGTTTGGTGAACACTGGAAAAGCTTGATGTCCAAAAGAACTTATGCCAAAGTGTAGGTGTGTTATGTTAATGTTTTTAGATCACCTTCTCTTTTGCTATGATTTTGTTCTCTGATATTGTGGTTTTTGTGATGACAGGGTCGAGCTGCTCTCCGAATTCACTTAAAATAGTCCAAGTTTAGATGTAATCCAGGGAGATCGATACTAAATGTAGGGTTATTTCTCATAAACTCCAATCGTCGGAGGGGAAGAGTGTATGGAGGAAAGTTCAGTAAATGAATCTTAGAATCGTGTAACAATACTTTGATTTTGGTTTTGCTTAATATATGTTATTTGATTAATTAGTTAAAAGCAATTGAATGTTTTGTTTGATTTTATTTAAATAGTAATTACATATATCATGTATAGATGTATATATATAGTAATTGCATACATATATATAGATACATATATACACACATATATATACATACATATATATGTATACATGCATATATATCTATATGTCATAATACATATGTATATAGATGTATATATAGATAATACATAGATATATAAGTAATTACAATTTTATTTCGTAATTCATTTTTTATTTATTTTTAAATTAATAATTCTAGTTGAACATCCAAAGCTATGTGCTTGAAGACAAGCTTTTGAATGTTAATGTTCTTCACAATTTATTATCAAAAATCATTGTCTAAATAGTAGTAGGAGTCAATTTAAAGCATATTGAAATGTATTATCAAAAGCATTATCCAAACATTTGCATCAATGTTAGCTTATGTTTCTTGAATCTTGTCACATCAATAAATAAAGCTTGACGATGATCAAAGGAGTCCAACACATTTCCTTTTGTTTGTATTAGGTGCCAAATGGTGTTTTCAAAAACTTTGGCTTTGAAATATGTATTGTAAAGCCAAGAAATGTAGATTAGTTAGGTTCACTTCTCCACCATGTCATTAATCTTTATCATTTAATTACATGTTTAATTAAAGTGGTACATTAATGTTAGACAAAATGATAAGCATATTATATTGATATAGTTTTTTACTTTGATTGATACAAGGTTGGGTGTTTATGGTGGTGGTTTTTGTTGCAAGGTTCTTTGTAGATATACTTGTTGTTCATATGTTGTGAATAATTTTTTATGGTTTAATTACATGTTTGAATGGATTGAAAAACTTGATTGTTACTATTTTTTTAGTGTCATTGACCATATATTCAATAAGCATGTAAGGTAGAGTGTGGAGATGGACAAGATACATGAATAGAGAGATAAAGAAAAAGAAATATGATTATCAAGACATATATGAAAAGTGCTTAACCTCAGAGATCAGATAAATGATAAAGGGGTGTAAGATAATGCGATGTTGTACTACAATAAGATGAAGTCAATTAAACATCGTATGAATAGCCATATTAAAAAATATTTGAACATATATGTGATGAGATAAGTTTTGTTCAATAAGTTTTATCTAGACCAAGATAAATATCCTTGATTGAGTTGTTCAAATAAAAAATGTGATATTTGATAGATTACAATGAGTTATGATATGTGTAATTTATAGAATTTCAAATAGTTTTATGTACATTGAATCATTCAATCTGATGCATGTGGAAATGATAATTTCATTGTGACCATAGAAACATGGATATCAATGAGTTCCAGCTGAGTTGTCTTTTCAAACTTCATTGGTTTATGTAACTGTATTGATAAATTGAAAGTCGTAATTAGTTCATGCAAGAAATAGTTAAAAGGAAAAAGCATGGAAATATTAGAAAGATAAACTATTTAGCATGAAAGAGAGGCAAGATGAAAAAATCCTTACAAATGTCCTATCAAGTTCTTTTGATAGGGAAAGAAGGGAAGGAACTTGACACCAAAATCCATTGATGGTGACTGTGGTTCAGTCCATTGACAATAAATGAAAATTCCATGAAATATTTCCAACATCAATGAAACATTACCGATTGATGAAATGATTTTGATAGATTGAGTTGCACTTGGCATGGATACGTTGAGAGAAAATATTAGATCCTTTCTTACTTGTGGCCAACAAGAAAGTCAACATTAATGAATTATGGTGTTAAGTATGTAACTCAACAATAGGCATTGAACCATAAAGGTAGTCAAAGACAAGGAAGAATACAAATCAACACATAAAATTCAGAGGACAAAAACCAATAGACATTAAACCATAAAATGTAGAGAACAAAAAGCAATAGATGTTAACCGAAAAAATTCAGAGATGGAAAAAACTATAAAATGACACAGATATAAGAACGTACAAATTCCTTGCTTCTTGTTTCCAATACATAAGAAATAATCCCTCCTAGTAGAAATAGATTTCATCCTCATCAATGTTTCTGAGAAAATGAATAAACAATGTAAAATATGAGTATGTAAAAGATATAGGAAGTTACAAATGCCTCATTTTTGGCTTCCAATATCATAGATATAAACCCTCTCAATAGACATGGATTTCATAGACATAGAAAATTACAATTGTCTCTTTCTTTGCTTCCAACATGATAGACATAAACCTTGTCAATAGACACAAATTTCTCTCCCATCAAACAATCTGAGCAAGTGAATAAACAACACAAAAATGATAGTGTAAAAGATATAGAAACTTACAAACCTCTCCTTTTTCACTTTGAATATGATAGATGTAAACTAGCTAAGAAAATGAGAATGTGAAAAATGAGAGAAATGAATCATTTATTCTGCATCTATCGGTAGGAGAAAATGGGAAATCGAATGGAGAATGTAGTTATTACATGTGGAGGGAACGACTTGAAGAAAATTTGAAGAATTAGGTAGAGGGGAGAAGAGACATTGACAATTGGGCAATAACACTTGCTTTTCTACACAAGGATTGAGTTACCATAGGCAACAGGGTAGCTGCTAGTATGTGGCAAGGCTCTCTGTGAAAGCATTTATCTGCATCAAAGATCTCTATGCTGGTTCAAAACTTGTCTAGGAAGGCAAGAATAGTAGATAAACTTCTTTACAGTTCCCCCCATTATGAACTATGGTAGATAGAGACTGTGTGAATAGACACAGATGTCATCCTCGTGATCCAATCTAAGAAAATGAATAAACATTGCAAATCATTCTTTTCTTAGGAGAGTCAAAAATTTATACCATAAGCTAGTAATGGCAGTTGCATTACAGTCTAGTGACAATAAATGAAAATGATAGACTATATATGCATAAGTCCATCATTAGAATGCTATGCATGGACAACAACAGTGGAAGGAAAACACAAATATATCAAAGAACATTAGGAAGCAATGAAATATTTTGAATAGCAAGAAAATATTAGGCATTGATTTTATCTTTTTTGAATTTGAAAATGATTACAAAAAGAGACATAGTGTATTGATGAAATGTTTGTTATAGAAAATAATCCTTTGCTTGACAGTATTAAAAATTGACACCAAAATCCAATAATGATGACTGCACTTGAACCCATTGACAATAAATGAAAACTAGGCACTAACGAATGGTAAATGTCCTTGTTAGAATGCTAGGCATTGACAGAAAGACTCAATGCGAGGAGATGACTATATCAAAGAACATTACAAAGCCATGAAATATTTGCAACAACAAAGCACTATCAATTGAAGAAATGAGTTTGATAGATTCAAGTGTAGTTGGCATGCATGTGTGGAGAGAAAATATTAGTTCCACTCTTAATTGTGGGCAGTAGAGAAGTTGACATTAATGAATCATGGTGTTAAGTATTTAATTCAACAATAGAGAGTGACTCATAAAATAATTCAAAGATAGGGAAGAATAGACATTAATCCATAAAATGAAGAGAGCAAGAAATAATAGACAGGAGCTCATAAAATGTAGAGATGTTAAAAACTATAAAACAAAATTTTAAAGGATATATGAACTTACAAGCACCTTGTTCTGCATTTCATGTACGATAGATGTCATGCCCATAATTTTTCGCTAGAAAAACCCTACAATTTTAAAAAAAAAACCCTACTTATGTTGATCAATGCTCTAAGAGTTGGAGGTGCAACAATTAGCGAGATAAAAGTGCAATCCAAGAAGATGCTTCATAATTTAATTACAATGGTTATCTATCCAGCCAATTACTAAAGCTTTTCTCGAGTTCCCTTAGAATCATGAGTCTAGAAAAGGGTAGGATAAGACTTGAAGACTAATCAGGATGACGACATTACAAGCCACCATTATAGGTTAAAACGTTGATTGCATAATTATTTACGAGTCATAATTGTTTTCATACATGGGTAAGTTGTCACCCCATATTTAGGCTTAGTGTCTTTATTTAATCCTTTTTACACTATTTCTATCCTTTAGAATGAATGCTAATATTATCATAATAATCTCACCCATGAGATTAATGTTATTACCTCCATCTATACTTAGTAAGGATAATGTCAACATTGGTATAATTCCTTGTGTAAACGAAAGCAACCTTATACTGACCCAAGGATGAAGCCAATATCGACATTTCTATTAATGTTATTATTACTAAAATCATTTAGAATAAAAGTATCGATATGGGTGACCACTCTCCATGTCGCCAATATTGGTATGGACCACTATCATAATGATGCAAGTAACAAATGATGCAAGTTAATATTCCATGAGACATGGTATGAGTGCCATGATTATAAGGTAAAATATCAACTTAAGGACATATTTGGATAAAATGTGAAGCTAGCAATTCTAAGAAATGATGGGCCATTGACATAAAATATATATATATGTAAGGTTGTTAATTTATTTAGATATATTTTTGTATTGAAGTTGGTTACATTGGTAATAGATTAAAGATACATGGATGGTTGTTAGCTTTCGTTGAATTAATTGTGTATCAGATAAAGGTTCTATTGTGATAAATTTTGTTTTGTGTATTTGAATGTTTAAATCATGGAAGAGATTGTCTCTAATGCATGCTTATAGTTGAATGTTTTGGTTCTTTCAAGCAAAGTAGTTAGTATGTTTAATATATTAATGTATGTTACTATATGGAGATTGTGTTTCAGACCCTAATGACTTCCAGGAGGAAGTCTAAGCTAAGGGGAGGGGGATGTAAGACCCCGTTTCACATGTGATTAATGCTAAACCTAATTTGTTATATTATTTTCTTAAATTGATGATTAGATATATTGTGGATAATAAATAAGGTGATCTTTCAAAAACATCTTTGTAATTTCATTTTGACATTATGTTCTATTGTCACTACCATGAAGATGGAATACACTAATATACTATGGAATGCATATTGAAATTTAAATGGATTATTATATGGTTAAAAGTTTATAATATTCAACTAATAGATTAATGTGATATACAATGTTACTTATGATTGTGTTGGTAATGTGCAGGAAGGTAACAGTGTTAGCATGAGAAAGGAAGACCATCAAGAGCAAATCAAAAGACATCTTCTTGAGGATATAAAGTTTATATGTTGATAGATTAAGTGGTGAGGGTTGATATTAAAGGTATAATTTATTTTGGTTTGTGAGAATATTTAATTATGTGGGTTGGGAACCTTATCCAAGTGTGAAACTCGGATGGATCTTTAAGTGGGTCTTTGAAGAGGATTGTTTTGTCAATTTATCTGGTTGGGATACAAAAATAAACCCCCTAGGGTCTATACCACAGTGGTAGGGGTCAAGTGGGCATGCAATAGGGTCCCAAGGACATGATTTGACTCCTTAAGGGTCCTCATAATGAAGTGTGACGAATTTTAAGGAGAGGATGGGAGGTGAAAAGATTTGGGGTTGTACAAGTGCATGTTGCCTCTTTAATGAGAAAAGACTCTCATTGAAGAATGGAGGTACACTCCACACCTCCCCATCCAAAAGGTTGCAAGTGGAAACACCTATATAGTTGGAGGGGAAGAATGAGGAGGGTGTTACCCACTTCTCCTTTTGGAGAACTCTAGTTGAGATGAAAGTAAGGATGAGAAGAGGAGAGGAGTGATCCCTCTTAGGAGGTGGCAATGAGGATAGATTGGCTTGGAGAGGGAAGGAGGATGGTGGAATGCAATTCCCTCAACTAAGTAAACAGATAAGTTTTCCTCTTCTTTTATTCTCCTTTGTTTGTTTGTTGTAAGTAGGTGGTTGAAAATAGTAAGTGGAGAACCTATATGCATGTAACTTGATGCTATGTTGTTCCCATCCATTTTTTTTTGTAAAATTTGAAAAGATTCCATTCATCTTTTTGGAGCTAAAATAAATCCTTGCTCAGGGGTATGGCTAGAGCCCACAAGGCTCCATGATTCCATTATGGTAGGGTGGAGAGCAAGCCCTAATCAACTATGTGTCTTTCATTGTATTTGTAAAATTTGTTCAAAATATGAAAAAAAAAACTAGTGTTTGATGTAACATGGAAGAGAATGGAAAAGAGAAAAGTTTATTCTTGGACATGTGGACTGTTAGATTTTCCATTATTATTGTAGTAGAGAAAGTCTTATGTGTTATCATAGTGTTCATTGTATTTTCAAACATTACTGTAATATCAGTAGTCTAGTGTTTTGCTGGAAATGGAGAATATGTGCTCTAGTTTGAAAGGAATATGTATCATCTCATACTTTCAGTTTCCTCATATATTAGAAATGAGCATACGAGGTTATGCCTTTGGATATTAAACTGAAAGTATCTCTATTCGCTGCAAGTACAATCAAATGTAAGACATGCAACCATGTGTATCACCAGTTACTAAGATGTATGAATGAAATTCTGTTCGGATATTATATACTTATATATATTTTTGTTGTTTCAATACTGCCATCTCTAAACATAAATAAAGAAAGAGGATTTTAATAAAGCATAACCCAGATTTTAAATGATTAAATAGAACAAGCCTTGGGATGGAAAATGTAGTGGAGTGTCTGAGCTGCACACAGTCGTTCTTCCATCCCTACCATCACTAGCTAAATCTACATGACTTAATAAACTGGGAGGGAGGTTCATGCAAGTATATGAAGGAAAGAGAGAGAGAGAGATAGAGCATTAAACTTATCAATAGGACTCGAGCTTGCAGTCTACTCTCGCCCTATCACCATATTTGTGACTGGTATTGCCCTGTCAAGTATCAAATAAACAAGAATAATACAAGTGCAATCATAGTACCCCCCCCAAAGCCCAGCTCAACAAATCAATCTTTCCCTATGAATGGCCTACTCGGCTGTGCGAAGTTATAAAAAAAAAAAAGAAGAAGAAGAAAATAGATAAATAAATGGGAACAATAGATGTAAGCAAAAGTGTATTTGGTATTATTGGAATTAGCTCTGGTACAAAATAGAATACAACATTAGATCCCATCCGCTCATCCAAACTCTTCCTCGCAGGTATTGACCTTTTTCTTCTCCAATTTGGCAAACTGTAGTCTGAAAGCAAGGTTTCCATGTTGGAGTAAGTTTATCTAAAGTAAAATTAAAAATTAAAAAAAAGAAATGCAGCCAAGATCCTAGTTTAGAACAAAATCTATCCTGTTTGTTCTTGCATCTTCTACGCAGCTAGCACTATACAGCCTTACAATGGTTGTAAACCGTCATTTGCTGGCACCGTGCCTCAAACTAATAGATAAAACATTCACCAAATAGTGGATATGCTTGTGCATCCAGTTATTTTGTGCAGACAAGCGAGAAGGAAAATCAATGTACAATAACTTATGAAATCGTTGCATATGGTTGCAAGTTTCCTTAGAAATTCACCTTGCTGGCATAATCTTAAGACGGATTCGCTAGGTAAATAATAGGGAAGAAAGCTGGCGCATTTATTTTCTCTTGCATGGGTACACACGCTAGCTAGAGTTAAATCAGCCATGGTACCTTTCTATGGTAGTAGAATTGATTCGCAGTGGTATCCAGCAGTCGAGAGTTGATGAGAAGTTTATTTTAAAGCTTGTATTGCTTTGCCTAATGTTAAGTGGGGAAGGCATAAATTTCCTGTCTAAAAGTAGAAGAATGTCCCATCGTATTTCATCTATATATTACAGCATTAATATCAACTTCTTAAGCATGCTCTGGTTAGAGTTTGGTCGCAGGCCATTGCATTTATTTTCCTGTCATTTATTCCCCATATCTGTCCTTAGTGATTTATTGCTATATATGGCAGAAACAACAAGCTATATAATAGGTATTGGAAAAGAAACCTTCGCTGGCAAGTTAATTAGTTGTCAAAAAGGCACCATGAAAAGTAGAAGTTGAAGAAAGCATTGCCTTGTAATCTCAATATTACATTGTGTCAGTGAACTAAATAAATAAATATTACTAATGCATCAAATGGCGATAAAATTAGTTATGTGGATAGACGATTTAATCTTTGATTATAATATTGTCAAAACCTATCTATTGTATAAGTAATAATGTTGTCATAATGGGAACTTACCTACCATTTGGAAATACTAAAAAGAATGTAACTGATATAACTATTTGGTTAAAAATAAAAGATTATATGTATCACCGGTGTACACATTTAAGGGTGAGGAATAATAACAACAACATGAATAATGACACAAAACCATGCAATAGACAATCTCAACAATAACAAAATATGAATGATAAAATGTTGGAATTGCAACAATCTTATTGATCATTGCAAGTATAAGACAGCAGCACCACTATACAAGCTGATTGAAAATGATGGCATAGTCAACACTAGTGCTGGATCTATATGGCAGCCTTGGGACAGTATGGCAGTGGCTGGTATGGACTGAAAAGATGCCTGAGATCCTTACAAAATTGCTGAAAAATCACCAAGTACCTGTAAGTTCTATTTTAATCAAAGTCATGCACTGATTTGATCAGACATGGAGTAAAAGTAAGCTGCATTTATGGCTGTAAATTGGTTAAACAGCCAGTCACCTCCTCCACACTTTTCATGCGCAGCTAATATGCTTCAGCAAGGATATATATCTGATTGATTGATTGAATCAATGCAATAAATGAATAAATAGCTAGTCTGCTCGACATAGCGTATAGTTTTGAGTATATTTTAAGTTAGGGTCTTTGGTTTGAGTCCTCTTGAACGAGAAGTATGGGAAATATATTTTTAACTGCAAGAGCAGTAATTGTTAGTCACATAAATTAATTCTTGGTATTTATGGCAATTGCTATTAGAATCTTCTGTTTGGAATTTCTCTTGATTAATTATTATTTGACAGTAAGCATAATGTGAATCGTAATTTCTAAAAGTAAATCAATCCAAATGAAGTAAATTGAACAAGCTTACACAAATTTTCATAATCTTATTATTGCTACTAATGCAATAAAGTCGATATTAAATAACAATAATTTAAATGATAACGTGGTATTATTATGACAGAAACCACCATTATAAGAATGGGTAGATTTACAATTATAATAAGATAAAAGAATATATATATGAGTGTGTGAATTTGAGAATATTATAGATAATATATTAAATAAATAAAGATATTATAGTTGTTGGAGTAAGAAATAATAATAATAATTAATAGTTTATTTAATATATGTGACATTAATACTGCTGTGTTGGGTGGAATATTAATATCGACATTGGTAAGTACCATGTTAATATTTATTGCCGAATGGCAATAATATCATTTATATTGAAATAAGATTGAAATTACAATATATATGCTTTCATACTAAAAGATTACAACTAGCTCCATGCTTTTCTAATACACCTATATTCTATCATAGGCTCTGCTTTTGATTCATCCCTACTACATTTTGAAATAGCATAAATACAATGCCAACATATAGTGACAAATATCTCCATAATGGCACTTTTAAATGAACCCATGTAGCTGACATCTATCTCTATAATGGCACTAAAAAATGATCCCATGTAGCTCATTCGATGTTTTGATTTTGTGTCTCAAAATTTCTTATGATAATCTCTTCACCAATTCGTTCTTCTCATGCTTCTTCATTTAAAACTCCATGAAATTTTCTTATATTATAACAATGTAAAGTTTCTTTTCACCACTTCCTTTGTTCTGCTTCAAAATTATCTGATCTTGGTTTTCTTCCACTTTATCTACATATGGTCACCACAAAACTTTTACTATTCGGTTTTTTCAAAAATTACCCATGATTTTGCATTTTATTCCTCCATCATTACAGGGTCATTTTCTCCCTGATCTTCTATCATGACGATATCTTCTGGAAATATACCTGCAACAAAATTTAAGTTTATTCCTCTGCCTTCAAACAAAACAAAATTTTGTTCCATTTCTTCTATTTCCACATTCATTTGTCCTTGGACATTTGCAACCACTTGACTGTTTCTAACCTTAGACTGATCATGAATGTTGTTCTCATCCTGAAATACTGGCATATGAGGAGGCATTGGTGGATCATGAAGATGAACCAAGAGTACCATGATATCCTGCATAGTAACTTTAGGTTTCTCTATTAACTCAACACCGAACTCTACTACATACCTGCGAAGAACACTCAGCATAATACTAGAATTTCGCTGGGAGAGAGATTTGTTTATGGCAACAAACATATTCAAAAATTCTGAACGGTGCAATAGGAAGTGCCTAGGAAATAGGCCACCAACATATCCATGCCCTTTCCAAAGATCATATTTTTTATAGGCTCTGGCGAGAACACCGCTTGGCATAAATTTTTCATTGACAACCTTACTAATTATCATTTCCAAAAGACTTACATCCTGAAGCAAATCTAAAATGTTTGAGATGAAAATAGACAGAAACTGGGATGGATATATCACCCGCTTTACATCTGGTACAATGATTTCAGAGCCGATTATCCTTTTGATATGTTTAGTAAATGTTGCACAGTGATCCCTGAAGACTAACTACAACTTCGCATTGCCAATTTCCTCTACTATCGGCACCTCCCATTCATTTAACGGGATGTAGACCCTATAATTCCTTCTTGAACACAAAACACACATGAGATTTGGCACTCTAAGCTCTCCACTGGAATTTGAATTATCAGAACGCATATACACTGTTTTCCCAATGCTTTGTTCATAGAAGATATTTTTTGCAAAAATGACATTCATCTCGATAGATTTATTTCTCACAAGCAACCAAAAAGTATCTTTTAGAATGACTGCTAATACATCATGCACAAAATATACGATGACTTGAATGAAATTATTACAGGACACTCCTTTGTAAATGAGTTGCCAATTTGTCCATGGCGCTAAATTTTTGATAGCCTTTACCTGCGCTACATCCATTTTTTCATCTCCGCTTCTAATTTTAATTTTTTTAACTATGCTTCTTTTGTCGAACCAAAAAGGTTCGCAACAAGTTGTACTTTGAATGATTATACGACACTCCCAGTTCTCACATTTGCGAATAGTATGATTTTTCTTACAAGTCGCCATCTGTAATCTACACAGTACAAAAAATATTAGTAAAACAATGAGTTGATCTTGTAATGTGAAGTTTAATTATAGTTAAGGACACTATAATGAATGCACTTAGAGGAATATTTTGTATTCCTTAATTGTTCTCTGAGAAAATACGTTGCAAACTAAATCTTCAATTGATCCACCTGAAACCAAACTTTTAGATTCGAACAACACACAAGAATTTGTTGCATTGGCATACAACCTTGCAATCACAGTTTATCAAGGATTGATACAAACTGATTACACTTATACAAATTACGTTACTAGTTCCATGATTACCACATGCAAAAGTTATTTATGATATGTGTCAAAATTAGATCTCCCTCCTAAAAATTGATGACACGTTGCTAACACCATGATTAACATATGCAAATTGAGATTTTTGTATTAAATCCCTTGTGTGTATGCCATGTGCGAATCTTACAAACCCCCACTTGTCTTTATTTGGCCATATGTTAGTTATTTTTACACTTGTAAATGATCACTTCATTTTCCACTTGACAACCTATTTTCCTTATGCAACACTAGATTCTAAGCCACACCACGATTCAATTACACTCCTTTCAAAACACTTAGAGATATTCAAACTTCATGCGGTAAATTTTATCTCTTTCCAAGTGTCGTAAAATACCGAACTTTGACATGTGTAACCCTTCATACAAACTACTTGTACAAAACTTTCGAAATGCTGAACTCTGTCATAACTCTGTTTAACTTTTTTAACAACTTTTAATAATCAACACTTTGATTCCTTTTATAATTTTAACTTGTAGCCCTATTACTACAACAGATAATACTGTATAACCAGTTTTTAAAAATCACAGACTTGGAAACAATGCTCTTTATCCTGTTACCTCTGCTACCTATACAATCAACACCAAATTTTGTGATTTCCTTATAGATCACCTTGATTGCTTATGATTTTAGATAAATGATTATTTGTGTTTTTACCATCTATTACATGAATTATTGAATCTACCTCTTGTTCAGATCCCAAATTTTCCAAACAATCTGCCAATTTGTTTCCTTCTCTATAAATATGCATAATTTGATACATGCCAAAATTATCCAATAAATCCCATACTTTCTCTAGAATATAATAAAGGTGCAAATTGATGATTTTTCTTTATTTACATGAATTTAGGATTATTAAAGAATCCCCTTCAATTTGTAACTTAGGAATTTTTAACAAGCTTGCCATCTTTAACCCATATAAAATCGATTTTGACTAAGCTACATTATTTGTATCATCAACTAGCTTCATTGATTTTTCTATTAATACTTTGCCCTTATGATCTCTAATGACTACCCTTGCACTAGAATTACCTAGATTAGCACTACTAGAACCATCAAAATTTAGCTCGAACCATCCCTGAGGTGGTGGTTTCAAAATTACCATTGCCCTATTAACTTTATTCTGTGGAAGTTGAAGTTTTCTTCCTTTAAATGGTAGATTAACTTGAGACCATTGCCTTTAATTTTTTGAATCCCAATTTGTGAACACAACATCCACTCTTTTTGTCTTATATACATAACCATTGACTACTTCAGATATAGAAGTTTCTAACCCACTTTATAAATTTTCTACAATATATTTCTCTTTCCTGAAAATACACTTATTCCTAGCCCACCGAATTGCCCATACCACAATTGCTGGAATAATTCTCCATATGCAAGCAAAAAATGAGTTGTTATATAAACATGGACAACTTGAAAAAATATCCCACAATTTATTAGACAATGGTGTACACCATCTCAATTTGATTTGAACAAAAGACCAACATGCTTGAGAAATCTCATAGTTCACAAAAAGATGATTTATATCTTCAAGGTGATTCCCACATAAAACACATTGAAATGGATCTGCTATTTGCAATCTTGATAATTTATCACTTGTCAAAATATTGTTCTTAATTGCAAGACATGCAAAACACCTAGCTTTGGGCAAAATAATATAATTCTAACAAAATGAATAAGCTCTTTGACACTCAGAATTATTTTGAGATATTACTCTACAACCATCTTTGACAAAATATTGGCCAGATTTTAAAACTTTCCATCTCAACCCATCCTTTTCATTTGATAAGAAAACTAATATTTTATCCAAGATTTGTTTTAATAACATACCGTGAGCTGGTGCAATATTGCAATGTGAAAAAATTTCCAAATAACCCTGTTAGAAGACTTGCCAATATGATCAATATAATCCTTAACCTTATCTCCCCATAAATAAGTTAAAATATTCTCAGTATAATGAAAATAATGAAGGGAATTTATTGACTGAAACCCATTCCAAGATTCTTTCCAAAATGAAGCTTCCTCACCATTATTAACTTCCCAAGTTAAATGAGACACTATGTACTTCCTATGAGAAATGAGAAAATTCCACATTTGTGAACCTGAGGGTGGATCAAGCACAGTGATAATTCTAGAAGGATTAAGGTTATCTAAATATTTTTCTTGCATAATCTTACACCATTTCTTATTTGGCTGAGTGTACATATACCAAACTAATTTAGCTCCTAGTGAGAAATTTCTATATGCAATATTGTGCAAACCTGCTCCGCCTTGTAACTTATCCAAACATATCTTGTCTAATGAAATCAATGGCACCTTTTTTGATTTGTCTATATTTCCAGACCACAAGAAAGTTTGAATAAGATTCTTAGTTATTGAAACCATTGATTTAGGAGCTTTTACAACTGACATAAAATAATTAGGAATTGAAGATACAATAGATTTTGTTAGAAATATTCTTCTGACAAAGACAACCATATACCTTTCCAAGAACTATTTCTAGATTGGACACTCTGAATTATTTTGTTCTAATAAGAAACTTTATTTTTCCGAAAAAAGAAAGGAATTCCTAAATACTTACTAGGGAAATCTTCTTGTTGAAAGCCAAAAATCTTTACAATATGTTTTGATACAGATGGCTTTGTGTTGAAGAGGTAAATCTTAGATTTACTTTCATTTACTTTCTAAATAGAAACCAGAGTGTAAGTATCTAACACAACTTTGATTTGCTTTGCCTCCCCCAAAGATGCTTTTCCAAAATAAGAAGTATCATTAGCAAATAAAGAGTGTGTTATAGAAATATTTGTACTTGGAATGACTATACCCTTCAACAAACCTTGTTGAATTTTTTTAGAAACAACTCTACTCAATGCTTCTACAAGTATTATGAATAGAAAGGGCGAAAGAGGGTCTCCTTGTCGAATTCCATGAGTGGAACTAAAGAAACCAACTGGTGCTCCATGTTGAGAATATGTGCCTCAAAATCACTAGTTGAAGCCCTCATTCTGTGATCAAGCAACAAAGTTCTCTTAAGTGTTTTGATTGTGCCTTTACTGCCATACCACCAGGTGCTTATTGAGAAGGCGTGATAGCGTGTGGTTACTGCCATACCACGAAAGCTTCTGACCAGTCTAGCGGTAGAACGGTGACACTTCCATACCGTGGGTATTCTTTCCTTGGGCTGCAGTGGCGCAGTTACCGCCATGTCATAGGTGGTCATCGAGTGTGCGACGGTAGTGCGGTGACCCTCTCAATTTGGTGGTTGGGAAACTTATTGCCATATCGCAGAGCCTCTCATCGATTTTAGCGGTAAAGTGGTGGAACCACCATACCGCGAAGGTGTTCAACATATGGCACGATAGAGCGATTACCGCCATACCACAAGTGATCATCGGTTAAGAAGTGGTTGTGTAGTGAACCTTTGCATTTTGTTTGGAAGTTTACTACCCTATTGTTGGAGACTTGAAACAATGAAGCAATAGAGCGGTGGACACCGCCATACCGTTGGTGGCTTTGAACAGTGCAGTAGTAGTGCGGGGCATTATTGCCATACCGTAGGTACCTTTAGCCTGTCCAGCGATAGCAAGGTAAACTGCCACACCGCGTGAGCGTGTTGAATGCGCAATGGTAGCGCAGTATGAAGTGGAAGTTGAATTCTAACTTGGATAGAGGTCATTTGAATGCTTGGGAAGTTTCAATGGTTGTTCTATAGGGGAAGTTGAACCGAAGGGTGATCGCACAAAGCTGGTTTACAATTTCTAAGAGGAACTGATTTTTTCTGAAGTCACATATTTTTAGAAAATATAATTATTTAAGCCTTAAAAAGTTCCATTTTAAGGATACCAATTTAAGAGGGTTTGATCAAACCACCTTAGATCAAACTCCCTTAGATAGAACCTTGCTAGTTTTAAACCATACTTATAAATGAGTCTCCTTTACACCTATCAAAATGTTGATAAAAAAACACTTTTGATTTACCTTTTGGGGGATTAAATGAATCAATTTAAAATTTATTTGAAATTATTATGGTAGTCCTCAGAACGAGCTATCCAATAGATATAATTTTAATATGTTTTGGTTTTATATTATGTATTTGGTTTTTTAGTTTTATTAAACATAGGTTTTTCATCGAAAATGAAGGTCTTTTTTTTGCACATGTGGAAAAATAGCAAATTATCAAAATAATTTTTTTAAAAATATGTTTGTTTTGGGTATTGATGTCCTTGATGCATTAAAAAAGAAAAATTTGAATTTTGATATATACATAAAAACTTATGTTGTATACAGTCCGTCTATGTCTGAATTGCAATTGGTTTGACTTCGTAACTTGATTAAGGAAAAATATTCAATAAAAAACTATGAGACCAAATGAAAGTGCTAGATATCGTAGTTACAAATCTAAATTCGAAAAAAATAGAATTTTATCCTTCATACAAAAAAAATTATGTTGTATACGATGAGCGTCACTTTTTTAAAATGTTGTTTTCTAAAAAAAATCAGTTTTCATGGGAGATAGAAAAAGAAGTGCAATCTGATTCCAAGAATTTCTTTTAAAAAAATTTAGAATCTACAGACAAAATGTGATAAGACTCTAGTTTGTATTATCTTCAAATTCATCATGGTTTAGTCGCTATAGGTGCCCGAATGTGAAGATTTAGTTAAAAATAATAATTTGAGTGTCTAGTTTGGCCAAAAGTTGTAAACCACTATTGTGGGATCACCTTGAACCAATTTTACAAAGAATGGATCAATGATTGTTGTTGCTATACATTGAAATGTATAGGAACTATGAAGGGTTTGATAGTTAGATGATCGGGTGGTCTGTTATGTTGTATCATCATATGCTTGTATGAGAGCATTGTAAATAATGTTATTTTGTGAGGCTAATATGAGAAGTATTGTTGCTGTAAATTGACATGTGAAAGGAGAGTCTATAATTTGTATGTAAATTCATATACAGTAATACAAGTGATCTTATTTGGTGTGGTGGGTTTCTCTCTCGTAAGGGGTTTCGCACATAAATCTGGTGTCAAATTGTGTTTGAGTTATTTCTTTGTTTTGTTTTTGATAAAAGGGTAAAACGGGTTTTACAGGGACTCGAAACCACAAAGTTTACAAAAGAGAGAAAAGACCACCAAGGGTCCACCAATAAACAACAACTGCCCAAAAAAAACCAGCAGCGAGCAGGCAAAAAAGACCAGGAGGGTCAGAAAGGAAAGGACACCAAAAAAAAGAACACAAAATTACTTTAGAGACCTAAGGACAGTCTTTGTCTCTGCCTCCAAAACCTGCATATCAGTAACCCCCTTCTTGAAGGTTTGAACCATTTTCGGGGTTAAAGGGGCCTTTCGCTTCAAATTGGCGCGGGTTCTTCTAGAAATGCCACCATATGTTTCCTAGCTTTTATCTTCAGTGTCTTCAAGATCAACCACCAAGGATCCCTGCTAGGCTTTATCAAGCTTTTCAGTCATTGCATTGATTATTATAGCATTGTGTCTTGCTATTCGGTTGTTCTTGTGGCGGAAATGGTTGAGGAGAGCGAAGTGGTAGCCGTAGACTTTAGTGAAATGCCCGTCCATTGTGATATACTCCATGATGGCCCGAAGGACCTTTCTCCAAATAGATTTTATGGAGTCAACATCAAAATAACTGTTCGCAATCTTGACCAAGTTTTGCTTTTCCTTGTCATTTTTGGGGAATTTGATAACAGCTTCATCAGAGTAAGCCCTATCCCTGAAAAAATTCTTCCCATCAGTGGGTAATCCTGTAAATTTGGCAATTAACTATTCGTTGAGCTCCACATTCCTGCCGAACAGAGTCAGGTTGCCATCATACCAGTTTTTGGCAAAGACATTCATAGCCTCCAGATCAGAACCATGAAGCTTCTCTAGAAAAGGGAAGAGACCTTCACTTTTTATCTTGTCCCAAGCCTTAGCATTTTTCATATGGATTTCATAGCTGTCTGGCTCAGTTCGCTTTCTGTCCCCACCCATATCGGCCGACACAGTGAGGAAGAAACAAACACAATCCTTTCTAAAATTGGCCCCGCCAAATCTAAGCACCCACAAAGCGTGCAGAGTAAACTTGCAAATTACTCCACAGAGCTTGGTCCCATACAATCTAATGATTGTGATGTGAGAGGTCCAAGCTGTCCTCATTAAAGGGATAACACGATGCCTTACCATGTAATTTATCATAATTTAATAGGGCACAAACTTTAATATTAAGATCGCTATTATTAAGCCAAGTACACACTTCTTTACTCTTGACTCCTTCATTAGCAAAAAAGTCCGCAACAACATTGGCTTCTTTATAGGCATGTGTTATTTTAACTTTTTCAAACTTGTCCAATTTCAATTTAGCTTCATCAATCCATGATTTGATGGTCCACGAGAGAGGAGACTTGCCACAGAGGCAGTCAATTATGTTTTTGGAGTCTCCTTCAATCCATAAGTTTTTAATATTGATACTTTGGGCTAAATTTATTATATGGTAAGCACCAACCACCTCTGCAAGGTGATTAGTTTGAGAGCCAAGAGGAGAGGCCATCGCACCCATGAAGTTGCCATAGGAATCCCTTATAACTCCTCCACAACATGCCACCCCCAGATTGCCTTTAGCCATACCATCAAAGTTAGCTTTGATCCACCCATTAGGCGGAAAAGTCCAGCAGACTCCCTCTCTGTCCTTTTTAGCCTTAATAGTAAAGCTAGACAGAATGGGGATTATGTTCCATTCCTTAGCAACACAAAGATCATAGTTCGAAAACTCAACATTCAAGGTCTTCCTATCCTTCTAGGCCACGACACTGAAGTTTTCCTTTAGAGATCTGGCTATTTTATCAAAGACATAATCCACAGAGGCTTCTTTGCCCCTAAAAATTTTGTTGTTGCGTTCTTTCCAGATGCCCCAAGCTATATGAGGGAAAGATAGCCCCCAAAAAAATATGAGTAAAGGATTCCTTGTTGGAGCTTTCCATTGAGAGAAGAGTTCTTCAATGAGCATTGGGAAGACCCAAGAGAAGTTCCATAATCTGTTAAAATTTTCCAAGAGAGAGGCAGAAAAAGAGTAGTGAAGGAATGAATGATTAACAAATTCAACATCCATCTTACAAAGACAACATCTATTAGGGATTTGAAATCCCCGTTTACACAAATTGTCAATTGTTAGCAACTTATTTTGAAGCAAGATCCATAAGAAGATGTTAATTTTAGGAATCAGATTATTGCTCCAAGCTTTAGACCAAAAGGGAGGATGATCCAGAGAAGAAGTGAGCTTAGCAAAAGTAGAAGATACAAAAAAATTACCAAAGGGATCATCAATCCAAACCGCATGGTCCTCCAGCTGCTCTGAGCTAGGTCTAACAGCCAACAACGTAATCTGGATGGGGACCAAAACTTGACTAACTCTGCTTAAGTCCACCCAATTACCATTCTCTCTATAATCTTTCACATAAGTACCAAACCTAACCTTGCAATTCTCAGCCCAATCTCTAAAGGGATTAATATTTATCAGAGGTTCCTTAAAAATCCATCTGTCTTCCCAGAATCTGGTACTATTCCCATTTCCCACTTGCCATCCAATGCCTTCCTCCACAATCATTTTTCCAATAATTAAATTATTCCAGCATATAGATCCTTTAGGAAGAAGGTAGGGGTCCTTATTTATGATGGAAGAGAAATTGTTATCAAGGTATTTGCTAGCCATAATATCAATCCACTCCCCAAAGGAGGAGAAAATTCTCCAAATTTGCTTGGCCAAGAGGATTTTATTAATAGATCTGATTCTTCTTAACCCAAGTCGGCCGTTATTTTTAGGTCTACAGGCCAGATTCTAGTCAATTAAGGGAATTCTTTTATTTTCCTCAACACCCGACCATAGAAATCTTTTTTGAATTTTTTGAATTGTGTTAACATATTTAGCAAGGATCTTAAAGAGGCTCAGGGCATAGATAGGGAGATTCTAAAGGGAGGCTTTGAGGAGCTGAAGCTTACTAGCTTGGCTAAGTAGAGCACCTTTCCAACTTGCAAGCTTTTTACTAAATCTATCCACCAACGAAATCCAGAAAGTATCAGGAGGTTTCAAGCTTAAAGGAAGACCCAAGTAGGTGGTAGGAAGGGATTCCACCTTACAGTCCAAGATTCTGGCGATTTTGGTTTGTCGATGAGCCGGAGCATTGAAAAAGAACAGCGAGCTTTTTTATTGTTGATCAACTGACCTGAAGCTCTCCCATATTTGTCAAGCAGTTGTTTAATAGATTTAGCTTCAGACACAGAAGCTTGACCCATGAGCATAGTATCATCAACGAATTGTTGATGAGAACACACCAGATTGCTCGAGGATGGTCTGAGCCCGGCGATAACTTTAAAGTCAATCAATTTTTTCAGGTTCCTGCCCAAACTTTCGGCCATAATAGTGAATAAAATAGGAGAAATAGGATCACCCTACCTGAGACCTATGGAGCTCTAAAAAAAGGAAGTCGAGGAACCATTGACCATAACCGATATGGAAGCTGTGGACACAAGTTGTTCCACCATTTGGACCACCCTATTATTAAAACTGAAGGCTTTCAGGATTTTAAATAAGAAAACCTAGTCAACTCTGTCATAGGCTTTGGAAATGTAAAGCTTTAAAAGGAAACCTCCAGTCTTCAATTCAATAAGGGAGTGAATGTTTTCATGAACCGAAACAATAGAATCAAGAATTTGTCTACCAGGAACGAAACCATTCTATTGAGGAGAAATCAAGAAAGGCAAAAAAAGTAAGAATCTAGAGGTTAAGACCTTAGAGATGATCTTGTATAAGGAATTACAAAGATTAATAGGTCGAAAAGCCTCAAAGTTGTCAGCTCTAGGTTTCTTGGGAATGAGGACCAAGAAAGTAGCATTTAGTTATTTTAAAAGACATCTGGCTCCAAAAAATTCCTTAACAGCATTAACCACATCTTCTTCAACAAACTCCCAAAACCATTGGAAGAAGAACAAAGGAAAACCATTAGGCCCCAGGGCTTTATTCCCATCAAAGGAAAATACAGCCCTCTTGATTTCCTCATTGGTAGGGATAGCAGTCATAAAAGAGTTCTTCTCCTGGTTGATAATTCTTGGTATAGCTTCCACAAGCTGGTCTTGCTCATTCTAGTTTATTTCAGTACTGGCAGAGAGAAGAAATTTAAAGAAGGAGCCCGCCTGTGTCCTAATATCCTCTTCCTCCACAAAACTGGTTCCATTCACATCAATTTGAGATATTCTATTGACAGCTCTGTGTTTAGATGCCAAAAGGTGGAAGTAGCTAGTGTTTCTATCCCTAGTCAACAACCAAAGGGCTCTTGATCTTTGTCTCCAGAACTTCTCCTCCTTCCCAATAATATCATGCATCTTAGTAAGGAGCTCATTCTCTTTTTCCTTAGTGTCATTCAAGTAACCCTCATTCTAGATTTTGAGTTGAATGGCTCCCAGATCCGTCTGAAGATTTGACTTGATCTTAAAGATATTCCCAAAAGAATCCTTTTTCCATTTTTTAAGATTGCATTTCACTTCCCTTAATTTTTTAGCAATTCTGAACATTGCAGTTCCTTGAATACTAATATTGCACCATTTCTTTAATTCTTCTTTGAAAGCAGGATGGGAAATCCATATTTTTTCAAATCTGAAGGGGGTATTCTTTTTTTTTTTAATAGGATCCGCAGTTAAACTGATAGGGGAGTGATCAGAACCTATTCTAGTGAGAAATTTAAGGGAATAGTAGTAATCAAAATACCAATGATTAGAAATCAGGGATCTATCTAATCTGACTTGTATGAGGTACATCCCCTTTCTTCAATTTGACCAGGTGAAGGAGGCTCCAAGAAGATCCAGGTCTATCAGCCCTTGAGTATCAATAAAATTCTGGAGATCCTCTTTACTTTCTAAGTTAATCTGGGATCCCCCAAATTTCTCACCATTCATTAAGGGGGTGTTAAAATCCCCCATAACAATCCAAGCTTCTTTGTCAAAAATCCTTCTAATGGAGGCTAATTCCAACCAAAATGATTTCCTCATACCTTTTCCATTAGGAGCATAAATGTTTATTTGAATCCAACTAAAATTGTCTCTTATATCATGGGTGAATTTCTTTGTTTTGTTATTTCTTTCATGTGCATCTTAATGGACTGTAATTGTAAAATTTAAAAGGCATATCTCCATTCTCCTCCAAGTCTTTGACATTAGGAAAATTTGTTCCACAATCAAAGTTTTCGTAACAAGTGGTATCAGAGCCTAGCCAGTTGTGTTATCCTTGTGGGTAGGTTGGGTTTTTTGTGTCAATTTCTATTCAGTGGGAGCTTTGTAGAAGTCTTGAATTTTTTCAAATTATAGATTTAGATGGCAATGGAAAGTACGTTTGGAAGAATTGAAATTGAGAAATTCAATGGCAACAATTTTGAGTTGTGGAAACTTAAAATGGAAGACCTATTGGTGGATCATGATATTTGGGTTGCTGTGACTGGAACAAAACCTTTTGGCATGAAGCAAGAAGATTGGGATCTCATAGATAGAAAATTAAAAGGGGGTATAAGAATCTTTTTGGCAGATTATGTTCTCCTAAACGTTCATGAAGAGAAGACTACATCTTAGAAGTGGAAGAAGATTGGAGATATTTATCAAGATAAATCCTTGGTAAATAAATTGTTCTTAAGGAAGTAGTTGTACTCTTTGAAAATGGAAGGAGGACCATCTCTTTCTGATCATTTAAATACGTTTAACACACTGATTTATCAGTTAACATCTATAGGTGTGAAGATTGATGATGACGATCATTGTATGTTATTGTTATATTCTTTTCTAGATTCTTGGGATCACTTGGTGATGGCGATTGGGAACATGAAAACCACTTTCAAGATGGAGGATGTGGTTGATTATTTGTTATCAAAAGAGATGAGAAGGAAATATTCTGAGATGGTGAAGGAGGCTCTTGCTGTTCGAGTAGATTGAAAGAAAAAGGCAAGATGAAGGACAAGAAGTCCAAATAAAAATCAGAAGGGAGATCAAAGTCTCCTGGAAAGAAGTCTAAGGTGAATTGTTGGAATTGTGGGCAGCCTGGTCATGTCCGAAAGGATTGCAAAGAGGAGAAGAAGAAGAAGAAGAGGAACTCTTCTGACAATGTGTCTTCTTAGAGCGATGCAAATGTTCTCATTGCAGCCTTGGAAACTTAGGCATCAAATGATGTCTGGCTGATTGGTTATGGAGCATCTTTCCATATGATATCTCATAGAGTGTAGTTTAAAAAGTATGAAAAATATGATGGTGGAAAGGTATATTTGGCAAGCGATTCATCTCTAAAAATAGTTGGTCATGGAAGAGTTAGAATTCAGTTTCCTAATGGAAGAATTAAGGGAATTGATGGCATAATGCATATACCAGGCTTGGCTCAAAATTTAATTTTTGTAAGAAAGCTAAATGATGTTGGAGTGCAAGTCTCGTTCTTTGTTAATGGTTGTAAGATGACTAGAGGCTCGATGGTGTTGGCTAGGGGTGCCCGAATTGGTACTTTGTACAAGCTCGACGCGCTAGATGTTCAATACAATAGTGTCTCTACAAAGTCACATAAGGTTGTTCGTAAAGAGAAGAATGAAAATGTTCCTATTGGGGAAAATTCCTTGGAAGTTAAAATTCCAGTAGAGAAGACTATGCTTTGGCATCAAAAGCTCAGTCACATTGGTGAAAAAGGTTTAAAAGCCTAGTTTAGGGACTTGATGATTGTAATCTTGAATTTTAATTATATGAACATTGTATATATCGTAAACAACACCATGCTTCATTTTACTCTAGTCCTCATAAATCTTCTGGTGTTTTGGATTATTTTCATTCTGATGTGTGTGGTCCAGTGGATGTTCCTTCATTATCAAAGTCTAAATATTATGTTTCTTTCATTGATGATTATTTGAGAAGGGCATTTGTGTATTTTTGAAAAGTAAACTAGAAGTATTCAGTCATTTTAAGGAATTTAAAAACCTTGTGGAAAATGAGACTGAAAGAAAAATAAAGTGTCTAAGGAATGACAATGGAGGTGAGTTTTGTTCTGATGAGTTTGAAAGGTATTGCAAAGACCATGGGATTAAGAGGCATAAAACAATACCTTACACTCCATGGAAAAATGGAGTTGTTGAAAGGTTAAATAGGACATTGATGGAGAAGGCTAGAAGTATGTTGAGCATTGCTAGTCTAGAGCAGAAGTTATGGGATGAGGTTGTGGCTACAACATGTTACTTGCTGAATCATTCCCCTTCCTCAACACTTGTTGATAAAATTATTATGGAAGCTTGGTGTAGTAAGAAGCCCTCTTTGAGACATATTTGTGTCTTTGGCTGTGAAGCATATGTTTATGTGTTGGATGTAAAAAGATCTAAATTGGAAAACAAAGCTGAAAAATGTATCTTCATTGGGTATGGACTTGGTGGGAAAGGATACAAGCTTTGGAATCCTGTGACTAAGAAGGTATTGCACAACAAAAGTGTAATATTCTGGGAATTGAAACCTTCATTATTGGATCTGTAGTCAGGGATAAAATAAGAAGAAAAGAATGATGTTGTTGAGATACCTCTAACTCCAAAAAAAGAGGAACAACACATTGAAAGTGTACCTGAATTTGAGGAGAGTTCAAGCAACTCTGAGAGTTTTGAACAAGAAGAAGAACCACAACCTCGACCTCAACCTGTGAGGAGGTCTACATGTGAGAAGAAACAACCAAATAGGTATGGATTCTCTATGTTAGAGTCTAGTTGTGCCTATGCTTTGATTACCAATACTAATGAGCCTAGGACTGTAAAAGAGGCAATTGAAATGTCTGATTTAGATTCCTTGTTGGAAGTCATGAATGAAGAAATGGCATCATTAAGGAAAAATGATACTTGGGAACTAGTTCCATTGCCCGTGGGATATAAATGGGTCTTTAAGAAGAAAATTAGTTTGGATGTATTTGTTGAAAAGTATAAATTGAGATTGGTTGCAAAGGGTTATTCCTAGGTAGAGGGAATTGATTATGGGGAAATTTTTTCTCCAATAGCGAAGTTGACATCTATCAGATTTATTTTGTCACTTGCAACAACATATGATTTGGAGATTGAGAAGATGGATGTGAAGACAACATTTCTTCATGTTGATCTTGAAGAGTAAATTTATATGTCCCAACCTAAGCACTTTGTGAAAAAATATAAATAAAATCTGGTTTGTAAGTTGAAAAAATCTCTGTATGGTTTGAAACAATCGCCTAGGATGTGGTACTAGAAATTTAACACATTTTTTTAATCTTTGGGATTTTTAAGATCAAAATTAGATAATTGTGTGTACTATAAGACAAAATTATCGAGTTCTTATTATTGCCCTTTATGTTGACGATATGTTGTTCATAGGAAATAGTAAGTTAATGATTTCTGATCTAAAATCTCAGTTGTTTGCAAAGTTTGAGATGAAAGATCTTGGTGTAGCTAGGTATATTCTGGGGATTGAAATAACAAGGGAATAAAGAGAAGAAAGCTTTGGCTCAGCCAGAGTAAGTATATTAACACTATTCTGGAGAGATTTGGTATGAATGATTACAAGTAGCTAGTTGTTCTAGTTTTGTAGGGAATGAAACTATCTGTTGAAGATTGTCCAAAATATTCTACTGAGATGGAGGACATAACCAGAGTGCCTTATGCTAGTGGGTTGGTAGTTTAATGTATGCAATGGTCAGCACAAGGCCAAACATTTCCCAAGCAATGGGAGTTTTTAGCTGATTTATGGCTAATCCAAGAAGGACACATTGGGATGTTGTGAAAAGAGTGTTTAGATATCTAAGGGGCACTTCGGGATATGCTTTGTGTTACCATGGAAATTTGGTTGGGTCACATAGGACTCTCAACATTTGTGGATATGTAGATTTTGATTGGGCAAGGGATATTGATAGCAAAAGGTCCACCAGTGGATATTGTTTCATGATGAATGATAGTGTAGTTAGTTGGATGAGAAAGCGACAAACTATAGTCGCTTTATCTACTATAGAGGTTGAGTACATGGCAGTGACTCACACCTATAAGGAAGCCATTTGGCTTAGAATATTGTGTTCTAATATTGGTTTTGATGTAGGAAAAAATATTATTTATTATGACAGTCATAGTGTTATTTTTAGTGAAAAATCCAACTTTCCATGTCAAGACGAAACATATCAATGTATAGTATCACTTTGTTTGAGATGTTGTGGAGGATGTAAAAGTTGGTTTACATAAGGTTGATACTCTAAAGATTGTTGCTGATGCATTGAGAAAGCTAGTGAGCATGAACAGGTTCAAATATTGTGCGAATTTGATGGACCTTGGGGTCCAGAATATTCAATGACTTCAGGTATTGAAAAGGGTTCAGTGAGTTCTTCGTTAAGTGGGAGATTGTTTAGAATACATGCCTCAAACTCACTGGCTAAAGCCCTGGTTCTGTCACTAAGCAAAAAAAAATTCTTAAGTGTTTTGATTATGCCTTTATCGCCATACCACTGGGTGCTTACTGAGAAGGCATGGTAGTGCAAGGTTAACGCCATACCAAAGAAGCTTTTGACCAGTCTAGCGGTAGAGTGGTATAATTGCCATATCGTGGGTATTATTTCCTTGGGCTGCGGTGGCATAGTTACTTCCATGCCGCAAGTGGTCATCGAGTGTGCGATGGTAGCGTGGTGACCCTTTCATTTTGGTGGTTGGGTAGCTTACCACCATACCATGAAGCCTTTCATCGATCACAGTGGTAAAGAAGTGGAACTGCAATACCATGAAGGTGTTCAACATATGGCATGGTACAGTGGTTACCACTATACCACAGGTGATCATCGGTTAAGAAGCGGTTGTACAGTGAACCTTTGTAGTCTATTTGGCAGTTTACCACCATACCACTGGTGACATGAAATGACGAAGTGGTAGATTAGTGGAAACCACCATACCACTGGTAGCTTTGAATAGTGCAGCAGTAGTGCGGGGTGGTACTGCCAAATTGTGCGGTGCTGCTACAATAGTGGTTCACAATTTTTGAGAGGAACTGATTTTTGCTGAAATCACATATTTTTAGAAAATATAATGATTTAAGCCTTAAAAAGTTCCATTTTAAGGATTCCAATTGAAGAGGGTTTGATCAAACCACCTTAGATCAAACCCCCTTGGATAGAACCTTGCTAGTTTTAAAACATACCTATAAATGAGTCTCCTTTACACCTATCAAAATGCTGATAAGAAGTAACTTTTGATTTACCTTTTGGGGGATCAAATGAATTCATTTAAAATTTATTTGAAATGATTATGGTAGTCCTTAGAACGAGCTATCCAATGAATATAATTTTAATATGTTTTGGTTTTATTATGTATTTGTTTTTTTAGTTTTATTAAACATAGGTTTTTCATCGAAAATGAAGGTCTTTGTTTTGCACGTGGAAAAATAGAAGGGTAAGTGCACCAATATGTGACACAATTTTGGTTCTTAAGATGCCACTTTTTTTTTTCTTTCTAAAATCAGAAAAATCTGATTTGGACTAGAAAATGAAAATAGTTATGCTCAAAATTTCAAGATGCGGCAAAAACAAAAGTTGAAGTGCTCCGATTCTAATTCTTAAGCTACTATATTTTTTTGAAATTAATGAAGATTAAGGGTCTCAAAAAGTGGGGGGCCTGAAACAGGTCTTGTTTTTATAAAAAAAATAGCTTAGCGCTTGAGGGCTCCCTCTTTTTTGATTAACTTTTTTTAGAATTTCAAAAATCCCAACAATGAGAAATTAGCTAACAACACTTAGTTTATCCTCCTTCTTTCAGATAATTTTTTTAATGAATATATAATATTTTATGAATTTTAAAAGTGGACACATCCTGAAAAGCTGAAATTTGAGCGTGCTGCCCCCCAATTTTTTTGTGAACTAATCAAAAATTGATTTTTTTATTCATGTGTAGAATAGAGTCTATTTTCAAAAAATGTAATTTGTTTCACATTCCAATGAATGTGTAAAAATCTATTTGAAACCTAGCACATGTTGGTTTTTGACCAAAAAAAAAGGTATTTACAATAGAAGCCATGGATCAAAACCTTAACTAAATCAAAATGAATTTGTTTTTATATATTTAGATAGCTAAGAGAGAGGTTAATGCTATCACATTTTTTTTATAAACTTGCATTGAAATATGTGCAAATGAGATGAGGAGAACAAATGAAAATATGAGAAAATTTGGCAAATCTTGTTAATAACACTTTGAAAGTAGGCCATTTGGGAAGCACCAAATTTGGCGAGTGCCAAATAACTGATCAGATTTGGAGTGCGCCAAATTTGGCGTGCACCAAATTTAGTATGCGCCAAATGTGATGGGTAATTTGGCGAGCGCCAAATGGCCTGTTCTACACAAAACTAGAATTTCCCCTCTTTGGTGAACAACTTTCATAATGCTTAGAGTGCACAGTTTATGATAGTAGATGGATAGTCGAGGTTTTATCTTTCAAACCTTCTCTAACTTGTTACCGTTACTAGATAACTCTTTATCCCTTTGAATTATCTATCTCTGAAGTCTCACTCCCTCCCATGTGACCTAGACTAGTCTCTCAGTCCAATCCCGACTCTTAGGTCTCTTTCCCTCCCACATAGGTACCTAAATAAACCTATCTCACTCCAACCCCCTTTATCACTCTCCCTCTTTGGTCTTTTTATCTCTCACTCCATTTGCCTCTCTTAGGTTGTTATCTTTCTCTCAAGTCTCTCTCTCTCAATTCTCTCCCTCCTACCCCCTCTCCCTCTCTTAGGTCTATCATTCACTCACTCCCTTTATATCTCTCTCCCATTCCCTCTCTCTCTCTCACTCTATCTCTCTCCCTCTCTTTCTCACTCTCCCTCGGGTATCTCCATCCCCGCCTCTATCTCTCTCTCACACACACACACACCGTCTCTCTCTCACTCTCTCCCACTTTGTCTCTCTCCCTCTCTCTTAGGTCTCTCCCTCCCACCTCCTCTCCCTCTCCCTCTCTCTCTCAAGTATCTTCATCCTACCCCCTCTCCCTTCTATTCCCTCTCCCTCTTTCAGGCCTCTCTTTGTCTCTCTCACTCACTCCCTCTATCTCTCTCCCACATCCTTTCTCTCTCACTCCCTCTATATTTCTCCCCCTCTCTCTCTCTCAAGTATCTTCGTCCTACCCCCTCTCCCTCTCTCTCTTTGTCTCTCAAGTCTCTTCCTTCTATTCCCTCTCCCTCTTTCAGGCCTCTCTTTGTCTCTCTCACTCCTCTCCCTCTATCTCTCTCTCACTCCATCTATCTTTCTCCTCTCTCTCCCTCTCTCAGATATCTCCCTCCACCCCCCCCTCTCTCTCTCTCTCTCTCTCTCTCTCTCTCTCTCTCTCTCTCTCTCTCTCTCTCTCTCTCTATCTCATGTATCCTCCCCCACCCCCTCCATTTCTCTCGAATCCATCTATCCCGAGTACTCCCTCTCCCTCCCACCCCATCTCCATCTCTCAAGTCTCTCTCTCTCACTCGTATCTATCTCATTCCTCTATCTTTCACTCTCTCTCTCTCCTACTCTCTTAGGTATCTCCTTACCACCACCTCTCTCCCACTTTGTCTCCCTCTCCTTCTCTCTCGGATGTCTCCCTCCCACCCTCTCTCCCTCTCCATCTCTCTTAGGTTTCTCCCTCCACCCCCCTCTTCCTCCCTCTCTCTCTCTCTCCCAATCCCTCTCTCTAACTCACTCTATCTCTCTCCCACTTTGTCTCTCTCCCTCTCTCTCACTCCCTCTATCTCTCTCCCACTTTGTCTCTCTCCCTCTCTCTCTCTCTCTCTCTATCTATCTCCCACTTTTTATCTCTCACTCTTTATAGGGTCTCTTCTTCCCACCCTATCTCCTCTTTCTCTCACTCAATTATCTTTGTCCTACCCCATCTTTCTCTCTCTCTCTTTGTCAAGTCTCCCCCTCCTACACCCTTTCCCTCTCACATTGACTCCCTCTATCTCTCTTCCACTCCCTCCCTCTCGCACTCCCTCTCGCACTCCCTCTCCCTCTCTCTCAAGTATGTCCCTCCCACCACCTCTCCCTCTATCTCTCTCTTTAGTAGAGGGTTTAGGGATTAAGGGTTGAGGGTTGAGCAATTATGAGGGTATGGGAGTTGAGGGATTAGGGTTTAAGGGTTAAGGGTTGAGGGTTGATGGATTAAGAGCGTATATAAGTTGAGTGATTAGGGTTTAAGGGTTGAGGCTTGAGGCTTGAGGGATTACTAGAGTATAGGGGTTAAGGGATTAGGTTTTAAGGGTTGAGGGTTGAGGTATTAGGGTTTAAAGGTTGAGGGTTGAGGGTTGAGTGATTAAGAGGGTATAAGGGTTAAGGTTTGAGGGTTGACAAGGTATAGGGGTCAAGGGATTAGGGTTTAAGGGTTGAGGGTTAAGGGTTAAGGGTTAAGGGTTGATGGATTAATATTGTAGAGGGGTTGAGGGATTAGGGTTTAAGGGTTGAGGGTTGAGGGGTTGAGGGATTAAGAGGGTTTAGGGGCTGAGGGGTTAGGGTTTAAGGGTTGAGGGTTGAGGGATTAAGAGGGTATGGGGGTTGATGGATTAGGGTTTAAGGGTTAAGGGTTGAGGGGTTGATGGATTAACAGGGTATAAGAGTTGAGGGTGATAGGGTATAGGGGTTGAGGGATTATAGTTTAAGGGTTGAGGGATTAAGATTATAGAGGGGTTGACTGATTAGGGTTTAAGGGTTGAGGGGTTGGGGGATTAAGAGGGTATAGGGGTTGAGGGATTAGGGTTTAAGGGTTGAGGGTTGAGGGATTAAGAGGGTATGCAGGTTGATGGATTAGGATTTAAGGGTTAAGGGTTGAGGGATTAGAGTTTAAGGGTTAAGGGTTGAGGGTTGATAGGGTATAGGGGTTGAGGGATTAAGAGGGTATAGGGGTTGAGGGATTAAGGTTTAAGGGTTGAGGGTTGAGGGATTAAGAGGGTATGGGGGTTGAGGGATTATGGTTTAAGGGTTAAGAGTTAAGGGTTGAGGGTTGAGGGATTAAGAGGGTATAAGGGTTGAGGGATTAGGGTTTAAGGGTTGAGGGTCAAGGGTTAAGGGTTGAGGGATTAATATTGTAGAGGGGTTGAGGGATTAGGGTTTAAGGGTTAAGGGTTGAGGGTTGATAGGGTATAGGGGTTGAGGGTTTAGGGTTTAAGGGTTGAGGGTTAATGGTTAAGGGTTGATGGTTGAGGGATTAAGAGGGTATGGGGGTTGAGGGATTAGGGTTTATGGGTTAAGAGTTGAGGGTTGAGGGATTAAGAGGGTATAGGGGTTGAGGGATTAGGGTTTAAGGGTTGATAGTTGAGGGTTGAGGTATTAAGAGGGTATAGGGGTTGAGGGATTAGGGTTTAATGGTTGAGGGTTAAGGGTTGAGGGATTAAGATTGTAGAGGGGTTGAGGGATTAGGGTTTAAGGGTTGAGGGATTAAGAGGGTATGGGGGTTGATGGATTAGGGTTTAAGGGTTAATGGTATAGGGTTCATGGTTTAAGGGTCCCACTCCCTCTCTCAAGTCTTCCCCCCACCATATAACTGAATAAATTCTTTCCCTCTTAAGTATTTCTCTCTTGGGTCTCACTCCCTCCCATGCTACCTACACTAATCAGTGTCACTCCAATGACCTCTCTCATGATACCTCTTTGTTAGGCCTAAATTACCTCCCACCCTACTTTCTTAGGTCTCTCCTTCCCACCCCTCTCTCCTAGTTTGACTCCCTCTCTATCAGGCTTGACTTATACCTCCCACCCTACTTTCTTAGGTCTCTCCTTCCCACCCCTTCTCTCCCACTTTTGACTCCCCCTCCTTCTCTCAGGTGTCTCCCTCCCACCCTCTCTCTCTCTTAGGTTTTTGAATCCCATGCCCTCCCCCCCCTCTCTCTCTCTCAAGTCTCTCCCTCCTACCACCTCTCTCTCTCTCCCACTCCCTCCATCTCTCTCTCACTCCCTCTATCTCTCTCCCACTACCTCTCTAAGGTCTTCCCCCCCACTATATAATTGAATAAATTATTTCCCTCTCAATTCCATCTCTCTTAAGTCTCACTCCCTCCCATGATACCTACACTAATCAGTGTCAATCCAATTCCCTCTCTCATAATCCCTCTCTATCAAGCCTCACTTACCTCCCATCATAATTTATTAGGTCTCTCCTTCTTACCCCCTCTCTCCCACTTTGACTCCATCTCCTTCTCTCAGGTGTCTCCCTCCCACCCTCTCTCCCTCTCTCTCTTAGGTTTCTCCCTCCCACACCCTCTCCTTGCCCCCCTTCTCTCTCTCCCAAGTCTCTCCCTCCTACCCCACCCTATCTCTCTCTCCCACTCCCTCCCTCTCTCTCTCTCACTCCCTCTATCTCGCTCCCACTCCCTCTCTCAAGTCTCCCCCCCACCATATAACTAAATAAATTTTTTCCCTCTCAAATTTGTCTCTCTTGGTGTCACTCCCTCCCATGCTACCTACACTAATCAGTGTTACTCCAATGCCCTCTCTCACTATCCATCTCTGTTAGGCATTAATTACCTTGCACCCTACTTTCTTAGGTCTCTCCTTCCCACACCCTCTGTCCTAATTTGACTCCCTCTTTTTTAGGCCTCACTTGTACCTCCCACCCCCTCTCTCCCACTTTGACTCCCTCTCCTTCTCTCAGGTGTCTCCCTCCCACCCTATATCCCTCTCTCTCTTAGTTTTATCCCTCCCATGCCCTCTCCATCCCCCTCTTACTCTCTCTCAAGTCTCTCCCTCCTACCCCCTCTCTCTCCCACTCCCTCCCTCTCTCTCTCACTCCATCTCTCTCTCTCCCACTCCCTCTCTAAGGTCTTCCCCCCCACTATATAACTGAATAAATTATTTCCCTCTCAAGTATGTCTCTCTTGGGTCTCACTCCCTCCCATGCTAGCTACACTAATGAGTGTCACTCCAATGCCCTCTCTCAAAATCCCTCTTTGTCAGGCCTCACCTACCTCCCACCCTACTTTATTAAGTCTTTCCTTCCCATCCCCTCTCTCCCACTTTGAATCTGTCTCCTTCTCTCAGGTGTCTCCCTCTCACCCTCTCTCCCTCTCTCTCTCTCTTAGGTTACTCCCTCCCATGCCCTCTTCCCCCCTCTCTCTCTCAAGTCAATCCCTTCTACCCCCCCTCTCTCTCTCTCTCCCACTCCCTCCCTCTCTCTCTCACTCCCTCTATCTCTCTCCCACTTTGTCTCTCTCCCTCTCTCTCAAGTCTCTCCTTTTCAAAACAACATATTTGACACTCGCCAAACTTGGAGAGTGCCAAATTTGGCATGCACCAAATTTGCCACTCTCCAAATTTGGTTAGTGCCAAATGTGTTTTACTTTGAAACGGTAAAATAAGGCTTGACCGTGTGATTCGGGACCACATTCTCATGAAGTTGTCTGGTTCAACACTTTATCCAAGTTAGAAACACCTTTTTTTATGTAGCTAACTTCATATTGTACCAAGCTATGCTTGATCCATCACGTTTTTACCACCAATCTGCATGGTGGACAGTGTAGAAGAAGACATTTTGAAGTTTCTACATCCTTTTACATTATTTGAGGTAATATATTCATTTTGATAAATTGAAATGCTTATATTTTGTATATTTTTTGTTTTTGACAATATAAACTAAATTTCCTTAATGATTTTATTAATCATAACAATTGGACATAGAATTCAACATTGAATTAGATGGATTTGAATAATAAAGTTCAATTTTTATGAGTTTGAAGAACAAAAAAATTTAAAACATGACATTTACTTAACATAAATTTACTTATGAATTCTATTTGCATTGCTTATAGTAGTCCATTTCTAGCATGGCTAGTGGAATTCACTGTATTTCATTCATTTTCAATTAATTTGGAAAACTTATATTTTCATCTAATTTGGAAAACCTAATAGCTTTCATCAATGTTAATGCAAGTGTCCATAAATTTATTTGTTCCATAAAAAGTTCACCTTAATTGAACATGTGCTTGGATAAATTCAAGTGAGTTGACATAGTTGTTAATGCAAGTTTCCATTCATTCATACCATTCACCTTTCTAATAAATTAAAAAATGGGAAACTTTTTTGTGATTGAGAATGATTATTGTCTTTCTAAGTTACCTCATTGCCAAAGAGATAGTGAATAATTATAAGATATAGCATCACAAACCCTTCTTTGAATTCATATTCTTCATGACTTCGTTGACAATCAAAAAATTGGTTTTGAGAAAAATAAACACAAGAGTCTCTAGTTTTCATTTAGGTGGAAACAACTTATACCCTAGGCTAGTGATGCAGAGCAGGGAGACAAAGCCTTCAAAAATCATTTAATTAGATTAGTTTAAAACAATCCTCAATCTCAAAAACCTCAATTTAATGCTGAAATGACCAATTCACATCTAAAACAAAACAAAGATCATCCATAAATAACAAGCTATGCTTTTTAAGATGATTACCATTCTAAACCTCTGGAAGATTTTAACAAAACCCACCATATGCAAGTCTATTGTTCAAAATATTATATTCATACAACAACCACTCCTAACAAAATGAAATAAACTCAATATTACTATAAAATCTAAGCCTCTGGTGCAGGAGCACCTTGTAAGCTCAATTTTGTCAAAAATGTATTATTTTAGTGAGCATGGTCCAATTCTAGGATTTTAGTTAATGTTGAGTATATTGTGTTCAGTAAGGTCAATTAGACCATTTTATAATGTATTTGGAGCTAAGGGAGTTCAGTTGTGTCATAGCTTGCAATTTGGCTAAATGTGGTCATAAAAGTTGCTAAAAGATGCAAAAGTTGCAAAGTTCGAGGGAGTTGGAATGAAATCAAAATATTTTTAATAACGTTCAATGCCTCGAAGGAGAGGTTGTTGGTTGATTTGTACCCTTTTTTTTTATCAAGAAGAACGTTATTTTCTAGAAATTTATTGGTTTCTCTCACTTTTCTTGTTGTTGTATGACCTCTACAGACTTTAAGACGATATAAAACTGGTTGGATGTTGTATATTAATGAATTAGATTTTATTTTCATCTATTTAGGGGTTCTAACTCTTTGTATAGAAAAATTTATATTGTTTTTACTGTTGCTACCTACTTTCATAGTGTTCTTGGATTGAGGGGTTTCATTATGTAATTCGACCCATTACACGTTTTCCGCCTATTTAGAATGTTGTGGGGTCAAAGTTGGGTGTTTGGGATGATGTTCTAGGACTGTAGTAGGGTCTTTTCATGGTGAAATTAGGGCTTCAAGTGGTATTTTGACAAAATGTGGGAAGGAATGTCCATGTAATGTATTATTCACCATGTGCAGGGTCTAGTAAGTGTGTTTGGTGCTTTGTATGGGTCTGGCAGGTCTAGGAGATAGGAGTTTCATTAAAACCCCAACTATCTTTCTTGAAATTGAGGATTTGGTGTATTAGGGGTCTAGAGGTCTTGGACCTAGAAACAAATCAGGAAATTGGATGTTTTGACACATAAAATACTTCTGTTTGAGGATTTTGAGTGAATATTTAGTGTTTAAAAGGTACTCTCTTTTTAAATTAGGCTAACTAAATAGCCTTTTCCTAGGTGGGTCTATTGGAAGTCAACGTTGGTCCAAAGGAGTTGATGTTGGGGTTTACCTATGTTTTATAAATTGAAAATGGGTATCTTAATCATCCTTGAGTTTATCAAGTGTTTTGGAAAATCTTGGTGAAAAGGCCCTTGAATCAGGTTACCTATGCTACAAGGGAAAGCTTGGTAGAAGTTGGGATTTTCAGTTGAACATTTAGTTTTTCTTTGGAATTTGATTGATTCTCATTAATTTTCTGTATTGAATGGTTTCCACCCCTCTCTGCATCAAAAATCATGTTTCTTGGTAAGCTAAGTGATCAAGTTGTGTGTAAGTCTATTAAGAGCCTTCCTCTAAATCTTTGAACAAGTTCATTGTGGATCCCTACATGTACTCCATTAGCCTCTAGGTACTTTGCCAACTCTTCAAAAACACTCCAAATCCCTACTCTAATATCTAACCCTATAGACATCTAACTCCATCATGTATGAAAAATATTGTGTAGCATAGACATGTTTGATAATTCCAAACAACTCATTGCCTTCTTTCATAAAATGCTTTGATGTGTTTCATATTTAATGCAATGTAATCAACGATATCAATATTTTTGTAGAATGTGTTACTTACTTTTGTTCTATGTGTGTTTGTGAACATGTAACATTGAAGGTCATGCCAAGGAAACCACCGAAGCCTCTAACACCAAAAGAACATGTAGCTAAAAATTCAAGGAGAAGAGAATAAAAAAATATAGCTCGTGAAGCAAAGAAATTGCAGCTCATACAACCACAAATTCCCGTGCAATCTAAGAGAGATGTAAAATTGGAAAAACAAAGGGAAGGAATGAGGAAAGTTCATGGAAGGAAAAGAATGGGTAAAAAATTTGGGGGTACATTATCAACCATAGGTGAAGCTCAATGCACATCTCTAGTTGAAGACACATTGACAACAACATGTGGTTTTCCAAGTACATCGGAAATCACATCTCTAATTGAAGACACACCATCAAAAAAATTGCATTTTGAAAGTACATCAACAAAACCATCTCTATTTGAAGGCACTCCACAAATGACATCTCAAGTTGGAGGTACAACATCGTTTACATGTCAATCTCAAGGTATGTCATCAATTGCACCTCCAATTGAAGGTACATGATCTATCCCCGATGTTGTTGACCTCCCTAATATTGACACAAATTTACATTTGAGAACTCCTCTTAGAGTTTTGCATAGAAAACCTACATTTTTTATTGATATTGATTCCAATGTTTTGAAATGGATGCCTAATAATATTCCAAAATGTACATGTCAAAGATATGCAGAAAGGATATGGAGTTTGTTTTTTGCAAAGCTAAGTGAGGGTGGAAGATGCCAACTATTTGTTGAAAGGATGAGGCAACTCAAATTTAGGCCCATGATGAAGGATCTTGGGCTAAGAGTTTTGAATGACTCAAGTGAAAATTCCATTATATAGAACTTGATGAGTGCATACGAGAGCATGGGTTCCACCTCACACACGAAGGATAGTTGTGCCACACGACGGGTGATGACAACAACACTATTAAGAAGTCAAACAAGGAACAAGGTGAACCTTACAAAGGCAAGTAATTATTTGAAAATAAGTAGATCATCTCTAATGAGAGCCAAAGGAAGGCGTGAAAGAGTGGAGGATCCAAATAACAATGAATTATGGGCATTTTCGGGTCGAGTGCCACAAAAAGACACAAGAATTGCTCAAGGCTTGAGATCTTTAATTGTGAATTATTGGAAGGATAACACAAGGACCTCTCCTAATCAAAGATATGTTGTGAGAAGGAAAATTTGTAGTAAAAACCGTGAGCCACATCCAATGCATTATTTGGATACCAGTCAAACCCAATTTTTTGCTGATTTTGTACAGATGTTTCCTAAAATTAAAATATGTCACAGGTATTTTGAAATGCTAAAGCCTTTGTATGTCAAAATAAATCACACACGCACTACTTGTTATTGTAGGTTTCATATTGAGTTTTCTAACCATTATGATTTTTATTGATGTATATGTGTAGATATGCATACTGACAATGTTTTGCAGGAATGTAACATAATGCCTCCACCTAAATCGTCAAGGAAATTTTGTCTTCCATTTTATGTGAAAGAGAGGATGGTCAAATTTTTTACAAAAAAGTCATGTTTGGATGGCACATGTGATCATTTTGGTGGCGTGCACCATTTGCAAATTTTCCAACACATGGATAGTACACACACAATTGGAGACAAAATTGTGGAATTTGGAAAATATAAGACAATGTCATATAGTCTAAAAGATGGGAAAGAAGCAAAGAAGTGTGAATTGGTTAGTGATAAGATTCCAGTGTATTAGTTTATGGGAATTTTTCATGATCCAGTGATCTATGATTATGAAACAGATACACATAGAGCACAATGGTTGGACTCATAGTTCAAGTTATGCAAGGACATATTTCCACTTCGTCATACCATTTCAGTTGTCAACTTCGTTGAGAACTACACACTACAACCATAGAATGAGTTGCAATCATAGTACTACAAATCTGTGTAGGTTGCTGTATTTGTGCATATAGCATTCATTAATGCAAATGATAGTATAGAGGAAAATAGGAAAGTATTGAGGAAGTATCACTTTTACATCAATGATAATCACACACATTCGACATAGTTTGTTCAAGGTTGCTTTCATATGTTCTATGCTGATCTGGCTAGTAGGGGCATATCATTTAGTCAGCATATCATATGGTCAGATAATTGTACATCACAATTCAAGAATGCCAGAATGTTTTACTAGTTGAGTAGAATGCATAGGATTAGTGGTGCTCAACATATGTGGAACTTCTCAGAGGATGGGCATGGAAAGGGGGAGGATGATGGAGCAGGTGCATGTATCAAAAGAGCCCTAGCAAGAGAAGAGTTAAAGTACACAAACAATGTTAAGTTAATAGATGCATGATCAATTGTCTAGTGGTGCAATGGTGCAATGGGTGCAGGTAGTGAAGGTAATTCTTTAGTTCGTAGATTTTTTCATTTAGTAGATGATACTAACATTGCAAAATATGAGGATTGTCTTACACTAACAGGATTGAGAAAGATACACTCTTTTAGAAGCTCCAATGTAGGTACATGGACTATCCATACAAGGAATATGGCATGCTTTTTTTATGCATGTACACTTCAATAATGGAATGATTTCTAGTCAATAGAGTGGGTTGACGAATGGTTTGTAAGAAGTCTAACCCCACTTGACACTTATCAGCTCTCGAAAACTACATAAATCACGGAGATGCAATCATCCATTTACTTTGATCATGTTTCAGACCTACTAGAACCAAGTAATATATATTAATTATAAGTTTTATTATGTTTCTCAGTAAATAAATCTAACAAGATGAACATATCAATGTAGGGCACGTTTATGTGGTGATTGCAAATGAAGACAATGAAGAGGGTACATATTACTACCTATGCCATTACATCGAGGCCAAATATAAATTGGAATCCCCAGTTATAGATGGAGAAAACATAGAATATCCTATAGGTTCGGTGGTTGTTATTGGAACATGGCTTCAAAGGTATCCAGTTAAGAATGTTGCAGTTTGGTTGTTTGAGGACTTCGAAACATATTGAAAAATTCTTCACTATTCGAACCCTGTCATTTCCACCAATGTTCATTTGATCAAATATAAGGGCAGACCTGTGAACAAGAACTTGTGGAAAGTGTGTGAGTTTGACCATGAGGCAATACTCAACACAATAAAGAGTAGAGAAAACCCAAATGGTTCACTCGATTGATTTTTTGTATGCACATTGAAGTTGTAAAGTCATGTTATTGATCACTCTTTTGGACTGAAACCTTTCCATAAGGTTTTTTCACCATTACTATTTGATGTCATATGCATTTAAGACTGTCATTGATCCTTTTCTGATTGTGACTGTAGGTAATATTGAAGTTTGTCAAAGTATATAAGAAAAGAACAACATCGATTGGTGGTGCAAGTGTTTAGTGGTATGAGAAACATCAGTTGCTGGTGCATTTTCTGGTTGTCAATCTTCTCTTTCTTTTCCATCTCCTAAATTTATTGAATTCTTATATGCTACATGTTTTATGTTAAGCCTCTCAATGATATATTTGAAATTTATATGTAGGGTCATCGAGAGATGATAAAGTAGCGAAGGGGCACATCACCATTGTAGGAACTTTAATCAAACTCCTTATCTAGCATGCATGAAGGTCATAGTAGATCTTGTCAGCTATATCATTGACATTATTTAGTTATTTCTCTTTTAATGCTTTTTATGTGAGTCTATGTCTAAGATTGAGAGGCTTTTGCAGGTTTTTTGGAATACAAATAGTTGGGCCAACTGAGGTGGAATGGAAAAATGAATCTAGGCAGAAGCTCCTTTTTTTTCTTCTCAAGTACAACATATTTCATGATCTGTGCTAAAAATGAGAGGATTATTTCCCTGCATGTATTGCTACAAGTATTGACAAATGGGAAGATTTTAAAGATGTTCTTCCATCACTATTGTAATATTTGTCATTGACTTAGTGTATTTTTTGATATACTAAAATTATGAGAAATTAATACATGAAAATGTGTATATTCCTTAATATATGCCTCAATTAAATGTGTATATTACATTTAAAATTAGTTGTAATGCTTCATGGTTTACATTTAAAGTTGTCTTCAAGGAAAAATGTGTGGATTTATTAGTAAGAATGAAATAATGTTTAATATAATTTTATAAAGGCATATTAGTAAGGTCTTTTGAACATTATGCAATGAGGAGTTGCAAAATATGTTAAAATATGATACCAAGTAATAAATGGCGAGTCCATGTCAAGATGGGTGAAAGCAAGATTTTTATTGTTTTTGAGTCTAAGGTTTTAGGAGGAGTTGAATAAGTGATGAAGACCCAAGGTAGAGATCAAATTAAAATGACAAATACAAGATGATCAACCCAAAATCCAAAGAAAATTCAAAAGAACTTCACAAATCCACTTGTTAGGTACACTCTTTTTACAAGTAATGCTAAACAATTTCAAGAGAAATTTTCACCCAACTATCCCAAAATAATTTCAATTAAATGATGGATTTAGACACCCATTAAGGACTTACACAACATACTTCAAGATCAAGTATAACCCCTTAGGACCAGTTTACACTTCCAATACACTCACCATGGGAAAACCAATGAAAATAGGTAAATTTAACAAAGGAAGTACCCTTGAAACTTATCCAATCACCTTGGAACCCTGGGAAAGAAAATTAAATGGTCCAAAACCACATAATCCAGCACTATTTTGCACCTGTATGGTCAGAAATACTCCCAACTCAAAAAAACCTCATTTTCTAATGCAAAAACAAGGGTTTTGTCAAAATCTTCATTCCCAGGCTTCAATAAATAAATAAATGGTCCAAGAACCTTTAATAGGGTCTTTCTTGACATTTTAAATGCTTACAAACTCAAATTCATGAACATTTAATTGAAAATCACTTCAAAACCATCACTTTTCAAGGGAAAATTTGTATTTCCAGCCCTATGGCATCACACAATCACCACAAGAATGCTTTATTCTAATATAGAATGCATTGATAAATATAGAATAATATATTTTTCACCAATCCACCAAGTTAGAGGAGAAAAAATTGGGTGGATTGGTCAAAAAATCATTATTTTTCTTTCAAACCCTTCACAAATTAAAAAATAAGCTATACACTGTATTTTTTGAATTTATCTTACAGAATAGAAGATTAGAACTCCAAACCAAGTGCATATCAAATAAAAAACATAAAAAATCAACCTCTAAATATTTCAAAGCATGATTGGGACTGTACAATCTGTACAACAATAAACAATTTTGAATAATAGTGAAAAAACTCAAAAAATGCACCAAAAAAATGTGGTATTCTTATTCTATGAGTTTATAACATTTACCTGTGAGTATTCTTATTCTATGAGTTTTCAACAACCTTGATTAGAGCCTGAAAAGGCCTCTTATAACATTTACAAGCCATAACCACCTTAAAACAAGCCAGCCTGCACCTAATTACCCTTTAAATGACTATAATTTTCATTTTTACCTTAACATTTTAGCTGATCTTAATATTTGTTTTTATATGTGAAACTTTTCCTTATATTTACCACTTCACTGCCATCTTTATTTTTGCCTCCTAGGGTGCCACGGTGCTCTAACTTTGACTAATTTACTTCTTTCACTGCGCTACCATGACCTTCATGCTTACACCCTGCGGTTGTGTGGTGATTGGTCTCGATCGCTACCTCTGCCCACCGCACCACCGTGGTCTACTTTCTATCTGGCCACGATGTAGTGGAAATTATTCTGTCTTCTGTCTCCACCCTATCATGGTCTACTTCCTAAATATCAGTGGTATCATAGTGTGACTGTTAGCCACTTCCCTCACCATCTACCGCGTTACGGTGGTCTACTTTCTAACTTCATGCGGTACTGTGGTGCCTCCTTCTAACCACTACCTTGTTGCTATCTCACCACCCACCGAACTACCGTGGTCTTCTCTCAGACTGTTCGCGGTTGCACGGTAACTGTTTACTGACCATCTTCCAATTGTGCCGCTTCTTTGACCTGACTGACTATTTACTATGCCACCACAGTCGGCTTGAAGACTGTCTACGGTGTAGCGGTAACAATCACCATGATTGCGCATAACTACCACTATGATATGGCGAGCCACTTTGCAAAAGGCCACGGTATAGCGGTAAATGGCATAGACCACAAAAAATATGGCAATGGTAAAAGGTATAAGGTATTTTAGCATTGTGGAGGGTGATGAAATGAATCTCTATGAAAAAGATAGGAAAATAGTGGGTTTAAATGGGCAAAAAGGCCTTATTTTTTAATAGAAAATTTCTAGTTCTAAGAGGCTTGTCATGGCATTCCATCACCATGAGACCACTTTTCTTTGAGGCATTTTTTTCAAAAAATTCACTGCCTTGTCTATGCTATTGCTTACTATTATGCTTTGATTTTTGTTTCCAAGATTCCATATCTTGTTCGAAAGCACCTGGTTTAGGCTTTTAGCCATAGCAATAAGGTAGTGAACTGTTTGATGAAATTCTTGGGTAGATATGTATGAAAAATGTTATACCATCGACAAGGAAGTGAATTGTTTGAAAAGATGCCTCAAAGAAATGTGTTCTCATGGTGATGGAATGCCATGATAGTCCATCACCATAGGCATTCATCATGACATTCCATCACCATGAGACCACATTTCTTTGAGGCATCTTTTCAAATAGTTTATCGCCTTGTCTATGGCTTGTCATGGCATTTCATCACCATGAGACCACTTTTCTTTGAGACATTTTTTCAAAAAGTTCAATGCCTTGTCTATGCTATTGATTACTATTATTCTTTGATAGATTTTTTCCAAGCATCCATAACTTGTTCGAAAGCATCTGTTTTAGGCTTTTAGCCATAGCAACAAGGCAATGAACTATTTGATAAAATTATTTGGTAGACATATATGAAAAATGTCGTAGCATAGACAAGGGAATGAAATATTTGAAAAAATGCCTCAAAGAAATGTGGTCTCATGGAATGCCATGACAAGCTAAAGAAATTGGCAGTTGCTCCTACTTATTAGTTATGCAATGTGAAGTAATTGCATAACTGCTTAGGTTGACTTTGTAAAAAGCTATATTGTAATTGAAATTTTGTCATCTATTAGCATCTACTTATTTGTTATGCAATGCAAAGTGATGCTTTGAGTTTGAAAGATGTGCAATGCATGAATATAAAATACAAAAATCCATTTTCTACATTTCATTAGTTAAACTCTTTATTTTATTTTCACTCTATTTTATTTTATTTGGTTTGCCAATTTATTCCTCAAAAGATTTTTGTTCCTATGACCAAAACAATAAATACCAATTGAGATTGTACACAGGGCTTCAACATTGTTCTACCATCACAAAAATAGAAAACCAAAAGGAGCAGATATACAATGTTAAAGAAGAGTGAAAGCACAACTATATTTATCATTTCAAAGCAATTTTCTTGATGCATTTTTTCAAACAGTTCATTGCCTTGTCTATGCTATTGCTTACTATTATGCTTTTGATATATTTTTTCGAAGCATCCATGGCTTGTTCAAAATAAATTGTTTTAGGCTTTTAGCCATAGCAAGAAGGCAACAAACTATTTGAGAAGATTCTTTGGTAGACATGTATGAAAAATGTGGTAACACAGACAAGGTAGTGAACTATTTGAAAAAAAATGTCAAAGAAATTTGGTCTCATAGAATGACATGACAAGAAAATGCAATTGGAAGATCCTCCTAGTTATTAGTTATGCAATGTGAAGAAATTGCATAAATTCTTAGGTTGATTTGTACAAATTATATTGTAATTAAATTTTAGGCATCTATTAGCATCTAATTATTAGTTATGCAAAGTGAAGTAATGCTTTGACTTTGAAAGATGTGCAATGAAATGTAATCAACAACATGAATATAAACTACAAAAATCCATTTTTTACAATTCATTAGTTAGATTATTTATTTTCTCTCTATATCTCTATATGCTATGGAAATACCATGCAATTGTATTTAAAACTTAATAGGTCAGTTAGGTGGTATTTGCAAAATCAAGTTGTGAATGAGTGGTAATTAAGAGAAAAATTGGAAAATTTCCATCTTAGAAGTCTAACAAAGGGTGGCTATGGTGGTTGATCAGCTCAAGGGGTAGTTGGAAGGTGGCATCATGATATATTTCTGTAATACCCCGAGTTGAGGGTTGATTTTGTTTGGTTTCTAATAAGAAAATATACTTTTGAAAACACTGATCACTGGTTTTCTTTGTTTTCTTGAATTTTCTTTGCCTTGCACAGGCCCGTACAAGTCTATCATGACTTGAGGCTTTGGATACTTGATTGAATATGTGTTTACTCTCTTTGAATTTTTTCTAAAGGTTTAAATCTACCATTTGTGTGTGTGGGATCAACAAACTTGGTTACTGCTTTGGTTTCTGTGTTAGGGGTTTTGAGGGCAACACCATGATACATTAGCCAATCAACCTACTATTCTGAACCTGTGTCTTAGTGGATTGGCCTATACCATGATTATTTTGGTGTATGAATACTTTGGAGGCCGAAAGAATAAGTAAACTCAGTGGGGTGTGAAGTTCTAATGCTGTTTAGGGGTGTTTCCACCATGAAAGTAAGGAACTCAAGTAGTGAATCTAAGAAATACTGGAAGGAATGGGATTGTGAGTGTCTTTTAAGTTAGGGCAGAGGTACTGTGGGGTTTTTGGACCTTTGGAAGGATTGGAGGAGGTCTGGAGTTATGAGTTTCTTTAAAACCCTTGTTTTTGTGAAGGTTTATGAGGGTTTGTGAGTAGAGGAATAGAACAAGTTCTTTGGGCTCTTAAAATGGGAGAATATTGAGTTTGGTGAGAATCCATAAGAATTTTTAAAGTTTTCTTGGTTTGGAGGTGAGTTTGCAAGGGGGCTCCTTTGGAAATTAGACCTAATTGTGAAGCCTAAAGTGAGGGATGTGTATTCAAAGTTCATGTTGGTCCAAAAGAGTTACTATTGGTTTTGGCATATGTTGTGTAACCATGAAAAGGGTATCTTAATCCACCCTTAAATGGTCAGGTGTTTTGGAAAGGTTGGGAGAAATTAGGCTTGGACCGGGTTTTGAGTGCTATAAGGGTGGATTGTTGGGTAAGGTGTTGAATGAAGATTCTGGTTTGATGGGGCTTTGAGGTTGTGAAGATTGCTCAAAATAGGTTGTATTAATCTTGTTAGGATCCCCTTGAAGGCAAGTTGTCAGATTGATTGGGTTTGAGCCTCCTTTCGTCTGCATTAGTGAGGCATAACTAATTGAAGCATTCCAAAGGATACAAGCCACCACGAATGGAGCTTATTTATACAATACGCTTTAGATGGGGCTTATTGAGAATTCGACAGTAATTAATTAAGCATTAGATGTAAACACAATCTATGCCTACAACTTACATGATACATATGATAACATCATTCAAGAATGGAAGTAGCAAAATAAGAGTTTATTTAATCAAAAATCTGAAAGGCTATACAATGATATATATTGATAAAAGTATTTAAATATATCCAAAAAAACCATATAGTCTTAGTACAAAGGAGCCATATGGAGATAAAATATCATGTATATATATCAATAGTACAAAAAATATGTTCCAAAATGCCACATAGGCATACAACAAACAACACTAATACATAGTCATTTCCCTGTAGGGGAAGGAAATGGATCCCGTGATGCCTTCAAAATTCAATTGGATGGAGTGACTATTGATTCTTTTATATTTCAAACATGCTTGCTACTCCGCATCTCTTCACTCTGGACCTTCAACTGATACAATTAAAAGTACAGATGTTAAAACATAGAAATTGAATTGTGGAATGGCATATAACAAAATATATAATCACTTACTGCATACATATAATCATCATGCACATCTACAACATTACCACATCCACAATCTAAAGTGACAACCACCTATAGAAAAAACGAAGATAGAAATTAAACTACATAAAATTATCATGAAAATTTTCTATAATAGACCATAAAAGAGAAAATATAATGTCTAAATGACTAATCTATTCCATACCTCTCCCAATGGATCAGAACTGGCTATTGCTACAGCAACTCCATGGTCCATCGTGCCACCAAAATCACCAGGGGATATCTTATCAACATCTTCAAATGAAACAATATCTCAGGTATCATGTTGATATAGGAGAACATAATGTGACATGATCAAGGAATAATTGAATGCAATGTTTGTGTTTCTCATCAATTTTTTAGATCTCTATATACACAAAATTATGAAAAATAGCTAACATAGATTTACAACACCATTAATGAATAAAAGATACCTAAGTGTATGCTGTTTGAGGATATGAATCGTGAGGTGTGGAGGAAGAAGGTGCACCAAGAAACTGTTTGAAATCCAAAGCATGTTATGAGACAAACATTCAAATATAACATTCAAGTGTTCAAATGTGATAATAATATCTTTAATACTAGTTGCATACCTATGGAATCATCCTCAAAAATGCATAAAGGTTTGTAGGAATAGAGAATCCCTCATGAACAGTGCGACCTTGAAATTTCATCATATCAAAGTTCTACTAATTTAGTTATTCTTAAATTTTAAAATATTTTTTAATAAATAACATTAAAATAAGTTGCAAAATTTTACCTGAGTGTTAATGTCGAATATATCATTCAAAATATCATCTATGAAAGACATCGCCTCTACAACTGACGTAGGTTGTGTAGCTACATCATGAGAAACCTGATAATCGTACGTGCAAACAACACCACAAGCGCCACAATGGTGGGGTGGAGCTCAGGGCCTACACGTCTCCTCCACACCAGGCTCTACTTGAGGACTCACCCACTATAAAATGGTCTGAGTGAGTGAGCCAATCGACTTCATCATGTCCACCTCTACACTGTCCTTAAAAATGGAAGGAACAATGACATGCTCCACGATGGGTTTGCCCAAGGCTCTTGGTGCCAACTATGGATTACGTCATGTAATAGGTATATCGTGTGTGGAGCCCCCACCTCTACCCTAAAAGTCTAAGATGTTAAAATAGTTTAGAATTTTATTGAGGACAAACTCGCAATAAAGTTTCCTTGAAAAGTATTGTGGCACCTCATGGTTATTGCATGGAGGTTGGTCAAATACCATCCACCACTTCCCCCAAAATTTGTTTTTAATTAACTCATGGTGGCACCAATGGATGGGGAACCTCCTGCATGCATGGGACAAAGGTTCGTTGGTTTTTGGGTCTTTAAATAGGGCACACAACTTAGATTTGCTAATTTTTAGTTTTTTGACATCTCCATATGATAAACTATTAGCATAAAATTGTTTCATCTCATGCCTCTTAGTTGACCAAAAATTCATTTGCTTGCTCATTTCTCCTACATGAGTTAAAATTGACTTTAATGATTGAACAATCCCTCTCCTATAAGGGTGGGTTTTAGCATGCTTGGTTAATCTTGCAATTAATTGTTGAATGTCTTTTTTATTGTTTTCAATTTGATTTTGAATATTTTTTTGTGTTCCTTGAGGATGCCTATGAATTGATGGAGGGGTTTCAGGTTGTTCTTGTATAGGAGAATCTTCATGAGGGGGTGATTGTGAATTATCAATTTTTTGCGGTGGAGATTCATTCCCTGAGAATTAAAATGATGTTTTATTATAAAAATCTATTTAAATTTGCATTCCAAATCAAATTCAAAATAAATAGAATAAAAATACATACCTCTTTGCAATTTTTGACCTCTCCGATGTGTTGGAGGCATCCTCGTGAAAAATGGCAAGCTAAGGATGCAAACAATGGAAGAGATTTGGTGAGTGCAAGATGCAGACCTGAAATCCTCTTCCTCAAACTACGGGTTGAAGACAAAATGAGGGTTTGAAACCCGAGTTTTTCTTTTTATGTCTAAAAAGACATTTGGTGTACACCAAATTTGGCATGCGCCAAATGTCTTTTTAGCCATTTGGCGTGCACCAAATGTCTTTTTAGCCATTTGGCATGCACCAAATGTCTATTAAGCCATTTGGCATGCACCAAATGTTTTTTTAGCCATTTGGCATGTGCGAAATGTCTTTTTAGCCATTTGGCATGTGCCAAAGGTCTTATTTTGGGTTTTTTTTTATCATTTTTTCAATTTGACAACTAAATTGTGTCATAGATTGGTGCACTTACCTAGAAGATTATATTTATTTTTTTGAAAAATATGAGTGCACCATATATTGAAGTCCTTGATCCAAAAAATAAAAATAAATTGAATTTCGATATACACAGAAAAAGTTACACGTTATACAGTTGCGCTATGTCTGAATTGTCATTGGTTTGACTTCAAAACTTTATTAAAAAATAAAATGCAATAAAAAACTATCTAACCAATTGGAAGGACTAGATATCGGAGTTACAAATCTAAATTCGAAAGAATTAGAATTTTAGCCTTCATGGAGAAAAAATTATGTATTATACGATGTGCGTCACTTTTTAAAAATGTTGTTTTTTGGAAAAAAATAATTTTCGTGGGAGATGGAGAAAGAAGTGCAATCTTATTCCAAATTTTTTGAAAAAATAATTTTTAGAATTTACAAAGAAAATGTGATGAGATTGTAGTTTGTATCATCTTCAAATTCCTCACGGTTTAGCCGCTATAGGTGCCTGAATGTGCAGATTTAGTTAAAAATAATAATTTTAGTGTCTAGTTTGGCCAAAAAATTTAAACCATTATTGTGGGATCACCCCTCGGGTACCTTCAGCCTATCCAGTGGTAGCAAAGTAAACCACCACACTGCGAGAGCATGTTGAATGTGCAGCAGTAGCGTGGTATGAAGTGGAAGTTGAATGCTTACTTGGACATAGGTCATTTGAACACCTGTGAAGTTTTGACGATTGGTCTATAGGGGAAGTTGAACCAAACTGATTGTACAAAGAATGGATCAATGATTGATGTTTCTATACATTGAAATGTATAGGAACTATGAAGGGTTCAATATTTAGATGATCGGGTGGTATGTTCTGTTGTATCATCGTATGCTTGTATGAGAGCATTGTAAACAATGTTATTCTATGAGGCTAATATGAGAAGTATTGTTGCTGTAAATTGACACATGAAAGAAGAGTTTTTAATTTTTATGTAAATTCATTTACTATAATACAAGTGGTCTTCTTTGGTGTGGTGGGTTTTTCTCTCGTAAGAGTTTTCACACATAAATCTGGTGTCAAATTGTGTTTGAGTTATTTCTCTATTTTGTTATTTCTTGTATGTGCATCTTAATGGACTGTAATTGTAAAATTTAAAAGGAATATTTCCATTCTCCTCTGAGTCTTTTACATTAGGAAAATTTGTTCCACAATCAAATTTTTCCTAACACTCCATTAATAATAACTTAAAACTTTGTAGTAGAAAGACAAGAAAACACACATTTACACCATTTGTGGGTAAAACCAAATTTTCTCAAAACTTGAATGAGAAAATGCCAATTGACTGGCTATCATAAGCTTTCAACATGTCAAGCTTAACAACCATTGCTAAGAGCTTATTTGCACATATAGAATGAAGAACTTCATGTGCAACTAATGCTCCTTCAAGTGTCTCTCTTCCTGGCACAAAACGTCCTTGGTCTTCAGATGCTATCCTAGATATGAAAGGATGTAGTCTTAAGTACATAGCCTTAGTGAAAATTTTATTGAATTTATTGCAAAGAGACGTTGGTCTGAAATTAGAGAATGTTTTTGGCGAATCTATTTTTGGCAAAATAGAAATATGTGTGACATTAAATTGTTTAAGCATTCCCCCTGACATTCTTGATTCTTCCATTTCTCTTAAAAGATCAACTCAAATGAAATCCCAACATTTTTTTTAAAATAAAGCAGTAAAACTGAATCAGGACTTGGTGTTTTATCAGGAGATAAAGAAAAGACAACAACCTTTACTTCCTGGGTATGTGCAGGATCATGATGGACCAAAAAGTGGCAATATGTAAGTGATATGATAGCCCATGTGGTTGACGATTTTTTCTTTACCCAAAATTGATGAAACAAAAAGGGTTTTTAAAGGATATTCTCAGCTTTCTACCAATATAAATTATGCTTTACTTTGAATTTAATAAATAATTATTATTCATTTTCTATCTGAATTACGACTAAAGTCCTGATTGATAGGCTAATTGAATTTTTTTTATAGATTTCAAACGTTATCACATTTTTTGAATCCAAAATATGTGTCATATTCTATGTTTCACATACTATAGGATTAAAAAAAGAAATATTGAATTTCATGAGGTTTTGACCAAGTTAAGGTGGTCAGACATACAATTTTTATATTTTTTAAAAGTTGTAATAAAAAAATCATAATTAATTATTTACTTGGAAAAAAATTAGAAACAAATATGCATCAAATTGGGACATGAGTCATCTAGTTATATCTAAAATATTATAAACAAATATTATCATTTTATTGTGGTTAGGGTGGTCAGACAACCACCTACATCTTATTTTTTCCCTAAAATTTAAGTACTACTGCTATGAAATTTCAAATTTTCACCAAATAGATTTATTTTTCTAAAATTAAACCTAGTAGTTTAGAAAGTACATTCAATTTTCTATAGATTATATTCTACATATTTTAGAAATAAAATAGATTACTTATTCAAATTTTTACGTTAAGTTTCCTAACTTTGATTTTCTGAATTTTCATCACCACTTAAGGGCTTATTTTTTCCATGATAGTCCTGCACATACCCTCCTTTAAAGTAAAAGGAGATAAGAGTTTATCATTATCTTCTTGCTGCATCATTTCAAGAATTGATTCCAACAAATCTGCCCTTACTTGTTGAGAGTTTGTAGACAAAACATGATTATCTAAAAGCAATTGAGAGAAAAATTTAACCCCTTCTTTCTGGATATCAACTTCTTTAGTCAGTAAGACACTTGTTGCACTATCATGTTCATTGAAAAAAATGAATTTTTCACCCTTTTAATTTGAGCTGATATATGATTTTTTTTGTGTGTTTCTATAACCATCTTTAAGCCAAAGCTACCTAGATTTTTGGTGCTAATAAATTTCTTCCTTCAATAAAATCTCACACCATTCTCCTTGCATTTTTTTGTTTTTCAAAAACATTATTATCCATACCTTGAGAAATGATTTCTTCATTTAATTTTGAAATCTAATTATAAACCAAATCCTTCTCAACAATTTTTTTTTAAACATTGAAATATTCCATTCTCTAATTTCCACCTTCATATATTCTAAATTCTTGCAAAACTAAAACATTCTTGAGCCTTTCACAAAAGGAGCTAAAGACCACCATTGATTAAGCAATAGAATAAAATCCGGATGACGAAACCGCATACATTCAAATTTAAATGATGATTTGTGCTTTGAGTGAAATGTATTTTGAGAAATTTTTAGAGAGATGGCAAAATGATCTAAAGAATTTAAATATAAAATCTCAAGAGTAAAAATAAAATCTGTAGCCAACCAATTCAAAGAAAAAAGAAACCTATCTAGCCTTTCTAAAATTTGAAGAAATTTTGTACACTTGTTTGTCCAAGTAAACTTCCCATTTTGTGGCACCATATCTACTAAAGCTTTATCTTTTATAAATTTTGAAAGTGTTTCAATACTGCTAAAGGAGGACAAATACGACCTTACTTTTCATCTAGAGAAGCAATTGCATTGAAATCACCCCCAAAGATCAACTTTTCATGACCCAAATTATCCATGATTTCTTTTAGTTTATCCCAAAGAATTTTCTTAGCTACTATACTTGTAGGGCTATAAAAATTAACTAACCAAAAGGAAAGGTCATAATATTTTACTCTCATAAGCTGATAATTGCAAACATTTAAAATACTATCAATAAAAACAGTTTTAGTATTCCATAAGGTTATAAGACCTCCAGAAGCGCCTTTCCTTGGGCAATGAATAAGATGCCAATTAGACCATTTCTTTCACATAATATCAAAAGTTTCATTTGAATTTTTTGTTTCTTGAAGGATAACAAAATCTACTCCACAAGTATCCAATTGATGCTTGATTAATGCCTCTGATATTCCAAGAAATTAAATGCATTACACCTTGGGAGAGCAACATGATCTCTTTGGTATTTTCTATTTTTCAAACCCAGCTAAAGAATCCTTCAAAGTGGACTATAAACCAACCTCAATTTCCTCTTGTAATTTGGCAACTAGTGACTTTCTACCCATTTTAACTAGAGTTTTCTTGTTAGGTGAAAGTGACAAAGGAGACTACAAAATAGATAATGATTGAGACATTTCAAAGAAACCATCCTCACTCTTTCTATCTGAAGGTGACAGGGGAGATTGTGATATGGATAAAAAATGTGGATTTTCAAGACTTCCAAACTCTTCCAGAGCATCAAAATGGAGTTCATTAATGAATTGATCTAAAACTATAGAAAGAGAATTTGAAACAAAATTTTCCAAAGCCAGATCTAAATGTGAATGGTCAAAGGAGTTATCATTCACACCTTCACCTTCAACCCCTAGTCGTAGGATTTGATTAACCATTTGGTGAGGGATGGGTATATCAAAATTCTCACAACCCACCCTAGATCCCCCAACAATAATTAACCCTGCTATATGATGAATTTATTGAATTGAAACATGATATAAATATAGGGAATAGAGGTAAATCGAACTATGAAGCACACTTATTTCCAAATGATAAATGCCCAGCCATTCTTTTGAAAAAGAAATAGTAACAACATGATTTTTCATCAAAGAAATTTTAGAAAGAAGGGAACAACCAAAAAAACCATTAAAAACTGATTGTGCAGAATTATCATGAAAATTTAATGCTGAAACAAGATCATTTGAAATCACCAAATTGACTACCTTTTGGTTGAAGTTACCCATTGCATTTAAGGAACTACCAACTACTACTGCAGACTGAAACTCTTTTAAGAATGAAACCAAATCTTGCACCACTTTACCATTATTACCAGAAGTACATTCAACATCCAAAGGTGAAGGTTGTTCAAAGACAATCAGATCAGAAGACAAAACCAGATTTACACATGGTGCATTTTTTGAATCGCTACCTTTAACTCCATTAGAATGCAATTTGACATTATGAAAAGAAAAAACTTCCTTTGGATGCTCAATAACCACTGACTGATTCAACAGCCCATTCTGTGGATTTATTACCAATTGAGAAGGAAGGGTTATTAAAACATCCAATATAACACAAACCCTAACTAGATCGAAAGGATTAGAAAAGACATCTAAGTCCTGTTTGAGAAAAATCCCTAAATGATTTCCCAATATTTCAATAAGATTAATTTCTCTATATTCCAAAGGGAGGCCTTGTAACTGAATCCAAAATGGAACAAAATTTGTAGCATTAAGAGAAGGATTAAAAGTTGGGGACAATGGAAGAGTAAAAGCCATTTCCTTCACAAAACCAAGATTTGGTATGATGTACAAAATTCCTAGCTTCCTTTGACTTAAAAATAGAAACAAAGAATCCTCCACCCTTGTCAAGAAAGAACACTTGAGAAATATCCTCCCATTCATCAAAAGACCAATTTTGTGAAAGATCTATTTCAGGAATAAAGTTCTAGAACTTACCAATGAGGGCCAAAGATTGCAGATCTTGTATTTGAGAATGCAACAAAGCATTTGAGAATGTAACAAAGAACTTAGATGCCTTATGCTGATCAAAACCCCTGCTAATGGGCTCTTTATGGAACCAATTTTTTTCGAAGCCTGCTATGTACATTTTGCTTGCTCCTATTCCTTTTAGCATTCTTCAACTGTAGGTTAAGAATGCAATACAAATCTTTACCCTTCCTAGGCATGTTATTCAAAAATGTTGCCGAAGAATCAACTTATGGAGTTACAACATTAGAATCCTCCAAATTTGGATTGAAGGGAGCACCAAATTTGATTGGGATATTATTTTGAAACAAAGCAAGAGAAGCCACATCCAAAGAAAATTGACTAAAACCCTCAAGATTTGGATTGGAGGAACCACAAACTTTATGTGGTGCTTTAGAGTGAAAATATGCTGAGCAATTCCAATTGGAAACCACATCGACCCAAGAGCAAGACTTGCAAGAACTATCACTAGCATCAGATTTTGAAGCACAAATATCAAAGGAAGGTTGTGGATCATGGATCAAAGATCTCCTAAGACGAGAATAATTTTGGATGCCCTTACTATAATAACCCCAATTCCCATTATGGAATACAAAACCAAGAAAACCCCTTTGACCCTAATTTCCACCATGAAAAATCACAAAATGACCATGAAAATTTGAAAAATGATCGTTATCGGCAACTGAAGAATTTTGATTCTTATGGTTCATTTCCCCCCCTTCAGAAGTCTCCCAATGACAACCAAAATATAAATAATAATTAAACTATTAAAATAAATATATTTTTGAAAACTACACTTATGGGTCTACAATTTTTTTATTTTATATTTTTAATAATATGTAATTTAAATTAGTAGGAGTTATTGAAACTTCAAGTTTTTCAAATAATTTTGTTTTTTTTTGGTAAATTGGACTCAAAGTGGTGCTCCATATATTTTTAGCCAACAATTTTAGTTCAAAATTTTGTGGAAGTATCTAACTTAGCTAGAATGAATCTTACTAGATCATATTTTGACCAAAAATAATTTTTAGTTAGAAATACTTAAATTCAGTTGTGCTTATAAGTTGGCTTAAAGTGTGGCACAACTTTGTGCTTTTACCCAAACCTGGAATCTCTAAAATCCGATATGCTTAGCTTCTTCAGGAAGGCTCAGATTTGTCTCACAAGTTAGGTATAAAAAAAAATTGTAACCAATAACAATCATACTTTTTCTTCTATGCCTGTCTCTTGTTAAACAAATGTGAGCCTTCATGAAGAGACTAATCATATTAGAAACCTAATTTTAGAGAGCACAACCTTGCTTGTTTTTGATCAATGTCATCAAGTTCAAAATGGTCGATCAGAGATATGGAATTCATGAAAAAATTTTAATTGGAAACTATGCATTATACTCTCAGAAACTCTTTTCCAGAATAAATTCAAAGAGCTTTTCAACACATTAATCTGGTAAGGCCAAATTTTGTCAATTTTTGCTTGGGTAAGAACTTGAAGCTATCATCAACACTTGGTAAAGTTATGGATAACAATAGGATCTACAAGTTGAGGAAGTTCTTCATGGATGAAATTGGGAATACATTTTAGAATGGAAAAGAGAGTGGAAATATAGAATTTGATGAAAATATTACAAATTTTAGGTTAAGGAATAATTATTTTGTTCATTGTTGTGATGGGAAGATTATGGACAATCATCCCAGAATAAAGGATTTTACTGTGATTTTGAGAGCATCTTCTAGACAACAAGATGTCTTAGATCTAATAAATGAAGTGAACAATTGTGAAAGTGCCAACAATTTTGAATTTTAAACAATGATGTCTTATGTATAAACTCCCTTTGTGATTTTCTCTTAGAATAAGGTATAGCAATTTTGAATTTGAAATAATGGTGTATGAACAACTGTGTTTAGCCTATTTGTTATGCTACAATAATTAACTATAGGTTAGAACATATCAATATCAACATAAAATATAATAGGTACAATTCACCTCAAAGTCTACTATGGTAATTTATTTGTAAGGAATTTTACACTCCATGAATATTCTCTATGCACATTAGTATGTTGATTATTATCTTGATCTACTTTGTGATCAAAAGATCAGTGAAGTCCATTGCATAACTCATGACCATTTTGTAGTGCTATGATCTAGTTATCTTTTACTTCTTACTCATTTTTCTCTCAATCACCATGTGTAAATGACTTAGAGGGTAGATATTTTTCACCATTTGACAATAAATTTAATTATTTTTGGGCTGTTTGTTATGATTCAATCATTGTTTGATAATGTTCTTCATTTCTCAATCCTATAAGATAGAGGAAAATTCATAGTTTGTAACTCTCTAACAATGATATTCTTTCAGTGATATTAGTCACCTAATTCAATGTGTTATCTTCTAATTCAAAGAGCTTTTCAACACATTATATCTGGTAAGGCCGAATTTTGTCAATTGTTGCTTGGGTAAGAACTTGAAGCTATCATCAACACCTGGTAAAGTTATGGATCACAATAGGATCTACAAGTTGAGGAAGTTCTTCATGGATGAAATTGGGAATACATTATAGAATGGAAAAGAGAGTGGAAATATAGAATCTGATGAAAATATTACAAAGTTTAGCTTAAGGAATAATTCTTTTGTTCATTGTTGTGATGGGAAGATTATGGACAATCATCCCAAATTAAGGATTTTACTGTGATTTTGAGAGCATCTTGTAGACAACAAGATGTCTTAGATCTAATAAATGAAGTGAACAATTGTGAAAGAGCCAACAATTTTGAATTTCAAACAATGATGTCTTATGTATAGACTCCCTTTGTGATTTTCTCCTAGAAAAAGGTATAGCAATTTTGAATTTAAAATAATGGTGTATGAACAACTGTTTAGCCTATTTGTTATGCTACAATAATTAACTACAGGTTAGAAGATATCAATATCAACATAAAATATAATAGGTGCAATTCACCTCAAAGTCTACTATTGTAATTTATTTGTAAGGAATTTTACACTCCATGAATATTCTCTATGCACATCAGTATGCTGGTTATTATCTTGATCTACTTTGTGATCAAAAGATCAGTGAAGTTCATTGCATAACTCATGACCATTTTGTAGTGCTATGATCTAGTTACCTTTTAATTCTTACTCATTTTGTTCTCAATCACCATGTGTAAATGACTTAGAGGGAAAATATTTTTCACCATTTGACAACAAATTTTATTATTTTTGGGTTGTTTGTTATGATTCAATCATTGTTTGATAATGTTCTTCATTTCTCAGTCCTATAGGATAGAGGACAATTAATAGTTTGCAACTCTCTAACAATGATATTACTTTCAGTGATATTAGTCACCTAATTCAATGTGTTATCTTCTTCATTTGTTAGTAGTAACAATTCCTACACAATGTTTTCTTAGTCATAGTTACAGTGCTCCTTCATTTGAAAATATTACATTTCTTAGATAGTAATGTTTCAGTGAATTCATATTTTTTCTTGCAAACGTCTTGTTGCATTTGTATATTTTTTTTGTGCATAATGTGTAGTCAGGATGCCTTCAAATGGAGCTCTTTTGTAGGGGCTGTAGGATAAAGGTGCCAATAAAATAACAATGTTAGTGAGAGGTATGATAGTAGATAAACTAAGAATAAAAGGTATAATGTTTTGAAAGTAAAATAATTATTTATCTTCTCATATCTTGACACAATTTTCTATGGTACATAAGATAGAGTATACACTCTATTCCACAGTATCCACTTGATTCTATACCACCCAGAGAAGCAATGATTGAGAGTATATGTTCCTATATTTTGCAGCCCAAATATGTCTTTCTAATGGTTTTCCACAATTAGGAAGAAGGTATGTCATGAAATTTTTGTTCCCACCCAAAACTAAGACTTACAAAGAATGTCTACACCTATACAAAATACTATAAGCTACTTCAAAATACACATTGGCATCTTTATGATTATAAACACTACAATTTTTTTCCACAGTTTCAAAATACACATTTATGATAATATTCACACAACAAGAACCTTGAAAGGCAAGAAACCTTGCTCTCATTATTCTTAGGTCACTCCTCAAGAGCCCATATTAGTATTTGTGGGCTCTTTACAATAGCTTATCCACTGATGAGAAGACTCCCCTAATTTTCTAATGGAATCAATTGTCATTTTCCTTGCTTAAATATGTAACGTAGTGATGCAGCACATTCAATGTCACAAGGAAAAATTTGAGAGAAGAATTCGAGAATTGATATCCATAGAATCCAGCTTCTTGCAACACAAAATGCAGAACCAACATCCCAACCAAAACAACTTAGCTTTAATATGCACCATAAGCAATGTTTTCCCACTTGAATAGTGGAATTGAACTAACTTTTGGGGGTGTAGACACGTAAAATAGACAACATACATCTTGCTCTAACTAAAATTCAATTATACTATTAATCAATTAAAACAATTTATTGATTAATTCCCTAAGCTTTATCATACTTAATTAAATAAATCAAATTATTTCATTAAGTCCTAAAGTTCTTCTCATTTGATTCAATAAATCAAAATGATTTAAATCAAATGTCAAACTCCTAAAAACCTTCAAGTTAATTAATCTGAATTAATTAACCTCTAAACATAATCATTTGTTCTCCAGCTTTTAAATCAACTTGAGTCAAATCTAAACTCTCAACTAACCCACCCACTTGCACCAATAAATCATTTTTTTGATTTATTAATTCTTCTAATTTATTTCAAAAGGGCATCAGGATGGAATATTCTGTCAATTTGAATCTTCCCTTCAAATGAATTGTCCCTTCCAACAAATCATTAAATGCTCTTACACATCTCTTGCACAAGTCAAACTTGGAATTTAATTCACCTTTCATCCCCCTAAACATGTCTATTCATGCAAAATTCAAATTCAAATTGGCACATTGGCCGAGACTTGCACATTCCTCACCCTCTCACACCTTGACAAGTGGCATTTTGTCATTGACTTGTGAATGATCCCACATTCATTCAAAATATCTCAATATCCTAACCTTGAATCTATAAAATGAAAAGAATTTCTCCAAAACAACTACAACACAACAACACATAAGCTCATGCAAAGTTATTCTCTTCATTGGAGAACTAATTTTTTCAATTTCATCACTTTCTTATCAGGGATTGGGAAAGGGATCTCTTCTCACATCAAGGGGCACCAATCCCCCTATGGGATGGTAGTTGGTTAACTTAGATTAGATTTACATGTTTTAGGTTGCACATGCTATTCTTCATGTTTTTCTCTTTTATGTTTGATCAACAATTTCATAGGGAGGGGCTGATTTTAGTTTATTGACAATAGATAATCCATCTATTGTTAGAAATTTTCTTATTTGTTTCTCACATTATGGCTCTAAAAGGAGGGCCACAAGCTCATGTTTGTTTAAAAATCTCACCATCTAACATGTTGCTTGTGTTTCTATATTTTGAATGCATTGAAGAGAAATATAGAGTGTTTGCTTCTGCTCAAACATTGATTAATACGTCTTTTGTTTCTCTTAAAGGAAGTAAAATATGAGATAATTTTTTGATGCATACTATCAGAATATAAAGTTTGTTGTTTGTCTAAGTGTAAACAATTTGAAGTCTAATATAATCTATTGATCTTTCAATCTTCCATGTTGTGTCAATAACTTTATTTCTAACCAGACAAATACATTTTGGTGAGATATTTTGCATAAATGATATTGGGTTCATGATAGTCAAAAGAAACACCCATGGATGAATATACATGCATAAGGACTGTTAGATTTGACATAAGTCTTCTGCCCAAGCTATTCTCTAATCTTTAAATTGGGGCTATGGGAAAAAGATGTGGAATAGGGCTTTACACCTGTCAATTGCACTACTCTAAAAGTTTCTTTTATAAACACAATTATTGCTCTCTTTACACCACCAACTACAATTATTTTAAAATTTTCTTATGCCTGTTCAATAAAAAAATTGTCTTGCGTAGGTCTCACAATCTTTATAGACTAATGAATCTTTTTTTTTTTTTTTTGTTTTGGAAAAAATACTCTCCTAATGTGCTCTCTATGTGAAAGAATCTGGTAAATCCGATTAGCACCAGTCAGAAAGTTAATACACTTTACTAGCTTATACTGTCTATGGGCCTTTACCTGCACAAATAGAAGTAGCTTTTCTGCTGAGAGATCAAGATTTCGTTCCTATATGAAAAGCGGTTCCTTATTGAGTAAGGAGATTATGTTGCCTGAGCAGAAGCTACAATTTAATCCATTGTTTAGCTTATCCAATTGATTCGGTTGAGTTAAGTTGTTGATCAACAGTTAGATTAAGTGAAGTACTTTCTTTTTTGTTCAACTACCAGTACCGTCCACCATAGGTGAATGAATGTATTGATTGGTGATGCAAGATCATTGTCAAAATCCACACATATGGTAGGCGATAGGTATTTACAACATTACTTCTCACTAGTACGCGGCCAAAAACAATGCAGTAATAGGATAATGTCAATATCGTATTCATTGTGACCAACAAATGTCTACTATCTCCAATATGTGACCAACATCAATACAGTAAGAAAATAATGTCAATATCCTAACTGTTGTGGCCCGAGGTAATAATGTCTTCTTATTTGTTTTGGCTCAAAATAATGATGTTCTTATCGGATATCACCATATATATCTCATTTAATGACATTTAGGCAAACAATATATGTGTGTATTGATTTTATGTTTGATATTGAAGCATGCATAGTTTGACCACGTAGAAAAAAATGGTGCTCAAGCTCTGTACTAGCCACTGTAATAGTCATCAAAGGGACTAGTCATGTCTTTTTTTTCACCCTTGTGTCCACAGTTGTTAATCAATACTTGCTTCGAGGTCTTTTTTTTTTTCATAAGAACTTATTAAGACTGGCAGTATATGGACCATCCCATCATAGGTTGGGAATCCATGATACGAGTTTTTTTTCTTATTTTCTAAGTTAATGAATTCATCCTCATGACCAAGACACCCTTGATATACCTACCGTAAATGGTAGGCCCAAAAAATAGATTCAAAGGACTCCCCAAAAATCTCATTTATTTGAAAGAAAACCTAGGTTGTGGTTGTGTCAGAAACTAACCAAAGGTGGAAAAGCTGCTACTGTTGGACTAAGCATTAAATGCTTATAAATCCTTGTTGTCAGACAACACTTTGTACCTAAATATTTGTCTATTTCCAGCCTCGAAGAAATAAAATCAATCTCTAGGCAGGATATGATTCCTGCAATTACCTTCTAATCAAGCAACAAGGTCAATTACCATTGTATTTAATGTCTCAAACCTGTACTTTGAAGAATCAATGGGTAAATTTTTGTTTGCTTGTGTAGACATGCAAAACTAACATCATGCATCATGCATTCCACTCTAAATAACATTCATTTCTTCTATTAATCAATTAAAATATTTTATTGATTAAATCCCTAAGGTTCATCAAACTTAATTAAATACATCAAATTATTTCATTAAGTCCTAACTTCTTCTTATTTGATTTGATAAATCAAACTTATTTAAATCAAATATCAAATCCCTAAAATCCCCCAAGTTAATTAATCTAAATTAATTAACTTCTAATCATAATTACGATTCTTCAACTTTTGACTCAACTAGAGTCAAATCTAAACTCTCAACTAACCAACCCACTTGCACCAATAAATCAATTATTTGATTTATCAATTCTTCTAATTACTTTCAAAAGGGAATCAAGATGGAATATTCTTCCAATTTGAATCTTCCCTCCAAAGGATTTGTCCCTTCCAACAAAGCATTAAATGCTCTTACACATCTCTTGCACAAATCAAACTTGGCATTTATTGCACCTTTTATCCCCCCTAAACATGTCTTTTCATGCAAATTCAAATTTGAAATTAGCACATTGGCCAAGAATTTCACATCCCTTACCTTCTCACACCTTGACAAGTGGCATCTTGTTATTGGTCCATGAATGATCTCACATTCATCAATTTGGCCTCTCCTCCGTTCAAGTTCAACTATAAGTTGAAGGCTTCTCTCCTTCAAACACACAACACTTTTTCATGCAAGGTTACTCTCCACATAAGAGAACTAATCTTGCTCATCACAACAACACAATTTGACAACACACTTCATGCAAGGTTACTCTCTTCATTTGAGAATCAATCTTTCTCTTCATCATCCACATTTGAAAGCATCTACACTATAGGCAACTTGAGCTCATAGCATCTCATTGTCTATCTCACTAAGCTTATCAAGGGTTTGGAAAGGGCTCTTTCACATATTCAAAGAACACCAATCCACCATGGAATAGATTTGCATTCATGTTTTATGTGCTTTTATTTAGTTTTCATTATTGTTTTAATATCTCATTTAGCATGTTTAAACTAGATGCAATATTTCATGAAGATATTGGAGTTGTGCTAACCATTTGCGGATTTTGATATCCACAAAATAGCGCTAGAAGGAGGGTAGAAGTTCGAACTGCAAGAATTGGAAACTATCAGAAAAAAAAATAAAATGATGCATTAGTTGATTTAAAAAATAAAAAACCCTGCTTTTCTTTTCATATTGTCCAGCTCATGAATGTGTTCTGATTTTTATTTTTTGTTGCCTCGTTGCATTAAATCGTTGGTATTATTTGAAATGGGCTCTTGCATTGATTATAGTCATTATGGAATTTGAGGTATATACGTAGAATTTGACATGCTTACTCTTTGAGTTGCTTATTTTGAGTTGCTACGTATTAAATGGTGGTATTGTTTGAAATGGCCTTTCACATTGATTACAATCATATTGCTTTAGTTTAGATAGAATTTGAAGCATACCTAGAAGCTGACATGCTTATTATTTGAGATTCCAAACGTCGACCTAAACTTTCTCACATGCTAAAGTTCACTCCAAAATTTAGTATTACTGGTACTGTTGACTTTTGAGCCAGAGTGCATTCAACTAATTTGATTGTATCCTTTTGAATAAATTCTTAAACCAAATCCTTTCAGCCGCAGTTATTACCCTTTGCATGCTGTTCCAAATCTATGCATCATTGAAATTCTAAATCTGCGAGTCTCTGTCCTTGAGAGTTTACAATCTGTGCCCGCGTCACAAAGATGAAGAGTTCACCGTTGAGTTAGTTGAGTGTATTTTGTGCGTTCACTCGGCTCAGCTTTTCTCGTTAGTTGATTTGAGTGTATTTTGTATTGCAAAGTGTTATATGTGTATGCATTGTTGAGTTATTCTGCCTTGTGTTTGCTATTCTAGATGCGGTGACGTATAAGTAACTCCAAAAATGGGCCTAACTAAAGAAGAGAAACAATAACATACTAACTCAAAATGAAAAACAACTAACTCAAACAAATATATTTAGGTTGATACTCGTCACTTTGGTTGATCTGTTTCCTTGCTTACCTTCATACTAAGTTTGCTTTTAGTTTGGCGTTGAGAGTAGATGACATTGCAAAAAGTAAATAAACAACAACCACGAGTATCAACAGGAATGAGTGACGACTGCAAGTCGCTGGAGGCCTATCCATATCTATGGGCGAAAACAACTTAAATCGACAAAAGGGTCCAAGAATGCAGACCTTCCAAAACTAGGCACCCACATCTGCAAAGCTCCTTTGGTGGCGACCATCTCCCTGTGGTGGGTGGCTTTGAGACTTTCTTATCGGCATTCAAGAGATATCCAATGTATCAAAAATCAGCTGGGATCTATTTTTTTATGTGTAAAGTGCGACTTGTTTGTCTGGCTCGTGGCATTTTCTTTTACATATCTCTTGTGAATGGTGGTCTGAACGGGCTGTCATAAATGAGCTTTCAAATGGGAGTATGGTGCAAATCAAAAGGTTCAGAGACTAACTAATTCTACTGTCAGATATGCCGTATACGAACTGATCTTGGCAGTAGGAGGATGCGCCCTTTTGTTAGGCAACGTCTACCCAGCCCCAGAAATGCACCGGGTCATGGATGGACCGCATGGATGCCTCTTCATACATCAACCGAATGCTGTACACCCTGCCGTGCCTCGTTTGTCAGACATGATTTGACATGATTTGAATTAATCGCTGCTATTTTTCGTTTGTTGTGCATTGTTTTATTTTTTCTGGAGATCAAGATTAATATATTTAAAAATGTCATATAATATACAAAAATTGTTATATATAAAAATTAATATATAAAATTGTTATTTAATATATTAATTTTTTTTTATCTAAGATTAATACATTTAAAAAATTTATATAATATATTAATGTATTAAAATATATTTTAATATATTAATATATTATATAAAATTTTTAAATATATTTTTCTTAGATAAAAAAAATTAATATATTAAATAACAATTTTATATATTAATTTTTATATATAACAATTTTTGTATATTATATGACATTTTTAAATATATTAATCTTGATCTCCAGAAAAAATAAAACAATGCACATCAAACGAAAAATAGCAGCAATTAATTCAAATCATGTCAAATCATGTCTGACAAACGAGGCACGACAGGGTGTACAACATTCAGTTGATGTATGAAGAGGCATCCATGTGGTCCATCCATGCCCCGGTGCATTCCTGGGGCTGGGTAGACGTTGCCCACAATGGAAGTCGCAGGTTCAATCAAATTTAATGGGTCTTTAGGACATCTGTCAAGTAGTTCAAGTGTCTTTTCCATGGTTACAAAGTGTTGTGTCTATGTCTTGTAGGGTACTTGCAACGAATTTATGGTGCCATCCAGTTACCATTTATGATCTTGGACTACTCCAAAATGACTTCCAGTTTAGCATATCCACACATTTGAATCCATTTGCCTACTTATAAGACTTTAAAGTAACACACATGAGTTAGGGACTAGGCAAGCGTGGAGGTAAATAGACTTTGTCTCCCTATGACATCAAAATTTGTTGGCATAATAAGTAATGAAGTCCACCATAAGTCTCGTCACGATGAAGTGTGTCCTAAGTAAAGAAAAATTTGGGTATGGAGGTGTGACATTAGGTTTATAATTATTTTGTATTTATGACTCATTCTAGGTTGAGATTTTATGAGGACATTGAAACACTTATCTATGTAAGCACAAAGCTAAAAGTGGGTTTGTGAGATAAATCAAGATATTTGGGTGGTAACTTTTAAACTAAATTGTTTTTTTCAAAATGGTTGTCTTTCTTTCTGTTCTTTTTTGTTTTAACTATGTTTAGAATTGTATTTGTTATGATAACTTACTATTTATTGTTTTATAAATCTTATTTCTAATAACTTGATGATATGAAATAGGTGTTGGCAACAAGGTTGAAATCAAGGTAGACATTTGAAGACAAGTATTTGAATTGAACAAATGAACAAGGTTGGCATCAAACAAACACGAAGGCGAATGGAGTGGAGTTGGAGATATTTTTTGGAATCGAGACTTGGAAAATGCATTTTTTAATGCTTATTTTAAATCTTTCACTACCCTTTTTTTCTATTTTAAACCAACTCACATTTCCTTTTGGGTTTAAAATTAACCACTTGACTTGGTCTTTTCAAAGTTGGTTAAAAAGAACCTTAGACATTTACTAGATTTCAATTTGGACTTAAAATTGAACAAGGCAAAATTCACATCTCATTTGGTGCTTTTAAAATGAACTCATCATTGCTTTGAGGAATAAAATGAACAAGTGTCTTTCATGTTTTGCAATCTTTTTCACAAATTAATATCACCAAAATGCGTATGCGCTTCTCTTGCGCTTCACAGCAATCTTGAGAATCAAAAGCATTTTGGCGATATTAACTTGTCAAAAAGATTGCCTCCACATTTCAATTTGGTCATTTAAAAATTGAACAAAACATGTGAGTGTGAGCATGACATATTACGGAGGTTTTCCCCTTTGTTTTTCAACGAAGGTTGTGTGAACGATGGGATATGTTAGCTCACTTTAGTTTATCTTAGAGGGCCTGCCTTGTGGGAAAAATTAATCACCCAAGGGAACGACCCAACCAGGAACACGCTAAAGCCAAGCGACTTCCACCCGGGATATAAGTGTGGATATTGGAACAAAGGCCAATATCACGAGGATTATTCCAACGAGATGGACAACAATGGACTCTCGCCGATATTGGATAATCCCCCATGAACGGAATGCCCGAATTAGAACCCTTTGTTTAGAAAAAGGCCAAAAGCTTGTCTATCTTGTTGGTGCAAAAGGTCATGTCCTTTGAAGCCGCCCCACATTATACATGCAGTCTTGTTGTGGAAATGGAAAGTATGCCATGGGAGATTCATGGGTACTAATGCTTGGCTGACCCAAATAAGTGAGTGTAGTGGAGGGGAGCTAGTGTAGTCAAGCATTTAGCCATTCGCACAGGATATGCACAGTTGGATTCGTCCAAGTGGGAACCCAACAAGATATTGCCTCATCATCCTAGGGTTGTAAAAAGTGTTTGGAAGTAAAAGATACATTGCTTGGTTATCAAAACGATTGAAAAACAGATATTTACAAAGAGCCTCAAATTTTAAACCCCTTTTAGGAAATAAATACCTTTGATGAATTTAAGCACTCTTGCTTTCCCTAGGGATCATATCCTTAGAGGTTTCTAAGTGCTTGAATTTTATCATCATTTGTTTTCAATAAGGTTAAACATAGGAGACTTTTGCCCTATTTTCTTTGATTTCCATATAATGGATTTTGTGGGATGAAAACGAAAGTGGGACATTAGACATATAGTTTGAAAGATAATCAAGCAAGTGCTTTTGGTAAAAAGAATTCACTAAGACAAGATAAAAGACAAATTGGATTACACTTGTGTTTTCTGAACATGATTTCCCGCAAGATCAAAATCCCAAAACCAAAGTTCAAGAAGCTTAGTCTGAAAGCTCATGAGGAGCGTCTTGAGATCTTGAGTTGTATGAGTTTTACTATCAGCAGAATCCCAAACTTTTTTAAAAGGTTTGTTTTCCTCCCATAGGAAATATAACGTGTTCTTCAAAACCGAGGTCTTGTAAGCAAAAGTGTTATTCTAGGTCAAGTCTAGGATCAAATTGAATCACGTTCATCCATCCAAACATTTAATCAAATTTCCATCTCACCAACAACTCTTGGGAACATCGTAAACATATTTTATGCTAAAATTTTAGGTGAAATCAAAACCACTTTGTTTGACTTTACACATCTAGTCAAACCATCATCTTATACACGAGTTTTCTCTAGGATAACACAGCTTCCTAGGGTTTACGAGTTCATCTTGTTTGGCTTAACACACTTAGCCAAAATTATCAAATCATCACCTTGTTTGAATTAACACACTTAGTCAAACCATCCTCTTATGTACAAGTCTACTCTAGGATAACACAACTTCTTAGGGTTTACAAGTGCATTTATCACATTTTGTTTGATTTAACACACCTAGTCAAAACCAACAATCCAATCACGATCAATCAAAGTCCTAAAAAGTTTAGCATTTCCTTCAAAGGTTCTTTAAGATTTCCATTCACCCATATCACTCATCTTTCATTTATCTCATCCTTGTCATCGCTTTGATCCTTCAATTATCCTAGTTTTTCACTTCTTTGAACCTAAGGTTTAGACCGATCTAAAGAATTAGAGGTTCATCTCTTACATTCTTGAAAATTGATCTTCATTTTATGGTTCAAACTCAATCTCAACACAAGAGGAACATGGAATATAAACTTGATCCATTCATCATGAGTAATTCGATTCAACCAAACTATCCAAATCTCACAATACCAATTGATTATTGAAACTCACATTTATGCAATTCAAACATGGCATCATTATCTCCTCCAAACTTCAACGATACGAATGTTAGTATGCCCAATCTAAAGTTTGGAACACCTTTTCCAATGATAGATTTAAATCCAAGTCCAAATCTACAAGTCTATCAACCAAGCACTCAATGCATGAATTTTCCAAACAACATTATCCTAGTAAATCCATACATTCCAAAGACAAGTTTGTCAAACATGACCATTTCGAATCCGCACTTGGTAAACTTTGGGGTAGACATGTTTACAAATCCCATCAATGTTGTTCAAAATCCAAGCAATATGTTGAAGACTCTAGGTATTGATTCAAGTCAAGGTAACACCATGCAAAATCAAAGTTAACTAAGTCGAGGCAATATGAATCTCAACCACAAAAATGTTCAAGGTCGACCTATAATGCCAAATCAAATCATATCAAATCATCATATTTTTCCATCGGTATCGCAACAATAGGTGGCAACCATCCAAACAATCCCAACAATCAACACCATCCCCAACCCACCGCCACCGCCGCTAAAACATAGCACGAGCAATTCATTCTCCATCATGTTGCAAGATGCTCAAGAAGCTTCCCGCAAAAAGGTGCTCCAAAAAAAACAAGCCACACAAGTTGTACAAGTTGCACATGATGCTCAGATGGCACAAGCAATCCAAGAAGCACATGCTCAAGCACGAGCACAATTCCAAGCTCAGCAAGCACAAGTGCAAGAAAAATACCAAGCTCAATTGCAAACCCAACAAAAAGCATTGTTGGTACAACAACGACATGACCAACAACAAGCGTTGTTAGCTCAACAACAAACATAGGCATTACTCGCTCAACAAAGCTTGCAACATATTCCCACCACAATTGTTGAAACCAAAAATCAAGATCAATCTATCAATAAGCACCTTGAAGATGTTTCCACCTCGACCAATGATCAAATCAACATACACCAAGAGTTACTTTTCAATCATGAGCAAAACTCACCAATGATGTCCAACAATGATCCATTCAAAGGAGGGTTAACATTATTTGAACCTATAATTTGTGATCCTTCAACTAATGATCATGTTGAAAGTGTCTCTACATCACCTAATGATTTAGAGGACATATCTCAAGATTTTTCCCTGAAGCATGATTGACATCTTTTAGTTAAGTCTAGCAATGGTCCTTTCCAAGATATATTGACATCTTTTGACCTCATGGTTGCAGATATTGAAGAAATACTTGACTCACCATTTGATCCAAATCCATTCAAAGAACAAGCGGATATTAATCCACTTCCCATGCCTAAGGACGATGTCCAAGAATCCCTTCTAAGCAATCCATCTTTTGAAATTGATCCATGTCAAGAACTTGATCCAAAATATGTCGAAAGTAATTCCAGAATTAGTCAAGAATTTGTATCTCCAAGATACTAGAATGATCTAATGGGCACTCTTTTATCTATACAAGATGTCACAAATGATGATCATAACCATATGGCACATATTCCTCCATCTACCCATGAGATACTTTCGTTGGATGGACACATAGATGATCATCATTAAAAACAAGAGTCTCATACTCTTGAAATCATTACCAAGGAACAAGAGTCTCTTAATCTTAACATTTATAAACATGGTCAACATATGGACAAATGCAGAGACATAGCAAAAAAAAATCATGATGAAGGCTCCTACAAAAGTTGTGAATCAGAAACATCCTGTGAAAGGAGTCAAGAGGAAGACTGGTATGTGGATAGTAAATCACCAACACTTCTTAGAGAAGTAGTACAATCTAATATTTCACAAGATCAAACTAAGGATATCAATCAAGAATTCATCCCACATATGGAGGATCCTATCACCTATAAAGTTGGATCAATCACCTTTCTCAGGGTAGCTACCTCATCAATAAATAAGTTTGCACTTTTGAAGATCCACCATGGAGCAAAGAAGGATAAGCACCTTGTTTCCAACTCAGATCATATCCTATTGCAGACAAAATGTTTCTACAAATGAATTATCAAGGCAATGGATTAGATCTGCATGAATAAGGAATCCTACAACCAGTGCAGATTATCGGCAATCCTAAGCATCAAGGCCTTGGTTACTCGATAATCAAGGGATCTCAACATATCAGTAATACTTCCACAAAATTGGGGGCAACTTCATCTCAAGCAACCATCAACATAGGGAGCATGAAGAATCCTTATGATGAAACTAATGCCAATACTACGACCTGTTGAATCACGAATCTTCATCCACCCATCACCCCATCCACAAATTGGGACCAACGTCAAAAGAAAGACTTGAATCGAAGCATGAAGAACCTTATCAAAGAAAAATAAGCTAAGAAGCATATTGAACAAATCAAATACACTTGGATACCAAAGAATACAAAGAAAGATTATCCCTATCAAACTCCATTAGTCAAAGAAACTATGGGGCAAAATCAAAAAGGGAAAAGTATCCATCAAAGACGTCGACAAAGGAAAAATAAAGATTCTCAAGCAACATACAAAGTGTATCAAATAGTTGGTCCTAATTCCATGCACACTTTCGTATCCACCCATTATTGCTCATCTTCCCAAGTTTGGAGAGTCAAAAGCTCCAAATTGTCAACCAATCCATCTCTTATTGCTAAAAGAAATCCATCCAATCTTCCCTACATGATATCAAATTATCACATTGACCATGTGTTGGCAATGACCCTTCATCATAAGGATTCAAAAGACACTCTATCACGATGTGCACAAAAAGATGAAGTTAACCTTGGTATCAACAAAGCAGATGAGGGTTCTCAAAAGTTGTATTCGAGTGCACGTATCTTGGCAAAACAACTTCTTCAAGCAGGCTACTGATGGCACATTATGACAAAAGCATCAATGTCAGCAGTACTAGGTGATTCAACATCAGCTTAAAATATCCCAAAAAAATACAAAAAAATAAAAAAAATCTCCTAAAAAAATGGTCACCTTAATGAAAACCTGAAATAGGCGTCTTGGTGACAACAAAAAAATCGTCCTCTAGTGAAAATCACTTCAGTGGCGCTTTGGACAGGTACCATGATGAAAACCTGGCAAATAGGCATCTTGTGTAGAATCGAGCATCTACGTACGCCATTTTAGGTGAAAGCATCTTATCACATCCATAATAAATCCAACATTTTTGCCATATCATCTATCCATCCATAAACTATTTATCCAAACCAAGGCTATCTATCTACCTTATCTTGATCTTGGTGAAGGTTTGGTAAACGCTTTAGACTTGATTATGGTAAACATCTTGACATGGGTCATTTTCATTGATCCCATCCTATCTAACATTATCTGAGCCTCAAAGAATTATTCAAATGAGAATCCTTTGTTTGACCACCCTTATCTTATTGCAAGATAAGTCATATCCATTCATCCAAGGCATCCACCCATGGTCGTTCATACATTGCTAGATACTGGGGGCAAATAATTACATCGTGCTTCGTGAATGAATCTTGATCTATATCCTCCATCTTATGAAGCAATCCAAACATTGGAAAACATAAAATCAAATTGGTCAAGGCATTTGTGAGTAGCCAAATCCAAATCACTAGCCCATGGCATATTTTGACAAGAAGACATTCCTTATAAAGCTTTATCTTTCATCGAACATCAATCCAATAATCAATATCAGTCATGTCTAATGTGTACATCTGTGTCACATCAAACTATCAAAGCAATTTTGTTCTAAATAAAGCTTCATCAATCTTGATCAATTGAATCCAATCAATCATCACCTTGTTTGACTTGACACACTTAGTCAAATTATCATCTTGTGAATGAGTTTACTCTAGGATAACACAACTTCCTTGGGTTTACAAGTTCATTATCATCTCTACTGGCTTAACACACTTAGCCAAATTATCAAATCCATAATCACCTCATTTGACTTAACACACTTAGTCAAACCATCCTCTTTTGTACAAGTTTACTCTAGGATACCACAACTTCCTAGATTTTACAAGTGCATTATCACTTTTGTTTGACTTAATACACTTAGTCAAACTATCAATCCATCAATCCGATCGATCAACATTAAGCTTGGTTTTCAACAAAATCCCAAAATAGAGCACTGATATCATCACATGTCCATATCCAAATCATCCAAATCATCAAAAATCCAAAAACATGTTGAAATATCGGAAAATATTCAAAATTCATTGAGTCTTGCCAGTCTTTCACCTTGTCGAACTACATCGTCTCTGAGCTTGAATGTAGGCAAGGTTGATCTTTGATCATCCCTCGAGACAATAGGGTCAGTCCTTTAGGCGTCCGTCGCATTGGCAATCTGTTTGCCCATCTAGTCTGCATCTTAGGTCAGTCCTTTAAGCAATAAAAGGGGCAATCTGTTTGTCCATCTTATCATCAAACTAGTCTCTCACCTTGTCAAACTATGTCATCTCTGAGCTTGAACATAGGAAAGGTTGATCTTTGATCATCCCTCGAGATAGTTAGGGTCAATCCTTAGGCATCCGTGGCATTGGCAATCCATTTTCCCATCAATTTTTTACAGTTAGGGTCAGTCCTTTAGGCATCCATCGCAATGACATCTATTTTCCCATCTAGTTAGGTGTCCATCACAGAGGCATTCATTTTTCCATCTTTATAGGATTTTAGGCGTCCATCGCAATGACATCCGCTTGCCCATCTAGTTAGGCGTCCATCGCAGGGGTACCCGTTTTTCCATCTTTTTCACATTTTAGGATTTTAGGCGTCCATCACAATGACATTTGTTTTCCCATCTAGTTAGGCATCCGTCGTAGGGGCATTCGTTTGTCCATATTTTTCACATTTTAGGATTTTAGGCACCCATCGCAATGGCAATCCATTTGCCCATCTATCTCATTAGCAATCAGGTCAATTGGAGTCCAAACTACTTCATCTCTGAGCTTAAACATAGGTAAGGCCATCCTTGATTGGCCCCCGAGACACAAAATCTAAAAACATTAAAATCTCAAAAATACCAAAAACAACCTCAAAATATCTAAAAACCCAAAATGGTGCACCCGTTTCATCTTGCTTTCTCCCGTGATTGTCATCACTCATAATAAAGCATCATCACTTTCAACCTTTGTTAAGTCAGTTAGAAACATGTTTAGCAGGTTCCAAAGTGAAATGCCTAATCGTCAAAGTCTCAAGCCTAAGTCAGTAAGCAAGAAATTTGGCCAACTCGGAGTATCAATAGCTTATCACCCAAATTAGTCCCATCAAAACCCTGATCACAACATGTCCTAGGATGAAGCTTTCCTATGATGGACATAAGCATCAAGTACCTCACAGTAGTTTAGCCTTGGCTAGTGGTATGAAGAACATTAGCTTGTTTGTTTACTTTATCTTGGTCTTTTTGACTTATCTTATTTTGTGCTCATTCCAAGGACCTCTCGATGATGCCTAAACAAAATAGGTTTAGAGAGAAAGGAATGGGGCAATGATCATTATGTTTTTTATCTACTGTGCTTGTTGGATGTTCTTGTAAAATAACTTGGTGAATACTTGCTTTGTGAGGTCCGTCCTAGCAAGGTTTTCGTATGTCAAGTGTGAACAATAGTACTCCTATCTGTTTGACGAGTCAAAGTCCATCACACTAGGCGCAATGCCATCTTGGTTCTTAATACGTTGATGCATCGCACCTACGTGTGTTATCAAACATAAAGAAAGGTAAGCTCTTTCCCATCCTTGTATAAGCAACACATCATCATTCATCATCATATCCAATAAAGTCTCGACGACTAGGGGACTTTTTGGACTTCTTCATTTTCTTGGATTCAAGGGTTAATCCCTCTCATTCTTCTATCCTATTTCACACTAACAATGTATCCATCTTGCATCCACACTCTTATCTTGCATAATCATGCCATATCGATCCCATGCATAATCACGTCATCTCATTTTCATAATCATTTAAGTTGTTTAGGATAATATAAATTTTTTATTCTAAGCATCTTCCAAACATCTCATTTACGGGTATGTGCAGAATCATGATGGGCCAAAAACTAGCGATATGTAAGCCATATGATGGCCAATGTGGCTGATGACTTATTTTTTACCCAAAATTGATGAAACGAAAAGAGTTTTTAGAGGAGATTCTCAGATTTCCATCAATATAAATTAAGCTTCACTTTGAATTTAATAAATAAATATTATTCATTTTCTATTAGAATTACGAATAAAGTCCTGATTGATAGGCTGATTGAAAAACATCAATAACTTTCAAATGGTATGATATTTTTTGAATCCAAAAAATGCATCACATTCTATACTTTGTATACTATAGGATTAAAAAAAATAAAATTGAATTTCATGATTTTCTAACAAAGTTAAGGTGGTTAGACAGACGAGCTTTTATATTTTTTAAAATTTGTAATAAAAATTTCATAATTAATTATTTACTTGAAAAAAAATATTTAAAAAATTTGCATCACATCGGGACATGAGTCCTCTACTTATATCTAAAATATTATAAAAAATAATTATCATTTTATTGTGGTTAGGGTGGTCAGACATACACCTACTTCTTATTTTTACCCTGAAATTTAAATACTACTCCATTGAAATTTCAAATTTTCAGAAAATAGATTTATTCTTTTTAAATAAAGGTCTAGTACTTTAGAAACTACATTCAATTTGCTACAGATTCTATTTCTACATTTTTTTGAATTAATAAAGATAACCTATTCAAATTTTTATGTCAAGTTGTCTAACTCTGATTTTTTGTCTTTTTATTGCCACTTAAGGGCCTATTTTTTCCATGATGATCCTACACATACCCTTACATCATCATTATGATATAGATCATATAGTCTGACCATCCATACATTCATTTTGAACCTCTTTGTCATGAGATCCACCTCAATCTTTTCGCTCGATCTCTCGAGGGGGCAATGTACTAAAGTACTTATTTTTACTGGGACATATGAAAAAATTAGAAATTTTTAATTTCGATGTCGACAACATCATTCTTTGAATCAATGCAACAAGTACATTCCTTCAAAGAGGGGCAAAATGTAGACATGCAAAACTAACATCATGCATCATGCATTCCGCTCTAATTAACATTCATTTCTTCTATTAATCAATTAAAATATTTTATTGATTAAATCCCTAAGGTTCATCAGACTTAATTAAATAAATCAAATTATTTCATTAAGTCCTAACTTCTTCTTATTTGATTTGATAAATCAAACTTATTTAAATCAGATATCAAATCCCTAAAATCCCCCAAGTTAATTAATCTAAACTAATTAATTTCTAATCATAATTACCGTTCTCCAGCTTTTGACTGAACTAGAGTCAAATCTAAACTCTCAACTAACCCACCCACTTGCACCAATAAATCAATTATTTGATTTATCAATTCTTTTAATTACTTTCAAAAGGGCATCAAGATGGAATATTTTTCCAATTTGAATCTTCCCTCTAAAGGATTTTTCCCTTCCAACAAAGCATTAAATGCTCTTACACATCTCTTGCACATGTCAAACTTGGCATTTATTGGACCTTTCATCCCCCCTAAACATGTCTTTTCATGCAAATTAAAATTTGAAATTGGCACATTGGCCAAGACTTGCACATTCCTTACCCTCTCAAACCTTGACAAGTGGCATCTTGTCATTGGTCCATGAATGATCCCACATTCATCAATTTGGCCTCTCCTCCCTTCAAGTTCAACTATAAGTTGAAGGCTTCTCTCCTTCAAACGCACAACACTTTCTCATGCAAGGTTACTCTCCACATAAGAGAACTAATCTTTCTCATCACAAAAAAAAAAATTGACAACACACTTCATTCAAGGTTACTCTCTTCATTTGAGAATCAGTCTTGCTCTTCATCATCCACATTTGAAAGCATCTACACTATAGGTAGCTTGAGCTCATAGCATCTCATTGTCTATCTCACTAAGCTTATCAAGGGTTGGGAAAGGGCTCTTTCACATATTCAAAGAGCACCAATCCACCATGGAATAGATTTGCTTTCATGTTTTATGTGCTTTATTTAGTTTTCATTATTGTTTTAATATCTCATTTAGCATGTTTAAACTAGATGCAATATTTCATGAGGATATTGGAGTTGTGCTAACCATTTGCAGATTTTGATATGCACAGCTTGCACAAGATTTGAAAATGCCACTTGCAAACTTCGAGATGGGCTTACTAATAATTATAGATTTGGATAATTTATTATCATCCCGAGGGCATGTAAAAGGCTATTATTTTCAGACTGGTTCGAACGTGTATATTAAATGTCGGAAACACACACTTGGAATTAACAATTGTAGGGTCTACTTATTGATTCAGAAGCATTAATATTGTGCTAATCATGTCGCATTATTGCTGTCACTACCTTATCAAATTTGTTTTTAAGTATTCATTGCTTTGTGAACTTTATTGACCTTCTTTCCTGTACTCATAAATCTAAGCATAAAAATGGATAAGTCATTTGGTTTATTCAAATGAAGAAATTTGTCTTTGAGCGTTGTAATTCTTGGAGTGAATCAAAAGCAATGTAGGAGGCATTTATGACATGTTTTGCATACATTTAGATTTTATCTTTATGACAAGGTTCACATTTGTTTTATGCATGCCTAATCATTTAGACAAATTTAAACCTTTGTTGCAAACATATTTTAGTATTTTAGACTTTGTAATGGTTCATACATATTTAAGGGATCAACAATAAAGTTTTATCAAGCATTCAGGAGATCATTAATGCATGATTTAGATTTTTTTAAATGTATCTTAAAATCCTATTTCTAATAACTTTGTGTTGTTTATAGGTTGACATCAAGGTTGGCATTAGAAGTTGAGTATCTGAATTAAACAAAGGTTAAAGGTTGACATTGGAGGTTGATTTCAGAATCAAGTGAAAACGAAGGCGAATGAAGTGGAGTTCGAGATATTTTTGAAAACTTGAATAGAAAAAAAGCATTTTTAATGCTTGTTTTAACAATCTAGAGCTTCCATTTTCTATTCTCGTTTTCTATTTTAACTCAACTCACTTTTTGATTTGGGCTTAAAATCAATCAATAATTTGGTCTTTTTCCAAGTTGGTTAAAAAGAACCTTAGAAATTTGCTAGATTTTGATTTGGGGTTAAAATTGGACAATGCAAACTACACATCTCATTTTGGTGCTATAAAATGAATCAAAATCATTGCTTTGTGGTCTAAAATGAACAAGTGTTTTTTATATTTTGTAATCTATTTTACAAACTAATACCATTGAAATTCGTATGCACTTCTCTCGCGTTTCACAGTGATCTTGAGAATCAAAAGAATTTTGGTGATATTAGGTTATCTAAAAGATTGCCCCCACATTTCATTTGGGTTCTAAAATTGAACAAACTTATCTAGTGTGAGAAAAAGGCATTGCAAGTGTTCTCTCTTTGTTCACACAAACAAAGATGATCGAACTACGAATGCACTTACTCGCTATTGTATGCCTTTAGAGAGCCTGCCTTGGTGGGAAAAAGTACTCATCCCAAGGGAACGACTCAAACTGGTAACAAGCTAAATGCCAAACAATTCCCAACTGGTATACAAATTTGAATGGTGAGGAAAGTTCATCATTATAGGAGCTCCTACGGACAAGCAGGTGATACTCTTTATATGGGTTGATCTTGCCTCTCATGTGACCTTCTGAATGGGTGCCCTAATTATGAACAAATTTGTAGAAGGAAAAATCCTTATCTATTTTGTTGGTGCAAAAGGTCATTCCTTTGAAGCCGCCCCATGTTATACATACGGTTTTGTTGTAGAGATGAAAATTATGCCATGGGAGATTCATGGGTACTGATGCTTCACTGGCGTAGAAGTGTGTGCCATGGAGGGGAGCCAGTGTAGTCAAGCATCTAGTCATCCACACATAATATGTGCAGCTGGATTCATCCAAGTGGGAACCCAAAAAATATTGTCTCATCATCCTAGGTTTGTACATGTGCTTGGAATGAAAAACACTTTGCTTGGATTCCAAACATTGAGAAACAAACATTCACAAAGAACTCCAAATTTCAAACCCCTTGGAAGAAACAAATACTTTTGATGAATTTAAGTACTGTTGCTTTCCCTAGGGATCATATCCTTAGAGGTTTCTAAGTGATTGGATTTTATCATCATTTTTTATCACTAAGGTTAAACCTAAGAGACTTTTTCCCTAATTTCCTTGATTTCCACATAATGGACCTTGTGGGATGAAAACGAAAGTGGGACATTAGACATATGGTTTGAAACATAATCAAGCAAGTTCTTTTGGTAGAAAGTATACACTGAGGAAAGATACAAGACAAAATTGGATTACACATATGTTTTCTCAATGATTTCCTACAAGATCAAAATCCCAAAACCAATGTTCAAGAAGCCTAGTCTGAAAGCTCATGAGGAGCGTCTTGATAGAATTTTTTAATTTAGAGAAATATTGGCTTACAAATTTTACAAGAAAGCTTCAAGAAACAATTTTGAATTGTATGCATTCTACTATCAACATAATCCTGAAATTTTTGAAAGGTTTTCTTTCCTCCCATAGGAAGTATAGTGCATTCTTCAAAATTGAGGTCTTTTAAGAAGAAGTATTATCTAGGTCAGGTCTAGGATCAAATTCAATCACTTTCATCCATCTCTCAACCATCAAAATGAGTCAAAAATCACCTCACCAACAACTCTTGGAAAATTTGTAAACATCTTTTATGTAAAATTTTAGGTGAAATCAATTTAACCACTTTGTTTAACTTAACACACCTAGTCAAACCATCATATTATACATGAGTTTTCTCTTACAAGTTAATCTTGTTTGGCTTAACACACTTAGCCAAATTATCAAATCATCCCCTCATTTGACTTAACACAATTACTCAAACCGTCCTCTTATGTACAAGTCCACTCTAGGATAACACAACTTCCTAGGGTTTACAAGTGAATTTATCACATTTTGTTTGAATTAACAAATTTAGTCAAACTATCAATCCAATCACGATCAATCAAAGTCCTAAAAAGTTTAGCATAAATCCTTCAAAGTTTCTTTAAGAGATCCTTTCATTCATATCACTCATCTTTCGTTTATCTCATCCTCATCATTGCTTTGATCCTTCAATTATCCTAGTTCTTTGCTTCTTTGAACCAAAGGTTTAGAACGATCTAAAGAATTAGAGGTTCATATCTTACATTCTTAAAAATTGATCTTCATTTTATGGTTGAAACTCGATCTCAACACAAGAGGAACATGGAATTCAAACTCAACTCATACATCATGAGTAATCCAAGTCAACCAAACTATCCAAGTCTCACAATGCTAATTGATTATTGAAACTCACATTTATACATGGAATCATTATCTCCTCCAAACCTCAAAAGTACAACGAATGTGAGTATGCCCAATCTAAAGTTTGGAACACCTTTCCCAATGGTAGATTTAAATCCAAGTCCAAATTATTCAATTCTATCAACCAAACAGTCAATACATGAGTCTCATTCCACACAAAATTATCCCACCAAATTCATACATGCCAAGTACAACTTTACCAAACATGAACATTTCAAATCCACACTTGGTAAACTTTGGTGCAAATCCCATTAATGTTGTTCAAAATCCAAGCAATATGTTGAGGACTCTAGGTATTGATCCAAGTAAAGGTAACACCATGAAAAATCAAATTTACCTAAATCAAGGCAATATGATTCTCAACCACAACAATGTTCAAAATCAGCCTATAATGCCAAATCAAAAAATCATACGAAATCATCCCATTTTGCCATCAATATCGCAACAGTAGGTGGCAACCATCCAAGCAACCCCAAAAATCAACACCATTCAAATTCCACCACCATCACCACCGCCGCCAAAACACAACATGAAAAATTCATTCTCTATCATGTTGCAAGCTGCCCTCCAAAAGACATTCCAAGCCCAACAAGCTGTACAAGTTGCACAAGCAGCTCAAGTAGTCCAACAAGCTCAAGCTCAAGCTCAGGCCCAACACCAAGCCCGATAGGGGCAAGCATAATTATGGGAATTATTGCAAGTAATCCATCAACAAGTGCATAAAAAAGTAGCTCAACAACAAGCCCAAAAAAAAGAATTGTTGGCACAATAACGACATGACCAACAACAAGCATTGTTGGTTGATGTGAGTGTTCCAAGGCTTGCTTGCACTGCAACTAAGAGACCCAGCTTGTCTCTTCTAGGAACCTAGTCTCCTCTAGGTCTTGATTAGCTTAGATGATTAACTAAATCCAATTCTAACTCTTCTCTAAGAGTTCTATCCTTTGTGCTTCACCTTGGAGGACTAACACCATTTGACAAGTTCAATTTCTCTTCCTCACCTAGAAAGCTCTAAGTGCTAACTTCTCACAAACATCATTCTTCATTGCAGGGGTGTCCATCCTATTGAAAACATTCATAACCTTGGATATTTGAACCATTTTAGAAGGTTCTTCAACCCTATCCTTACCGGGTTCAAGGATTCACCATTTGAGACCTTAAACAGGCCTATTCCATGTAGCCTTTACCAATCTTGTTTTCTCAATTCTTGAAAATTTTTCCCAAAGACCCTACAAATCTAAAGGCAGATTTGGATACTCATTTGGAATTTTTACAAGGTTCAATGGGTCTTAGGGACTAACAACCTCTGTACACTAGTTTCTTACAACTTAGGACAATAGGGCTAAATGGCCTAATTTCTAGGACTCACTATAATCTTTCTTGGAACCTGCTCAAAACATAAACTAAATGATTGACATGACCTCAATCCACCTAGTATGATGAGCTATGGTGAAAACCTACTTGAAACTGTACCTATTCCGTACAGTACCTCTTTACCCTGCAAGAAATCTTCAATGACATTCCTAGACCTCTAACCGGGCTCTGTCTACTCGCCTAGAGACTAGTGATAAAAAGAGCTCTCCACTCTTTCATGCTTCCTAAACCTATATACACTAATGACTCCCCTAACATTACCACCTATCCTTAGGTGTTTCCCAAGGCTAGATTTCATGGGGGAGCCATTAAAGCACCGACTGGTCAAGACTGGACCAGTAAGAACTTAAAACCAAAACAATTTACCTAACACCAAATATCCTACTTTAAACAACTTGCTTATCAAATGAAAAATACTAAGATAATCCTATAGAACACTAAACAAATACTAAAATCAGTCTCTCAATCCATTTAGCATCTCTATCAGCACAAAATTTTGGGTTGTTCTTGAAAACATTGTTGCAGAGCTCTCTATTCCACTTTAAAAACTAATTACAAATTATATAACTACATCCTATCTACATAAGATTCGAGTCTTGGGTCATAATAGATGCCATCTCCATGATTCTAGGGCATGTTGGACGATCTCCCACTTCCTATTCTGAAGGGAATCCAAAGGTAACCGAGTTGCATGGCAATGCTAACTTCTTTACAATATTTGGCATCTTTCTCTATGCCTTGATCCCATTTCTTAGGACCACCATTCTCTCTAGATTCCGAGGAACAAACTCATTTAATGGCCTTAAGGAATCTTTACAACAACCACTAAGTGTTTAGAACATCTTTAAGACTCTAATCTCCCATAGACAACTAACATTAAGAAAACATAAACTACTAATGGCTAAAAGTGTGACCTTAGTCCTAATGACTAACTCACCTAGCCCACAAAAGCAATGACCTACTATGGTCTGAAAGCAAAAAAACTTCCTGACTTGGCTAGAGTCAAGTACAAGCCAAAATAACAAAAATGGAGGTTAGCCAAGGTGTGCTTCTGCACCATCCTCCCCAAAATAGAAAGTTCAATCCATCCTTGGATTGATGATGCTTTGATCAATCCCCATCTTCTTGAACTATGCTTCCTTTATCCATACTGCATCAGTATCGACTTGACCTTGTTTCTTGATCAAGTGTTCCATATAGGATTTGGTTCTAGTCTATTTGTAGACCCTTGTATCCAATATGATGTCAGCTCCTATGATTGTAGCAATAGGTAAGTGTAAATCTTCCACATCTCTAATCACTTCATGAAGGTTTTGATCCATGTCTTGCTGTGGTCCTTTTTAATGGACTAAGTCTGCAATGTTGAAGATAGGGGATAGTCCACTATCATCTGGTAGCTCAATTTTGAATGCATTATCACCATGCTTAGCTAAGATAGGGCAAGGACCTATCCTCCTCATCTGCAACTTATGAGGGACTCCCTTTTGAAGTCTTGATTTGTTAAGATGCACCATAACCAAGTCACCCACATTGAACTGCACTGTTCTCCTATGCTCATCCACCTTGGTTTTATGTTTTATGGTGTTCTCTGTCAAGGTCTTCCTTATTGTATCATGTATCTCCTGCATAGCATATGCAAAATCATCAGCATATCCACTTCCCTTCACTCCATCCTTCAAATCTCTCAACTCATAAACTCCTCTAGGATGTAGCCCATAGACTATTGCAACGGGACTCTTCCTTGTGGATTTGTTTATAGTATCATTGTAGGCATATTCAGCTTGCCCAATCAACTGATCCCATTGTTGTCCATACTCCTTGGTCAAGCACCTCAGTAGATTTCCAAGGCTTCTATTAACAACCTCGGTCTGACCATCAGTTTGGGGATGGTAAGGCCGATCCAAAGGACAAGTTAGTGCCTAACCTTTGCCTAAGAGTCTTCCAAAAATGACTCATGAATTTAGTGTCTCTGTCTGATACATTGCTGATAGGTAACCCATGGATTCTTAGTATCTCTTTGAAGAAGAGAGAGGCTATTTGACTAGCATCATGTGTGGTCTTACATTGTATAAAGTGAGCCATCTTGTTGAACCTGTCCACCAGCACATAAACACTATCCATGCCTTACCCTATCTTGGGTAACCCAACTATAAAATCCATACTCAAACATTCCCATGGCCTAGTAGGAATAGGTAGTGGTTGATAAAGGCCTGCATTTGAAGAAGTTCCCTTTTCCTTTTGACATACTACACAACTTTCCACATACCTCCTAACATCAAGATTCATCTTAGGCCAATAATAGAACCTTTGAACAAGATCTTGAGTCTTAGTGATCCCAAAGTGACCACTCAAAGCACCATTATTCTTTTCTTGTATCAAGTTTTCTCTAATGGAGCCTCTAGGAACACATAATTGATTTCCCTTAAACAATAGACCACTTTGCAAAGTATACTCAACATATTTACTATGGAAATGGTTCTTGTATTCAACACATACCTTATAAATGTCTGCAAAATCTTCATCATCAACATACAAATCCTTGAAGTGATCTATTCCCATGCTCTTCAATTGAATTTCCTGAATTGTGAGAGCTCTTCTAGACAATGCATCTGCTACTTTGTTGAGGACACCTTTCTTGTGCTTGATATTGAAGGTGTAATCTTGTAGATACTCAACCAAATTCATGTGCTTGTGGCTCAACTTTTCTTGTGAATTCAGGAAACTAAGTGCTTGATTGTCTTAATACACAATGAATTCCTTGGGGGGCAAGTAGTGCCTCCACTTTCTTAGAGCTTGGACTAATGCATACATCTCAAGTTCATAAGAAGAGTACTTCTTTTTGGCCTCACTTAACTGTTCAGAATGAAAACCCACCGGTGTACCCTCTTGGTTGAGAACAACTCCAATTGCCACATTGCTAGCATCACACTTAATGGTGAAAAGCTTCTCAAAGCTTGGTAGCACCAAAATAGGTTGGGTAGATATCCTTTCCTTCAACAACTCAAAGTTCTTGTTAGCATGCTCATTCCATACAAATTTGGTCTTCATGCCCCCCTTAACTGTGCAAGGCCATGAAAACTCCTTACCTCTATTGTTGTCCTTGGAGTAGGCCAATTCATGATAGCCTCCACTTTGCTTTGGTCCATTTTTAGATTGCCATGTGATAGGACAAATCCAAGGTACACTAGCTATGTTTTGATGAACTCACACTTCTCCAAGTTGATCATCAGCTTCTCCTCATCTAGCTTCTTGAAAACAATCTCAAGATGGTCTAGGTGCTCACTCCTTGTCTTGCTAAAAATCAGTATATCATCTAGATATACTACCACAAACTTGCCGATGTAGTCTTTGAGAACTTCATTCATGAGTCTCATGAATGTGGAGGGGCCATTAGACAATTCAAAGGGCATGAAAAGCCACTCATATAGACCCTCATTAGTTTTGAAGGCTGTTTTCCACTCATCTCCCTCATGTATCCTAATTTGGTGATAGCCACTCTTCAATTCTATCTTGCTATAACACTTAGCTTCACCTAGACAATCCATTAGGTCTTCAATTCTGGGGATAGGGAACCTATACCTTATAGTTATCCTATTGATAGCCCTTGAATTAGCACAAAGCCTCCAAGTTCCTCCTTTCTTAGGTAATAGGACAGTGGGTATGCCACATGGACTAATACTCTTTCTAATGAAATCTTGGTTTAGGAGTTCTTGTACTTGCCTAGCAATTTCCTCATTTTGTTGAGGGGTCATTTTGTAAGCTGCTTTATTGGGATGGGTAGCTCCTGGGATAAGGTCTATCCTATGACTTATGGCTCTTTTAGGGGGTAAGGTTGATGGTTGTCCATCACTCACTATACCTTGGTAAGTCTGCAACATGCTTTGAATCTCCTTTGGTAACTCTGTCTTCTTGGTCACCTTGCCTTCATCTCCCTCTGTTGGTCTTAGCACCAATGCATAACCAACTCCTTCATTCTCTTCCATGGCTTGTAAGAACTCTTTTTCACCCACCATAAGAACATTTGGACCTACTATCTTCACCTCAGTATCTTCCAATAGTGACTGTATTTTGAAGGTCACATTGTCTTTCTTGAAAGAATAAGAATTATTTCCTCCATCATGTATGGCTTGATGGTCAAATTTCCATGGTCTACCTAGGAGAAAATGACATGCATCCATAGGTAACACATCACACAAATATTTATCTTTATACCTTCCAATTCAGAACTCCACCCATCCTTGTTCATTCACTAACACATGTTGTCCTTTATTGAGCCAAGTGACCTTGTAAGGATTGGTGTGGGGTATCCTTGTCAACTTTAGTTTGTTGACTGCTTCCTCTAACACAATTTTATTAGTAGAACCTGAGTCAATGATGAATCTACATACTTTCCCCATCATCTTGCACTTTATCCTAAATAAAGACCTCCTCTGGCTTGGCTCCTCCTTCACTGGCTCCTTGATCAAAGTTCTCCTCATCATGAGGTTCTCACCTTCCTTAGAATTTAATGGAACCTCAAAATGCTTCTCTGCTGCATTTGATTCCTCATGAACTAGGTTAGTTCTCTTGTCACCTTAATGTGAAGAACTAACTTTCTCTGGGCATCAATAGGCAGGGTGCCCCATTTGATTGCAATGATAACATTTCATACTGGAAAAGTAGTTGCCTTTTCCTCCTTGTCCACCATTTCTTCCTCTAGAGCTATAGTTAGAACTCCTTCCTCTATCACCTCTACTTGAGCTTCCTTTTTGCTACTCACTGAATTTTGTGTCTCCTTGAGTTTTTGTTTCAGAACTTCTTCCACCATAGCCACCTCTTTGTCCTCTACTATCCTTGCTTTTACCTTTACCTTTAGAGGTTTGTTCTTGCTTTCTCTTTCTTTTCTCTTCTATCTTCAAGGCCATTTGATAGCATTGGTGAATGGTTTTGAAGTTCACTAGACTCATTTCTTCTTGAATAGACCATTTGAGGCCATTCAAGTACCTTGCAAGCTTAATACTTTCATCTTCTACTACTTTTGATCTCAAACATAGCTTTTGAAACTCCTCGGTGTAGGCTTGGACATCTAAATCTTTTTGTCTTAGATTGTGTCTCCTTCTATGCATTTGAACCTCATAGTCATCAGGAAGGCAGGTATGCTTCACTTTGTTTACCATGCCCTTCCAAGTAACTACAGGACCATTTCCATCCTTTTCTCTTTTGTTTTGCACAAATATCCACAAAGTAAGAGCTAAACCTCTTAATCTAGACTTGGCCACGATAACTTTTTGTGCCTCTGAGATACCATCACACTCAAAATGTTTCTCAATGCTATCTATCCAATCCACGACTGAATCTGGATCCATTTGTCCATTAAATAGTGGCACACCTTCCAAAGCTTTGCCACTCAATGCCTTTAGTGCCTTTAAGAATGGCTTTTCAGGAAGAACAAGGTCAGGTGTTGGTGCTTCCTCCTCCAACTCTAATTCCTTTTCCCTTGCTTCTTCCTCTTCCTTTTGATGAATTTTAACTTTGACCTGATCAGTTTTGTCTTGGACTTCACCCAAGAGCTGCTCCATTTGGGACAATCTTTCTCTTAGCAATCGATTATCCTCTTATTGTTCTTCTACTTTCTTGGCTAACTCAGCATTAGTCACCATGGTTGTTTCTTCCTCTGGTGTATTCTCTCCCACTGATTTAGTAGGCTGCAACATCCTCCACAAGCCTGATCAAAACAGGCTCTGATACCAATATGATATGAGTGTTCCAAGGCTTGCTTGCACTGCAACTAAGAGACCTAGTTTGTCTCTTCTAGGAACCTAGTATCCTCTAGGTCCTGATTAGATTAGATGATTAAATAAGTCCAATTCTAACTCTTCTCTAAGAGTTCTATCCTTTGTGCTTCACCTTGGAGGACTAACACCATTTGACAAGTTCATTTTCTCTTCCTCACTTAGAAAGCTCTAAGTGCTTACTTCTCACAAATGTCATTCTTCATTACAGCGGTGTCCATAATATTGAAAACATTCATAACCTTGCATATTTGAACCATTTTAGAAGGTTCTTCAACCCTATCCTTACCAGGTTCAAGGATTCACCATTTGAGACCTTAAACAGGCCTATTCCTTGTAGCCTTTACCAGTCCTATTTTGTCAATTCTTGCAAAATTTTCCCAAAGACCCTACAAATATAAAGGCATATTTGGATACTCATTTGGAAGTTTTAAAAGGTTCAATGGGGCTTAGGGCCTGACAACCTCCGTACACTAGTTTCTTACAACTTAGGACAATAGGGCTAAAAGGCCTAATTTCTAGGACTAACTATAATCTTGCTTGGAACCTGCTCAAACCATAAACTAAATGATTGGCATGACCTCAGTCCACCTAGTATGATGAGCTATGATGAAACCCTACTTGAACCTGTACCTGATCCATACAGTACCTCTTTACCCTGCAAGAAATCTTCAATGACATTCCTAGATCTCTAACCGGGCTCTGTCTGCTCGCCTAGAGACTAGTGATAAAAAGAGCTCTCCACTCTTTCATGCTTCCCAATCCTAAACCTATATACACTAATGACTCCCCTAACATTCCCACCTGTCCTTAGGTGTTTCCCAAGGATAGATTTCATGGGGGAGCCATGAAAGCACTGATTGGTCAAGACTGGACCAGTAAGAACTTAAAACCAAAAAAAATTACCTAACACCAAATATCCTACTCTAAACAACTTGCTTATCAAATGAAAAAGACTAAAGATAATTGTATAGAACACTAAAAAAATACTAAACTCAGTCTCTCAATCCATTAAGCATCTCTATCATCGCAAAAGTTTGGGTTACTCTTGAAAAAACTATTGCAGAGCTCTCTATTCCACTTCAAAAACTAATAACAAATTACATAACTACATCCTCTCTACATGAGATTTGAGTCTTGGGTCATAATAGATGCCATCCCCATGATTCTAGGGCCTTTCGGCCGATCTCCCACTTCCTATTCTCAAGGGAATCCAAAGGTAACCAAGTTGCATTCCCATGCTAACTTCTTTACAACATTTTACATCTTTCTCTATGCCTTGATCCTATTTCTTAGGACCACCATTCTCTCTAGATTCCGAGGAACCAACTCATTTAATGTCCTTAAGGAATATTTACAACAACCACTAAGTGTTTAGAACATCTTTAAGACTCTAATCTCCCATGGACAACTAACATTAAGAAAACATAAACTACTAACAATGGCTAAAAGTGTGACCTTAGTCCTAATGACTAACTCACCTAGCCCACAAAAGTAATGACCTTCTAAGGTCTGAAAGCAAACAAACTTCCTGACTTAGCTAGAGTCAAGTACAAGCCAAAATAACAAAAATGGAGGTTAGCCAAGGTGTGCTCTTGCACCATTGGCTCAACAAGAAGCACAGGCATTACTCGCTCAACAAAGCTTGCAACAGATTCCCACCATAGTTGTTGAAAATAATGATCAAGATCTACCCATCAATGAGAACCTTGAAGATGTTTCCACTTCATTCAATGATCAAAGCAACACACCCCAAAATCCACTTTTCAATCATGATCAAAACTCACCAACAATGTCCAACAATGATCTATTGAAAGAAGGGTTAACATTGTTTGATCGTATAATTTGTGATCCTTTCACTAATTATCATGTTGAAAGTGTCTCTACATCACCTAATGAGTTAGAGGACATATCTCAAGATTTTTCCCCAAAGCATGATCAACATCTTTCACTTAAGTCTAGCAACGATCCTTTCCAAGACATATTGGCATCCTTTGACCTCATGGTTGTAGATATTGAAGAAATAATTAACTCACCATTTGATCCAAGTCCATTAAAAGATCAAGAGGATATTAAGCCACTTTCCATGCCTAATGAAAGTATCCAAGAAAACAGTCCACCCTTTTAAATCGGCCCATGTCAAGAAATTGATCCAAAACATATTGAAAGTAATTCCAGAATTAGTCAAGATCAAGAATTATTATCTTGAAAATACTATAATGATCTAATGGGCACTCTTTTATCTATACAAGATGTCACAAATGACGATCGTATCCATATAGCACACACTGTTCCATCTACCCATGAGATTATTTCTTTGGATGGACATGTAGATGATCGTCATTCAAAACAAGAGTCTCATACTCTTGATATCATTACTAAGGGACAAGAGTCTCCTACTCTTAAAATTGGTACACATGATCAAGATATAGAAAAATCTAAAGACCTGGCAGAAATAGATCATGAAGAAGGATTTTATAGAAGTTGTGAATTAGAGACATCATATGAAGACATATTAGAAGGCTTCTACAAAAGTTGCAAATCAGAGACATCCCATGGAGATGTAGCAAAAATAGGTGATAAGGAAGGCTTTTACAAAATTCATAAATCAGAAACAACATCCTGTGAAGAGAATCATGAGGAAGACTTTTACAAGGACAATGAATCATCAATACCTCTTGAAGAAGCATTAAACTCTAATATTTCACAAGATCAAGCTAAAGACATCAATTGGGAAGTAATCCCACATATGGAGGATCCTATCACTTATAAAATTGGATCACTTAATTTTCTTTGGGCAAGCTATCTCATCAATGAAGAAGTTGTCACTTTTGAAGATCCACCACAAAGTAGAGAAGGATTAGCATCTTGTTTCCAAGGTAAATCAAATCCTATTGCAGATAAATTTTTTCAACAGATGAATTATCAAGGTAGAGGATTAGGACTACATGAATAGGGTATCCTAGAACCAGTGTAGATTATTGGAAATCCTAAGCATCAAGGCCTTGGTTATTCGATAATCAAGGGATCTCAACATATTAGTAATATTTCCATAAAACTGGGGGAAACTTCGTCTCGAGAAAACATCAACATAGGGAGCATGAATAATGCTTAAGATGAAACCGATGCAAATACTACAACTAGCCACATAATGAATCCTCATCCACCCATCACCCCACCCATGAATTGGGACCAACAACAAAATAAATATTTGAATCGAAGCATGAAGAACGTCATCAAAGGAAAGGAAGTAGTGAAGAACGAAGGAAAAATCAAATACACCTGGATACCAAAGAATACAAAGAAAAATTATCCTTATCAAACTCCATTAGTCAAAGAAACTATGGGGAAAAATAAAAAATGGAAAAATATCCATCAAATAAGTCCATAAAAGAAAAAGCAGGCTTCTCAATTGACATACAAAGTGTATCAAGCAATTGGTCCTAATTCCATGAACACTTCCATATCCACCCATCATTGCCCATCTTCTCAAGTTTGGAGAGTCAAAGGTTCCAAATTGTCAACCAATCCATCTTTTACTCCTAAACACATGCCATCCATGCCTCCACGCATGATATCCAATTCTCACATTGACCATGTGTTGGCAATGACCCTTCATCATAAGGATTCAGAAGGTAGTCTATTGCGATGTGCACACAAAGACAAAGTTAAGTCCGTTATCAACAAAGTAGAACAAATTTCTCAAAATTTTCTTTCAAGTGCACGTATCTTGGCAAAATAACTTCTTCAAGTAGGATGTTGATGGAACATTATGACATAAGCATCAATGTCAGTAGTACCAGGTGATTCAACATAAGCTTAAAATTTCTCAAAAAATACAAAAAAAATAAAAAAAATAAAAAAAAAGATCTTGAAAAACTGGTCACCTTGATGAAAACTTGGCAAACAGGCATCTTGGCAACAACAAAAAAATTAGAAAAATGATTGAAAATAGTAAAGAAAAAAAAATCCTTTAGCAAAAACCATTTCGGCGGCGCTTTGGATAGGTTCCATGATGAAAACCTAGCAAATAGGCGTCATGTGTAGAATCAACCATCTATATGCGTCAGTTTAGGATAAAGCATCTTATCGTATCCATACATAAAGCCACCTTTCCATCCATATCATTCAATCATCCATGAATCGTTTATCCAACCCATTACTATCTATCTACCTTATCTTGATCGTGATGAAGGTTTGGTAAATGATTTACACTTGTTTATGGTAAACATCTTGACATGGGTCATTTTCATTGATCCAATCCAATCCAAACATTATTTCAGCCTCAAAGAATTATTTGAATGAGCATTCCTTCGTTCGAGCAACTTGTCTTATCGCAAGATAATCCTTAGCATCCTTTGCACACTTACCATATCCATCTATCCATTCATATATTGATCCAAGAATCCACACATGGCATTCCATACATTAATAGACACTAGGGGCAGATATTTGCATCTTACTTCGAGAATAAATCTTGATCTATATATTCACACTTATGTGGTGATCCGAACATTGGAAAACATGAAATCAAACTAGTCAAAGCATTTGTGAGCCAAAAAATCCAAATCACTAGCCCATGGCATATTTTAACAAAAAGAAGTTCCTTATCAAGCTTTATCTTTTGTTGAACATCAATATCAGTCGCATCTAACTTGCACGCCAGCGTCACATTAAATCATCAAGATAATTTTGTTCCAAATCAAGCTTCATCAATCTTGATCAATCAAATCCAATCAATTATCGCCTTGTTTGACTTAACACACTTAGTCAAACTACCCCCCCTTGTGTACAAGTTTACTTCAGGATAACACAACTTCCTTGGGTTTACAAGTGCATCATCATCTTGTTTGGCTTAATAGACTTAGCCAAATTATCAAATCCAAAACCACCTCGTTTGACTTAACACACTTAGCCAAACTACCCTCTTGTATGATTTTACTCTAAGATAACATAACTTCCTAAAGTTTACGAGTGCATTATCACTTTTGTTTGACTTAACACACTTAGTCAAACTATCAATCCATTGATCTGATCAATCAACATTAGGCTTGGTTTTCTTCAAAATCCTAAAACTGAGCACTAATATCATCATTGCATATCACATCCAAATTGTCAAAATCATGCAAAAATTTCAAAAACATTCCAAAAAACCATCAAAAATCCAAAAACATTCAAAAAATCATCAAAAAAATCTCAAAAACATGTCGAAATATTAGAAAATCTTTAAAAAATTCATCATTGAGTCTTGTCAGTCTTTCACCTTGTCCAAACTATGTTGTCTCTGAGCTTGAACGTAGGAAAGGTTGAGATTTGATCATCCCCCGAGATATTTAGGCCAGTCCTTAGGCATCCGTCGCATTGGCAATCCATTTGTCCATCCATCTTTTCATTGAGTCGAGTATGTTTTTGACCAAACTACGTCATATCTGAACTTAAATGTAGGCAAGGCCATCCTTGATCAGACCTTGAGACACAAAACCCAAAAACATTAGAAAATCCGAAAATCAAAACAACCTCAAAACATTTCAAAATATCAAAAATAGCCTCAAAACATCTGAAAACCCAAAATGGTGCATCCATTTCATTTTGCTTTCACCCGTGAATTTTATCACTCATAATAAAATCAATCATCACCTTCACCCTTGGTAGGTTAGTCAGAAGCAAGTCTAGCAGGTTCCAAAGTGAACACCTAATCATCAGAGTCTTAAGCCTAAGTTAGTAAGCAAGCAAGTTGGTCAACTGGGAGTATCAATAGCTTATCATCAAATCAATCTCATCAAAACCCTGATCACAACATGTCCTAGGAATCTAAGCTTCTGGCGATGGACATCAGCATCAAGTAACCCTATAGTTTAGTGTGACTAGCGGTACAAAGAAAATTATCTTGTTTGTTTACTTTATCCTGGTCCTTTTGGACTTATCTTATTTTGTGCTCATTCCAAGGACCTCTCGATGATGCCTAAACAAAACAAGTTTAGAGAGAAAGGAATGGGGCAATGATCATTATATTTTTATCAGTTGTGCTTGTTGGATATACTTGTAAAATAACTTCTTCATGCATACTTTTTTTTGTTTATAGAAAGGATGTTCTAGGTATCTTGTTGACCACATAAGAAGGCTTGCCTTTTTTATGTTTTGGCCTGAGATGTCTAGAATATCTAAACTGCATTTTGAATAGAAAACAATAAACCATCCAAGCAATTACAATAAATGATTGTTGCTTTATATGCTAGATTGACTAAAAGTGTCAAAAAAAGAAATTTCATATTTATTTTCAACTGTCAATGCATTGGCCAATAAGTGTGCCATGAATAATCATAAAGAAACTAGATCAAATTGTTTAGGAAGTGAAAAAGCTATACTAGCAAACATGCTTTCACCACATGTACTAGAAAATGTAGCCACTCTACAAAGTCCAAGTGTTCCAAAATGCATTTGTTGTTGTGTGACAAATGTTTTCCAAATTGTAATATGTGTTTTGTAATTGTGGTATGATATGTTTGACATGATCGTATGTATTTAGTCATGAGAAAATAAGCTCATAGTAGCCAGTAGTAGGAGTTGTATGGTGGAAAAGAATTAATATTGCAAGATTACATGCATCCTTGTTGAAATGTAATTTTTTTTTTATATATTAAAGACAAAATGCATATTGGTATGTTTAGCCAATATGTTATCCACTTTAGATAGAATGCATCATCCTAAAGCCTAGTTTCACCACTATTGTTGATTTCTATGGCTGAGAGCCTCATTCTTTGTAGATATGTGTTTTTGTCATGTACATTATTCCAATTTTTTAGTATTGTTGGGTGCAAGTCAATATCATAGGAGCATAAAGCTATAGGACAATTATTGTGAAGACAATTTAAGAAATGATACATGAAACTATTGCATAGTTTTTTTGATGTATAATCGAAATGAAGCAAAACATGTACTGTGTGAAATAGGAAATCACCAACTTTGTAATTGAATGAATCAATTTGAAAACAATGTACATAGTGCAAAGCTTCATCAATTGATGTGAAAGGTGCATTCACACATGGTTTGTAGGTTTCTACTATAATTGTCTGTTGTGATAGTTTTTGTCTTTTAATATGATTGTTTGTAACCATATTAGTAGATTTCATCTGGAAGGATAAAATATATGAATTGTATTGATACTACTTAGTACAATAATAACTATAAAAGAATGTGTGAAGCTTGAAATATTCAATACATACAAAGAAGAATTGAAGAGTCAATTACTCACTGTGATCAATAACAATGAAAAATTCCTAACTATAGTTATTTCCACTATTGTACGATAACAATACTACAATGCAACAAAAAATTCTTAATATCAATTCACATGGATAAAATGAAACTTGTTTTAGGACTATTGAGTAGGGTAGTAGGTATTTGAAAACAAGAAAAAGAGAAAAAAGCATGATTATGTATTACTCACATTGATCAACAACAATGAAAAATGTAGCATAATATCACATAATTGGAAATCCTATCTAGTCAAAAATCTACAAAAAAAACCTAAATAAATTGAGTAGTGGGAAATTAATTCAGCAAAAGCAAGAAAAATAAGCGTAAGCAAATAAATCAATCAATTTTGGTAGTAATCTTGTTATACTTTTCAAATCCATGTATAGTTTGAGCCTAGATACATATATGTGTACAAACAAACATATATATATATATATATATATATGTATATACATATATGTATTTACAGATTGATAGTTCATATTAGTTTTCTTAGAAGTTCCAAGATTGCAATTTCATTAATACATATATGTATATACATGTATATATATATACATGTATATACATATATATATACATAGACACATACATAAATATACATATATGTATTAATGAAATTGCAATATTGGAACTTCTAAGAAAACTAATATGAACTATCAATCTGTAAACAACATAAAATTTGCCAAATAGAAGGGTATTATGCTTTATCTATTTGGTCCAAAAACCAAATGGACAATGTGCAACATCCAAGAACAAAAGATTATTATGCCATGTCTATGTTTTGTTGGAAGGGAAACTACAAAATGCAATATGCAAGAAAATTTTGTGGTGGGTGATCCCACAATACTGGTTTATAATTTTTGGCCCATCTGGACATTGAACTAAATTTTTCTAACTAAATCTTCACTTTCGGAAACCTATAGCGACTAAACCATGAGGAATTTGAAGATGATGTAAACTAGTGATTTGTGAAATTTTGTTTTTAGATTCCAAATATATTTTTTTCATTTTTTTGGAATTAGATTGCACTTCTTTTTCCATCTCCTTCTTAAACTAATTTTTTTCTGTAAACACTGTTTTTAAGGAGTGATGGTCACCATATAACACATAATTTTTTTTCCATGAAGGATAAAATTCTATTTTTTTTGAATTTAGATTTGTAACTATGATATCTAGTGCTTCCAGTTGGTTTCATAGTGTTTTATTGAATATTTTTTCCTTAATCAAGTTTCAAAGTCAAATAGGTTACAATTCAGACATAAGTAGACCATATAACACAATGTTTTTTGTATAATATTCATTTTTTTCAAATGTGCAGAACATAGAGCTTGATTTTATGTGAAAAACCTACATTCAGAAGAAATTAAAAATAAATATAATAATAAAATTAAATTTATTTAAAATTACACTTTTTGGGAAGCTTATAATAAGGACTACATACTTACAAAAAAAAAAAATTCAAATGAATTCATTTGATCCCCCAAAATGTGAATCAAAAGTGGTTTTTTAGCAACATTTTAATAGGTGTAAAGGAGACTCCATTATAGGTATGGTTTAAAAATAGCGGGGTTTTATCCAAAGGGGTTTGATTTGAGGTGGTTTGATCAAACCATATTCAATTGTAATCCTTAAAATGGAACTTTTTAAGGGTTGAATCATTATATTTTCTAAAAATATGTGATTCAACAAAAATCAGAATCTGCCAAAAATTTTAAACCAACATTGTGGGACCGCCTTTCTCTCAAGTCCTAATGAGAAACAACATTGCAATATCCAAGGAAATTAAAGTATCTCAACATCTAATTAGCAATAGTGTTTGAAGGTCCATGAAAACTATGCTTTACCAAAAATTTTCATTAAAATTGTATTTACAAAATTATAGTTTTACTTGATACGATTAAAAACATCAGCATAGATTTTCAATACATGCTTTTGTTTCTGATTGCTAGTAACTCGAATAGAGTAGCAGTGACCAACATAGATTCCTAGATAACCACATAGGTTTTGAATTTTGTGAAGCTATCCAATTTCTATAGTCTCTACTTTTTGACTGTGAACACCGTCTTGCCAAAGGTTTCTTCTTTATCACATTTGATTCCTGTAGCAAAACAAGGTCCATTAAAAATTATTGGAAGCATGTTGTCAAGTCCTTTTATGTATAATTACAAATATAAGTGAAATTTTCATTGAAATATGCAATTACCAACTGTACAAAATATCTTTGTTGAATGACACTATAATAATATAGAAGAAAAACATAACAATAGTGGATAAAGTACAAAGAAGGAGAAGCCAAAAAAACAAAAAATAATATAGTTGAAAAGAATAGCATGGGAAAATAGGCTTGATGCCTGACTATTGTGTGGCCAAAAAGTGTAGACTTTGACACTTTTCTTTCATTTGGACCTTTTCCTGTGGATTTTGGACCATTTTCAACTACTTTTTACCTCTTTCCAAGCCTTGTGCCAAAGTATTTTAAGGTGTTGTAAAACATTTTCATGCTTTCCTAGGATTTTCATCACTCAATCAACCCTTTATTATTCTATAATAACCCCTTAATACACATACAAGTCCTATCTTAGTGAGTTTTCATGAGACAATACCGAAAAACACTAATAATAATACTTTAATCCCCAAAATTCAATAAAACTTTCCTAGGTGGACTAGGTCACCACCTTGGGTGACCTAGTCCCATGTGGCATAAATTTCAATTTTAACTTAAGTTTCTTTTAGTTGTTTTTCTCTAAAACCCTAAGGTCAGCCTATATGATTATATTTTGGGAAAATTAGGGCATAAATTGTATAAATAAGCCTCAAAACCCTAATTTCTCAATTAGAGACCCTCATTCTTCTCAACTCACACTCTTCTCACCTCTCATCTCTCCTTCTCAAGCAAGCTAGGGTTTCTACATTCTAGGTCAATAAGACATCTTACTGAAGCATGCAAGGGATAAACCTCCATTGCTGCAACTCAAGATCAATCATCATGGCAAGGTATTGAATCCATAATTCTATGTTTCATGCTTTATTATCTTTTCTATTCATTTTATTTAATTATCTACAAAGGGGTTTGACCAAGGCAAAGCTTTTTACTCTAACAGTCAACATTTATTCTTCCTTCTTTATGTGTTTGCAGATTTCGGTATTCTACTAGTGGAAGATCTTCGAATAAGTTGTCCAAGCTCTTTAAGGTTGAAGAAACCCTAGTTGAAGCTTGAAGGACCTTCATAGATCATAATCTTCATTTTCTAGACCGGAGACCTAGAGGAACAAAAAAACCAAATCAAAGGCCTCAAATCCCATCTTTCGGTTCATAGAAATTCAGAAGAGGACTAGGTTGCCACTTTGGGTGACCTAGTCCCACTGAAGCTATTTTATAGAAATCTTGGTATATCCAGATACCCTTTTGGCTGAAACAGGCTCCAGACCAGTTTTCCAAAAATTTCTCGAAGAAGGACGAGGCCGCCCCACTTGGCACAAGTGTCCCTTTTGGCTCCAACATCAAATTCCGCAGCATTTCCAACCCCTACAAGATTGAAAGTGCACACCTCTTTTACCTCTAACCTTCTGTTTTAGTTTAGTGTATATTTCTTAGGTCATTTGTACATGTTTGCATATCATTGTGTGTTTTCTAGAACTTTGTATTTCAATAGCTTGGAATTTAAAAAATCATTCTATTTTTAATTTATTACATTTAGTAGACATTCAATCACACACATTCACAACCCCCAATCAGCCCCTCTTTGAATGAACACCAAAAAAAATATCATTAGGTGAAAGAGAGTCATTTCCTAATGAAGAGCTCCTAGGTGAAAAACCCCAGGGGCCCAGTTGGGGAATCCTCTTTCCCTTCTTAGCATATGTTTTTGGTGGTTCAACTATAACTATAATCTAGTAGATTTTATATATTTAACTAGAATAGTTTTCTTGCAAGAAAAATAGGCTATGATTATAGAAAATAGGAATAAAAAATAGAGTGAACTTGAAAATTTAGACAATAGCACATGTTATAAACTTGATCTCCTATATTCTTATGTACATAGAAAATGGTTTGAGTAACAACCGCCACCCGAGAAGAACAAGGCACCTATCAATATTAATAAAAAATAAAAAATCTATATAAAAATGCATTCTAATTTCCAGTGCTTAACATTAGAAACTGTTTAGGACAAGGCATGTGAAAAACTATGAACAATTCCATTGATCCACATAAATATTTGTAGTGAAGACATGTGTATAGAAACAGAATATTAGTAATGCATAAGCCTATCACAATTTTCTATGTAGAAATGAGGTTTTAGCTATATTTTATGGGATTATTTTCTCCATAGAAAATTTTGGTCCTTTTTTTGTAATTTTCTCATTGCATGTTGGTTGTTTTCCTCATGCTTTTGTATAATGTTTTTCATTCGTTGATGCCTATTAGTGTGTGCACTAATTTTTTGAGCTGAATTTTGCCTATTAAAATGGTTCTTCATAAATCATGCCAGTAAAATATATACATCGCTATTCTAATGTTTTGGGGATTAATTTATTAAAATAAAATTATTGTTTTTTTTGTAATTTCCTCATTGGCTATAGGTATTTTCATCTTGGTTTTTTCATTTTCTAATTTATTTAATTATTATATTATAACAAAATTTTCTATTATAAATATTTCATCAATTTTTTTGGTATAGTCATGTCTTCGTATCCACTATTTCTGGCGATGCATGGTGTTTTAAGTAGTACATTTTTATTTACTATTTGTGATTTTTCATTTATTGTGAGTAGACTAAAGTATAGATGTCATTAGTGGCTTATGGTGTGAAGTTTTAAGTATACTGAGCAAAGTATTATTTGTGTTATTTATTCATTTGCTCAAATTGCATGCATGATGCACATGAATCAAACCATCAATGGTAAATCAGACATATCTTGAATAGATAGACATCCTTCAATGTCTATCACTATTTCATGAATACATAATTAATTTTGATTGGAAAAATACAAAACGATGGAAAAAACATCAAAACCCAATGACGAAATCGTAAAAAAAAAGATTAGTGCATAAGATTACTGATTGATAAGGAACAATAGAGATTAAACCATTATAAAAATAAAAGAAATGATTGAGAGGGTGAAATATGTGTCTATTAAGAGGATTTATGTCTATTGTATTGGAAGAAAAAATTGAGCCATTTGTAAGTTCCTATATCTTTTACAATGTCATTTTATAGTTTTTTACATCTTTCTGTTTTATGGGTCAATGTCTATTGTTTGATCATTTGTGCATTTTTTAGGTTAATTCCTTTTCTTCCCTATATTTGAGTGCTTTTATGGATTAGTCTCTATTCTTTACTAGAAGAATTAACACCATAATTCATTGATGCCATATTCTCCACTAACCATGATAAAGAGTGGAAGTAATCTTTTGTGTTCACGCTTTCATTCCAAGTAAATGTAAATGATAATAAGGCCCACATTAGTAGAAAATATGTCCATATGAAATAATTTTGTCAATTGGAAATGTTTTAAATCTAATTTAAATTTTTCATAGCTTTCTAATGTTTTTTTATATAGTTCATGTCCTAGCACCGAATTTCCATGTCAATGTGTGGTGTTTTAACAAGGACATTTCGCATTCCCTAGTCACTAATTTTCATTTATTGTCAGTGGATTGAAGTGCAATTGAAATTAATAGATTTTTGTGTCAATTTTTAGGAATATTGAGCAAAGGATTATTTTGTGTCATCTAATCAGTTCCATAAATTATTTAATGACAATGAAATATATTAAAAATGAAGGCATTTGTAATTTCCAATATCTTTTACATTCTCTTTTCTGTGTTGTCTAATCATTTGCTCAGATTTTTTGATGAGAGTTAAACATATTTCTCATGAGTTTGAAAGTTACTATATCTTTTACATTGTCATTTCATATTTTTTATCTCCCTCTAATAGGTTAATCTTTGTTGATCCTTATCATTGCATGCTTGTATCAGTTGATGTATGTTGTCCATTTAAAGACGTTACACCATAATTCATAAATGTTGAGTTCTCTGTTGACCATAATTAACAATGTAATGAATCTATTTTCTGCTATGCATGCATGCCAACCACAATGCAATTTATGAAATAAAAATTAGTTCTAGATAAATGAAAAATTTGTCATTGTAAAATCTGTAATGTTTCATCAATATGCAATGTTTTTTCGTTGGGGACATCCAATTCTTCTTTAAGATTAGATTTGTAATCTTCTATCTTTTCTCTTCATTTCATTCACTAGGAATGAAACTAATCTTTTCTCTACATGCATGTATATGAGCTACATTTCAATTTATCAAATGAAAATGAAAATTAGGTCTAAATAAAGGAAAAATGTCTCAATATAAAATTATTTTATCAATCGATAATGTTTTTGTATATTTTTTGTTGTTGTCTGCATTTTACGGGTTAACTTCTATTCTTCACTATCTTTGACTTCTTTTACGGGTTAGTCTCTCTTGTTTAGTTAAATACTTAAACCCATAATTCATTAATTTTGAATTCTCTGTTGGCCATGATTAAGAATGGAAGTAAGTGTCTCTATGCATGCATGCATGCCAACTACACTTCAATATATTAGATGAAAATGAGAGTTGTTCCTATTGGAAATATAGTTATGCATTTGTATGAGTCGAAGGATTTTATTAGAGACATTAAGCCATAAAAAATTCAACAATAGCGAAGAACAAAATTATTAAGAAAACAAGATTTGTGTTTATTGGAAGCTAAAAAGGATGGATTTGTAAGTTGCTATATCTTTTACACCGTCATTCTATATTTTACTTCTATGTCATGTAATAGTTTTTATGGATTAATGTTTGTTGCTTAGTTAAAAAATTAACATCATAATCCATTATTTTCAACTTTTGTGTTAGTGGACACTAACAATGAAACTATTTTTTTTTGTGTCAATATTCATGCCAACTACACTTAAATCTATCAAATGAAAATTAGTTCCAAATAACTGAAAAATATGATGATGTAAAATTTGTGTCTATTGAGATGATTTATAACTATCCTATTTGTATGTATACTATAAAAATATCTTTGCATCATTTTGAAGCACTTGTGTTGTTTTAACCATGTTTTGGGTGTCACAATGGTTTTTCATAATTTTCTCATGGTGTTTCTAACCATTATTAATATGAAGACCAATGTTTTCTACACACTATTACCTATTGATATATTCAGTGGAAACCATGGCACTAAAAATTATCCTATGGTTTTTGGCATTATTTTATTAAAGGGGAGTTTAGGCTATTTTTTTTGAAAATTTTCCATTCAATCCAAATTAATTGTATGTCCATGAAACAAGAAAAGTCATTGAAACATGTCTACTTATTCAAGATATACCTAATGCTGTATTTATTTCTTTATCCATTGACATCATGCACATGTTCGAGAAATCACTGTGGATATCTATGGTGGGTTAGTCACATTGTTGATAGTAGTTGACATGTCTCATTGGAAGTTATAATGCATGCTTACATAGATTTTATTTACTATTATTATTGATAGGTGCCTTCACAATAGAAGAAATAGATTACTGCTATAAGGAAATCAATAGATGTAGCTAGAAAACTGATGTAGGAGCATCTAGTGGTGTAAGGGAAATCCTACATCACCCAAAAATATATTTACTTTCATTTAGCTTTTTGTAGATGTTGTTGCATTTCTGGATACCCTTTTTGTCGAAGAAGAAGTTCTAACTTTGAAAACTTCTTTTTTGCTTTTTCTTCTGAACTGCTATTTTTAGCATGTGTGAATTGGAAGGTGTGAGGAGACAAAAATTTATGGGAAGCTTCAGAACATTAAAATAAACACTTTGGTGAAAGAATCAGATCAAGATCATTCTCGGTTCAAAATTTATTCAAGTTTCAATTTCTACTTTTTGCCTTATAAAATCTTCAGAGCTAATTTTGAGGTACGTAAAGGGTCTGGATGGGCCCGAAAATTGGTGGAAAACGAAAGTGGTAAGTAGATCTTAAGTTAGGGCTTCCGGAAGTTGGTGCATTATTAGAATGTTGTTTTTGGCTCCAAAGGGAGAATTGGGCTATTTATGGGGTAGTTTTTGATTTTTGTGATTTTTTTTTGGGGGAAAGAACGCATTTGGCGAAAAGGGGAATTTCTGTAGTGTCTTTTTGTAATTTGCATGTATTGTAGAACTCAAGGACTTGAGATCCTTTGCATGTAAGATTTTCATATTTAGAATAATAATATTATTTTGTGATTGTGTGTGTGATTTTCTATGTCTCGGGTTGTACCCTCATCAAAAACTCAAAAATCACTTAAAGTAAAAAGGATTTTGATGCTTGTGATTCTAGTTACCTATTTTAGATGTAGTTTTCCAATATTTCGAGAAGCAACACCAATGTCCAGATTCATGTGAGAAGGGGAAATATATCCCATAGTATATAGAACTATTATAACTATGACTATAAAAGAAGGAATAGTTTCCAGCCACTCACCGAAAACCAACCAAGATTAAAATAAAAGTTGAAAGATTCTTTACTAAACTTCACATAGATCACATCAAATTCATTAGAGAACATCTAACAAGGACATGTCCATAATATATAATAAATATGAATTGTGTTAAAATCAAGGAATATAATCCCAAATAAAGTTAAATTTTAATCCGTACATTCAAAAAAGTATATTTAGTCTCACTAGATAGAATATAGATTTGTAATACTATATCCATAATCTTGTAAAATCATAAGAAGACTAAATGAGAAAAAATGTGAAAAGTCGCTGCATTGTTCATTCTAGCTTTAATCTTAGAATGTCCATACTTCACATGATTTAGGGAACATTTAAAAATTAATGTATAAGTCAAAATAATTAAAATGTTACTCACATGTTACTTGAAATTTTCAATTCTTATCTCTACTTCCTCACTAGCGGACATTGTCATAGATGTCACTGTCGAAAAAGCTAAGCTTCAAGCACATACAAGTTATTTGAAAAAACTGAAATGAAGTATTTTACATACTTAGTGTGGATGTAATCACTAAAGCTATTAGAATAGTTAGTATGTTGTAAATATTATGTTATGTTTCTTACACATCTCATGCCATAGTATTCACAAATGTATAAACTAGCTCAGAGCATACCTCTCCACATTGTTGTAGTAGTATATTGATTTCTATAACAAAGGTAATATACCAGAAATAAACATTTGACATAGATTCCTACAAAATCGACGACCACTGGAAAACACACTACGCCATGCTTCTAAATAAAAGGGTGTTGAACATTGCACATTTATTTGACATGTGGTTATATACAATATACATTCTACACCAATTTTATCTGACAAATTCTGAAACTATTTTCCTTCTAGTTTCTTTGTGTCAATGACTAATACTATTCAATTTTTTTTCCACACACATATGCAAAAATAATAGGTTCATTATTTTTCCCATACACACACACACATATATGTACATATACATACACACACACATATACATACATACATACATACATACATATATATATATATATGTATACATACATATATATGGAAATATACTTATATATATACATTCATATATATATATATATATATATATATATATATGTTATAAAAAACAAAAAGAATATTTTTCTTGATAGACTCAAAACTCAATAGCATAATCCAATAATGGTGTATGTATTTGAATCTATTCACAATAAATAAAAAATCAGATCTTAATAAATGAAAAATGCAAAACACACACATGTATATAAACACATATGTATACATACATACATATATATACATATATATATGTACATACATACATACATATAGATATATATACATATATATATGTATAAACATATATATTTGTATATGTACATATATATATATATGTATACATACTTATATATATATACACACAGATATGTATATGTATGTGTATACATATATATATACAAACAACATCCTTTTTTCTTGATAGCTATAAAACTTAATACCATAATCCATTAACGACAACTGTACTTGAATCTATTTAACATTAAGTGAAAATTAGGTTAAAATAGATACAAAATGTGATCATACACATGAAGCATGCATGATACTATTTACAATGCCACATGTCTACATACAAATTTGCAACAATGACACGTGTATAGAAAGAAATAATTAGAAAATGATGAATTTTTTTCTTCCATTGCTCCCAATAATAAATTGCAATTGTGAAAATACAAAAAAGAAAATAAAACATCAATTCTCAATGTGAAAATGGCTAAAACAAAAACACAAACTTCATTTTAATAGTTTCAAATAGACATATTTGAAAAAAGTGTTATCTGTACAAGATATCCATGACATACATGGATCAAAACATCAATGGTATATCAAATATATCATGTACAGATAGACATATTTCAATGTCTATCACTATTTCATGTACACACAATTAATTTGGATTAAAAAATACAAATTACAAAAAAATAGCATAAGCTGCATTTTAAGACTTCCAACATCAAAAAATCCATGGTACATCAAACCCTCAATAGAACATCAAAATCGAATGAGAAAATTGCAAAAATAGGGATCAACCGATAAAAACACTCATCGATAAGGAACACCAAAGATTGAATCATTGTAGAAATGTAAAAACTATGAAATCACAGTGTAAAATACATAGGAACTTACAAGCGCCTCCTTTTTCACTCCCAACATGATAGATACAAACACTCTCAATAGACAGAGATATCACCCTCATCAAACAATCTAAGAAAATGAACTCTTGTTGACATGCATGCATGACAAACCAAAAATTAGTTGCATTGCTAATGGTCACCAATAAAGAATTTGACATTTATGAATTATGATGTTAAGTCTTTAATTGAATAATAGACATGAACCTATTAAAGAATTCAATGATAAGGAACCATAGAGATTAACCCATCAGAGGGACATTAAAAAATATGAAATGACAGTGTAAAAGATATAGGAACTTTCAAACATGTTATTTTTTGACAATTTTTTTGATGAGGATCAAATATATGCCTGTAAGAACAACATAGATTAACCCATTAGAGGGACATAAAAAATATGAAATGACAGTGTAAAAGATAAAATAACTTCCAAATGTTTCCTTTTTTGACAGATTGATTGATGAGGGTCAAATCTATGCCTCTTGACAGCCGTAAAAATTAACACAAGAATCCATTAATCAATGAAATTAGGCACTAAAAAATGATAAATGTCCTCATTAGAATGGAACACATAGACATAAAAATTTGGTATATTAAAAAACATTACAAACCCATGCAATATTTCCAACATGAAAAAAACATTTGCAATCAATGAACTAATTTTATATCAAGGAATTTTGCACCTATTTAGATCTGATTCGCATTTTCATTAAATAGATTGAATTACAACTACCATGCATGTTTGCGGAGAAAATATTAGTTCCAATCTTAATCATGACCAATGGAGAAGTTGACATTAATGAATTATGGTGTTAAGTCTATAACTTAAAAATAGAGGCTAACACATAAAAGCACTCAAAATATAGAGAACAACAAACAATAAACATTAACCCATAAAATGTAGAGATATTGAAAACTATAAAATGCGACTATAAAAGATATGGGAACTTACAAACGCCTCATTTTTCACTTCCAATACAATATTCACAAACCCTCTCAACAAACTTAGATCTCGCCCTCATCAAACAATGGGAGCAAATGAATAAACAATGCAAATAATCCATATTACGAATTAATGAAAGGATTTATACCAAGACATTTTGCACTTATGTAGACTTAATTTTCACTTTCATTAAATAGACTCAAGTGTAGTTGGCAAGTATACATGTAGAGAAAACATTACTTCCATTCCTAATTGTGACCAACATGGAAGTCAACACCAATGAATTATAGTGTTAAGTCTTTATCTCAACAATAGAGACCAAACCATAAAACTACTCATAAATAGGGAAGAGTAGGCATTAACCCATAAAATGCAGAGAACAACAAACAATGGACATTAAAACATAAAATGCAAAGATGTAAAAAACTATAAAATGACATTCTAAAACACATAGGAACTTACAAATGGCTTGTTTCTTGCTTCTGACATGATAAACATAACCCCTGTCAGTAGGTACAGATTTCACCCTCTTCAAACAATCCAAGAAAATGAGTAAACAACACAAATAGACACAAAAAACCCACACAAATGAACAAACAACACAAATAATAATTTGCTTGACAGACTTAAAAATTCACACCATAAGCGATTAACAATGCATGCACTTTAGTCTATTCACAATAAATTAACAAAAAATAAATGAAAACACACTCATTAAAACACCACCTGTCCATAGAAACACTGAGTGTAAAGAGATGACCATATCAAAGAATATTACAAACCCATGAAATATTTCTAATATGAATAATTATCATTTTCATCTAATAGATTGAAGTAGAACTAGCATGCATGCATGAAGAGAAATAATTAATTCCATTCTTAATCATGGCCAATAGAGAAATCAACATTAATGAATTATGGTGTTAAGTCTTTAACTCAACAATAGACACTAACCCATAAAAGTAGTCAAGGATAGTGAAGAATAGACATTAACACATAAAATGCAGACAACAACAAACAATAGATATTAACCCATAAAATGCAAAGTTGTAAACAAATATAAAATAAAACTGTAAAAGACATAAAAACTTACAAATGCCTCATTTTTTGCTTCTAATATGATAGACATAAACCCTCTCAATAAACACGAATTTAATGATTTTATACGTGAACATTTTTCACTTACTTAGACCTAATTTTTATTTTTTCAAGTGCAGTTTGCATGCATGCATGCAGAGAAAATATTACTTCCATTCTTAATCATGACCAACACATAAGTCAACACTAATAAATTATGGTGTTCAGTCTTTAACTCAACAAGAGAGACTAACCCTTAAATGCACTCAAAAATAGCAAACAATAGGCATTAACCCATAAAATGTAGAGATTCAAAAAACTATAAAATGACACTATAAAAGATATAAGAACTTACAAATGCCTTGTTTTTAAATTCCAAAATGCTAGACATAAACCCTCTCAAAGAGCATCGATTTCAATCTCATCGAACAATCCAAGAAAATGGAAAATGAAAGTGTAAAAGATACAAGAACTTGCAAATGCCACTTTTCTGATATACATAAAACTTCATACCATAAGATACTAATGACGCTTGCATTTCACTCTACTCACAATAAATGAAAATTCACAAATGGTAAATGCAAATGCATTGCTTAAAAAACCACACATCACCAGAAAAAGTGGGTTTTGTGTACGTTAGAATATGTAAATCAAATTGAATCTAAACTAATACACCAATAAAGCATTAGATTGAAAAAATTAAATTAAAGAAAGTAAATGCAAACTCTAAACCACAGTTTCTTCACATTCATCCCATTGTCCTCTATCTCCAAGGATTCATTTCAAGATGCTTGATCTCAGTTGTTTAAAACAACAGCTTGTAGAATGACAACTTGAGAGAATGAGATTATTAAAAATGCATATGCATTGCTACAAGATTAAGTTATGAATGCTATGAATGCTAAGATGCGACTATAGTAACTATGCATGAAAATATGAGATTCGAGGTTTTTTTCTCACTCATAAGAGGGTTGTGTTTATAGATTTTTGAAGGTAGGAATTCGATTGGCCAAGATCGACGGTTGAGTTCAAACCTGTTGAAATGGACGGTGAGAGATCGAGAATTCGAAAAAGAGGTGGAATTCTTAGAGACAGATGGAAAATGAAGAGACAAATTGAAAGGTGTCTCTCATAATTAAATAATTAAATATTTAATTATGTGTGAGAGAAATGAAAAGGCTTTAATTAAATATTGCAAATATTTAATTATGTGAGAAAAGAAAAAACTTTTTAATTAAATATTAAGAATATTTAATTTTGTGGGAAGAGTGGGAAATTTAGAAAATGGATTAATTAAATATTGAAAGTATTTAATTAAATGTGGAATGAAGAATATCATTTAAATATAGAATTTAAACTTGTGATAATTAATGTAAATAAATTTTAAAATCTATTTAATTAATTAAGAGGAATGTAGCATTAATTAAATAAACTTTATTTATTTAATTAAATTAGAAGAATTAGAAAATGAATAATATAAATAAATAATTAAATTTATTTATATGTAGATGACTTAAGAATATTAATTAAATAATTCATATTTAATTAATTAATAGGTTCGATTAACAAAGACCATTTTTAGATGTATACATTTTTCCCCTCTTTGAAGTGATGTGTTTTATGCATTGCTTCAAAGAATTTGCCCCCGACTTTGAAAAAATTACTGATGATGCTATATGCCCCCTCGAGAGATAAATTGCATGATGAGAATGATTATAAGATTGATTTGAAAGATTTTCAGATGATTTCGGAGAAAATTCGGCGATTTAACTGTCAAAATAACACTTTACACAGTAATTAATGCTATTTTTACCCCTTTAAAAGGTGAAAAAGGTGAAAAGTCACTTTCATTTGAATTGTAACCTTTGAGGAATTTTGGAGCTCTAAGAGAGATATTAGTAATGTCGATCCCGTATGAGTGCCATAGATTTGAGTGAGGTCGCCGTCATTAGAGACCACTTGCTTATGGACCTCTGGTAAGTCGATCCAAACCTCTCCATCAAATTTTTAATGATTTTTGGATGCTTTTTTGAATATTTTGAATTTTTTAAATTTTGTTTTAGCGCATACGATAGGTCTTTTAGCACATATGGTAGATAATTCAGCGCCTCCAAAGTGGTGCATAGGTGCAAAATAGTCGTGCATAGAATAGATCAAATGGTGCATCCATGACGTTTGTTTGTGGAGGATGATAGATTAGCGCATAGATAGACTATTTTAGCGCATCTGATTGATAAAATAGTGCATTCATGAAACTGTGCATCCATAGACTGTTTTAGCGCATCCATGGAATAAAGTTACGCATCCATGATTTTAGTGCATCGATTGACTGTTTTGGCATCTTCAATTGATAAAATAGCGCATTCATGAAATCGTGCATCCATAGACTGTTTTGGTGCATCCATGGATTTTTGCTAAATTTCAATTTTTAGAAGAACAATTGATGCATGCTTGACGATTGTTGCTAGATTAGACAACATATTTTATTCTTTTGAATATCATCAATGATTTAGATTTGATAAATTTGTCTTCGTACTTGAAGAACAAATAGGTCTAATACATTTGCTTGCATACGATATGAAAACAAATAGAAATGATAGACTTGCTTTCCTGATTGAAATTCAAATAGATAGATGTTGAGTCACGATGACTATTATATTTGTTTACATGCGATATGAAAAACAAATAGTATTGATAGATTTGCTTTCCTGTTTGAAAGTCAAATTGAGTCATGATGATTGTTAAATTTGTTTCCATGTGATATGAAAAACAAATTGATGTGAACTTGTTTGATGTACTAATTGATTGATGATATCCATTGCTAATTGATTTGCATGCTTGCTTGATGATTTTGTAAAGCAAAAATTTAACCTCCTCCAGATCAGAGAGAGATTTCTGCAGACATGGGAGATGATTCCCCGACTGTCTCATGAGGATTTGGGAGTGATAGACCAGTGTGGGCTGAGAGCTCTATTGTGTATCTTGCAGTAATGGATCAATAGGGCTCTATTGACTGCCTTAGCAGAGTGGTGGCACAATGAGCATAACACCTTCCACTTGCCGATAGGAGAGATCACAGTGACCTTGGAGGATATTTACAACATTTTGGGTATTCCTGTGGTTGGAGAGCTTATGATTTATGATCACAAGGAGATTGGAGGGACAGATGCCTTGAGACGGGTCTTCTAGGATCCTCATGTCTACAGATATGAGCTTCCTTGGAAGGAGATGACAGAGAGATATGCCCCACTGCCTTCGGTTTTAGTAGGGATGATCGGTTGTTTCCTTTGTCCTGATCGTAGGGCAAAGGGACTATCAGTTGGGTGGGGTAGGATCTTGGAGGACATGCTTCTCCATCGCACCAGATATGCATGGGGGTCATGCATGCTTGCCCATCTTTACCATGACCTCCATCAATTCGTGTACACAGATGGGAAGAGTCTTTCCTGCGGGGTGACTCTTTTATAGTTATTCACATGGGAGCACTTTGTGATTACACACCCCATTGTCAAGAGAGATCGCCCCATTGGATTTCCATATGCTTATGCGTATATAGGGCCCCTTGTCCAGCCGAGGCTGGGAAAATTGGAGTACTGGTGGCGGGTACTTGATGATTTGGATACAGTCATCTAGTGACTATATGTGGACTGTGACCCATGGCAGGCAGACAACATAGAACTACCATATGTGATGAGGTCCAAATACTTGAGTGGATGCACCCCATTCATCATTGAGCGATTTATGGGTTAGAGTGTTCTGAGGTAGTTTGGATGGGTATAGATGATGCCATAGGGGGCAACACACTATGCTAGGCATCAAGGGGATGTACCAAAGTGGGGGCCAATTTTGACCATTGAGGCAGCTAGAGAGGAGTACTTTGAGCTACAACCAAAGGATTGGACTATACGGCCAGAGGTCATAGATGCAAGAATGAAAAATGACTATGTTGCATATTTCTACACACATCCCTTTCCTAGATTTACTAGTCCAGATGAGCCTGCCCCATTGATGGGAGGTCAAGTTATTCAGGTAGGGCGACAACAGCCACAAGGACATCTAGTAGCAGGGTAGCCATAGGGTCAGGGATAGGTACAGGCAGAGCAAGCTCTAGATATCGGTGGTGTGGCCATGGATGTGGATGATGAGAGCTCCGAGCATGAGGAGATGGATGAGGAGTCAGATAACTTAGATAGTGGGGATGATGGGGATGGCAGGGGTGGTGGGAGGCAGAGATTATTCTTTGATATTCCCTTCAGGATGAGGCCACAAACATCCAGAGTGGTAGGTCAGGCTAGCACTTCAGTGCCACAGATCACTATCAGAGCTCCGTCACAAGGAAAAGTGGATGCTTTGCAGGTGGAGGTTCAGACTCTTAGGAGTCAACTAGCATAGGCATAGGTGAACATTAGTTAGCTGTAGGGATAGATAGCACAACTTCCACCTCCTGAACCACAGATAGCTCAGCTCACAACCGAGAGAGACAACTTCCGAGAACAGTGCATACAAGTCGAGGGGGTAGCTGAGAGACTGCTAAGATCAGTGGAGAGCACCTCTATTAGAGAGGTTGTGGAAGAGGGGATAAAGACTACTCAAGAGTCTGAGTATTATTCGATGTGATATTTTGAGGCAGTGCCACCTGAGCGGTGGATAGCTTTTACCTAGTCAGGTACTCGGACTTGGACTCACTCACATAGTCACTCCAGGAGTGCGACTAGGAGTGTGGGTCAGCTAGTCAAACAAGAGATCAGAGCCTCTAGGAGCAGAGATCCGTCAAGACCCACTACCTCTGGAGACAACAACAGTCATGATCCATGGCCAGATGCCCCTCAGTGATGAGTATTTTGTTGTACACATTTATGCCATTGTATGCGATATATCTTTTTGAAACGTTTGATATCCTTGTATTCCTGGACATTTGTTTTGATGAGATCTATGATATGGAATGGTAATTTGATTATGCACGCATTATGGATGTATGCACATGTTATGGATGTATGCTTTATGATGATACAATAATGATCTAAATGATTTTTTTCTTTTCCTTTATGATGTATGCAATGAATGTATGATACATGATGTAAATGCTTTATGATGAAATGAGAGAATATGATGTAATATGTAATGAATGATATGAACATGACATGATTTATGATGTAAATACTAATGATGTAATGGAAATGCACTTGTGTAATGAACTTATGATATATGATGTAATAAAAATGATCATGATAACCTAACTGATGATGTGAAATGAAATGAATGCAATTTTATTTATGAATGAATGTATATGTTAATGAATGGTTTAAGATAACGACCATGCATATAATTTGTAATGATGGATAATGATCAAGATATAATAATGAATATGATAATAAAATGAAATGATGATATAAATATGCAAGTGCAATGATAATGAAAATGATGTGAAATTCATGTGAATGATAATGAAAATGAGATTTAACAAATGTCCAATCATATTCAACCATTGTCTGAAAAAGATATTTAAGAATGTGATCCACCATCAAAAATCTATTTAAAAAGAACCTCGAAATTCAAATGAATTATGCAGTCCTAAATGAATTATGCAACCCTAAATGAAATAATGATCCATTCTCCTTGTTGCCATTTCCTATTGTGTTTAATTGTCATCATTAAGCCTTTTGATATGTTGAAAGTTAGTACAAGCATCAAAGGATATGTTAGCACCAATGACGACCTGAGTATTGATTTCATAATGTTTGATGTAGCAAGTTAATACAAGCATTGAGGTATAATTGAACCAAGATGACCTGAGTATTGCTTGCATAAACAGATAAAAGTTAACCATTTTCCTATGCAAATTCCGAAATGTCATCAATGATACGTTGTAGAGCATGTCCCACGACCAATTTGCATTATACTAAAGATTAACTTATAGATAGAAAGCAAAGAAAAATCATACTTCTTCCTTGTGATTCTAGTTCAGTACATCATTGAACCAATCCAAAGATATGATGTCATCAAATATCAAAAACAACATTTTGCAACTTATGCGTTTAAGTTTTTCATTCATTTTATTCAGATTTAAGATCATCCAATTTTTTTTAAATTATCTATCAAAAGATTCATGTAAGGTCAGTTCAATTGGACAAGACTGTTGTTTTTGATATCTTGATGCTAGACACACTACCGACTATCCGCTAGAAAAGCGAACTACCTCCTAGTGACCTTGTACTCTGACTCTTGCTAGACACAACTGTTGTGATGGATAATCCTCAAATCATCAAGCCATGATGAGATCCTTGTTGTTCTAAGGAGAATGATGCAATTATGAATGTGATGGTGAGGTGTGTGTGCGATGCTGATGAAAAGGATGCATATGTAGAATGGATCCTAATAGATGAGAAAGCCGAATAAACTCATAAACAATGCCTGTTTGCCAGGTTTTCACCATTTATTTTTATTGCACTTTTTCCTGATTTTATGATTTTTTTGCTATTACCAAGACGACTGTTTGCCAGGTTTTCATCAAGGCAATTTTTTTTTTTTTCAGGACATTTTATATTATTTTTGATATTTTCTCAGGTATAGAACCTCTTCAGATGAATGTAGTTGACTGGATCTTCAAACAGGTCCCCTTCTATAGTTGACAACTAATATGCCCTCGATCTGTAGGCTGCAACGATAACGAATGGGCCCAGCCAATTTGGTTCAAATTTTCCTTTCTTTTCCTGATCCTATTGATTTCGAGGATTTTCTTTGAGAACCAAATCACCCACTTGAAAATTTTGTGGTTTGAATCTGTGATTGTAGCTGCGAGACATAATTTGTTGATATCCCTTCAAGTGATTAACCGTAGTTTGACGCTGTTCATCGAGCAATTCTAGCTCTTGTAACCTTGATACTCGATAATCTTCATCATTGAGTAGCCCTTTGAGTGGTACCCAAAGTGAAGGAATTTCAACTTCTAGTGGTAAAATAGCCTCTGCTCCATATACCAACACATAAGGAGTCACTCTTTTCGGTGTGCAAATGCTTGTTCTATAGGTCCATAATGCTGGATTCAATTGGACATGCCAATCACGACCTGCTTCATTCACTTTTTTCTTCAAAATCTTTAGAATTGTTTTGTTTGAAGCTTCGGCTTGACCATTCCCCTATGGATAATAAGGTGTAGAGAACCTATGTGGGATGTGAAATCTTTCACATAGTTCATCAACATCTTGATTTTTAAAGGGTCTACCATTATCTGTGATAATGGAATTAGGAATGCCATATCTACAAATGATATAATTCAGGATGAATGAAGAGATTTGTTTTTCGATAACAGTTGTTAGAGGAACAACTTCGATCCATTTAGTGAAATACTCAGTGGCTATAATGATAAATTTATGTCCATTTGAAGATGATGGAAGTATCTTTCCAATGAAGTCTAATCCCCACTGAGCAAAAGGCCATGTTGTGGTGAAGGGTTGTAATTCCTGAGTAGGAGCATGAATGAGATTCCCATGAATCTGGAATTTTGCACATTTCTTTACAAAGGTGAATGATTATTTCTCCATGGTTGGCCAGTAGTATCCTAGTCTTACAAGTTTCTTTGCTAAGGTTAGTCCACTTGAATGTATCCCACAAATTCCACCATGGACCTCTTGTAAGGCTTTTTCTGATTCATTGCATTTAAGACATCTAAGGAGGGTACCATCTAGACCATGCCAATATAAGACGTCAACAATTAAGGTGTAATAGGATGATTGACGAATGAAATTCCATTTTTGATTCCTAGACAAGCCTAAGGGTAAAGTAGTATTTTTTAGGTAAGTGTAAATTTGTCCATATAAGGAAGAGTCAAAACTCGTAAGATGGCAAATGAATTGTGTTTCAGGATTATCATGGGCGGGAGAAAACAATTGTTCCACCAGGAAATCATACCATTTTTGATTCTCTGAAAATTGGAGTAGAGAGGCGATTGTAGCCATAGTGTTTGCTACTTTGTTATCAATACGTGGAATCTGTATGAACTAGATATTAACAAATTATTTCTTGAGATCTTCCACCATTCTTTTGTAAGGTATCAACTTGTCATCTTTAGTGTGATATTCATCATTGATTTGAATTATAACAAGTTGTGAATCGCCAAAAACTTGAAGTTCTGAGATTTTCCAATCTACTACGATTCTCATGCCGATTATCAATGCCTCATATTCAACTATGTTGTTTGGGCAAGGAAACATTAATGAGTAAGATTTTGGGATTGTATGTCCTTGAGGTGTAAGAAAAATAATCCATCCTCCTAAACCATATTGAGTGTAAGAACCATCAAAGTATAGTGACCATGATTGTTGGATATCTACTGTGAAAATGTCAGCATCAGGAAAATCAACATGTATTGGGTGTTCTGCTGGCATTGGTGCTTCTGCTAATTGATCTACAATTACTTGTCCCTTTATAGCTTTTCGGTCCACATACTGAATATCAAACTCGCTTAGGATCATAACCCATTTAGCCAACTTTCCAGTTAAGGTTGCCTTACTTAGAAGATATTTGAGTGGGTCAATCTTAGCCACAAGCTTCACTGTATGAGTTAGCATGTAGTGTCATAACTTTTGAGAAGTGAACAACACTGCTAAACAAGATTTTTCAATAAAGGTATAATTTAGCTCATGACTTGTCAAGGTTCGACTGATGCAATAAATAGCTTGTTCTTTTCCTAGGTAATCTTCTTGTGCCAATAATGCTCCTAAAGATATTTTCGTGGCAGCAATATATAATATGAGAGGTGCACCTTGTATTGGTGGAGTCAACACTAGTGGATTCATGAGATAATGCTTTATTTGATTAAAGGCTGCTTCACATTTGTGCTCCCATTGAATGGAACATTCCTATGTAAGAGATGTGTAAATGGTAAACTTTTATCTGCCCATTGAGCAATGAATCTGCAAATGGATTGTAACCATCCCTATAAAGAGCGTAATTGACTAATGTTCCTTGGTGGTGGCATATCAAGAATCACTTGTACCTTAGCTAGATCTACTTCAATTCCCTTTTCTGACACAATGTATCCTAGTAGCTTTCCAGATTTTACTCTAAAGGCACATTTCTTGGGATTAAGTCTTACTTTGAATTGTTCCATTCTTTTGAAAATTTTAGATAAGATGTCGATGTGTCCTTCTCTAGTGTTAGACTTGGCAAGAAGATCGTCAATGTAATCCTCCATGAATGTATGCATCATATCATAAAAAATTGTTGTCATTGCCTGTTGGTATGTAGCTCCTGCATTTTTGAATCCAAATGGCATTACGTTCCAGCAATAGGTACCCCAAGGACATGTAAATTTTGTTTTATCTTGATCTTTTGGTGCAATCTTTATTTGGTTGTATCCTGAGAATCCATCCATCAATGAGTACATTGCATGTCCAATAGTTAAATCCACAATCATATCAATGTTTGGTAAGGGAAAGTCATCTTTAGGACATGCTTTGTTCAAATCCCTGAAATCTGTGCAAATTTTGATCCTTTCATCTAGCTTTGAAACAGGCACAATATTGGAGATCCATTATGTATAATCTATGGACTGGATGAATCCAACATCTAAAAGCTTCTTTAATTCCTCTTTAACCAGCAACTCAATATGTGGATGCATTTTTTCGAGTTTCTATTTTACAGGTTTTGACCTTGGCATGATAGATAGATGATGCATGATGAGATCTAGATCCAATCCAGGCATATTTGCATAGGATCATGCAAAACTGATTTGATTATCCTTGAGAAATTCTATGAATTTATGTACTTCTTCATCTGTCAGAGATGCAACCAATTGCAAAACTTTAGGCTTTTCTGTAGTACCTATATTGAGTGCCTCTATTGGTTCAATTAGAATGGAAGATCTAACCTGATAATACTTCGGAAGAGTGTCAAGTTTCCCATCCTCTAGCACCTTTGAAAGGTTTTCACCATTGGATACACTTTTTATTTTCCTTTTTTCTTGATCTAACACTACCTTTGTTAGGTTTTCACCATTAGATCTTTCTTTCATTTTTCTTTTTCCTTGACCTAATACTACCTTTGTTAGGTTTTCACCATTAGTTCTTTCTTTTATGTTATTTATTTCATAGCTGAGAAACTTGGCACTTTCCTGTTGAAAAATTTGATCTTGTGATTCCCCGATGGAACTTGTTTTGAGATGGGATGAACAAAGAAAGTTTATTATGGTTTCGTCATTTGAAAAAGTTGGAACATCAATGGGTGCAATGTGTTCCCAATCAATGGTTTCAGGGTGAACCAAAGGTAATGGATCATTAGGATGAGTAAGGTCATTGGCTGTGACGGTCTTGATGTTATTGTCAACGTTATTATGGGAGAAGTCTAGGATGGTATCTTCCTCAAAATGATCTATCTCACTTTGAATTGAATTGGTCTCACTAAAGTCTTGGTCACTTTGTATGACATATTCAAATGGAGGTCTTGAGCTTTCTCCTTTTAAGAAAGTAGGTGAGAACTTGTGTATGACATCTACCCTTTTTTTTGAGATGAAAGTATCGTTCGAGAAGTCATCCCATTCATATTCATTTGAGTCTATTTCAGAATTATCCACTTGGATTCTCAGAATTGATTCAACTATTTCCTCATTAGATGGCCTTTGTGTTACTTTTTGCTTAGTATCCTCACCATATCCTAACCCAGTCTTATCTTTTGGGTGCATTGTTTTTAATTAGACAGGTTCAACAATACCTTCTTTTCTTTTACCTAGAGGGCCATTTCCTTCATAACATTTGTTGCATGGTAGCATAACCCTTTCCATATTGTTGTGTGGGTATCTTGATATGCTGTACAGATTCTTATTCATCTTTATAGAGCCAATCAAGAATAGCTTTATTTTCCCCTTTAGTTTCTTTGATAAACATCCCATTAAACTTGGTGATGGGGGTTGAAGTTGAGGCTAAAACTACTGCAACTTGCGGTGTAGATGTTGATGGATGACCATGAGATCTTGGTGATAGGGGTAGATTAGAGAGAGGTAAAGAATATTTTCTCACCCAATTGTCTTTTAATTTTAACTTGGTGCCAAAATTACTTATCATTTCTTGCACTTCTTTGTTTTTGGAGGTAGAGATGGGCAAAGCCTCTCTATTATGTGGGATGAATGTGTCTTGCGTTGCTCTTAGGTTAGAACAAGTTTGACTACTATTGTGATCAGCAGGTATTGTTACTTCCTATCCATCATATGGAAACTTCAAACATTGATGATAAGTAGATGGAACAACTTGCATGTCATGGATCCATGGACAACCCAATAGTATGTTGTAGGTTAGATCCTGATCGAGAACTTGACAAAAAGTCTTCATCACAACAGGTCCCACTCTGATTGGTAACATCATGAGACCTTTGGAAGTCCTTTCCTCATCATCATAGGCTTTGATTATAATTTTCCTCCGTGGATCTATAGAGTCTGCTGAATATCCCAAAGCTATGACCAATTTTAAAGTACAAATATTTAATCCGGCTCCCCCATCTATAAGAACACGTCTAATGCGGGCTTTGTGAACCATGACTTCTAAATAGAGTGATGAATTATGCAGATGGGTTATGGATGAATCATCTCTTTCAAAAAAAGATAAACATGTGTTGGAGGACAAATTTCCCACCATGGCTTGAAATTTATCGGTATCTAGATCAGGAGATACCATTGTATCGATGAGAGCCTTTTCCAGAATGTCCTTATGTGTAGGTGATAACTTTAAAAGCTCCAAGATAGAAATTTGGGCTGATGTTTTTTCTAATTGCTCAACCAAATTGTATTGACTTGGAGGGGGAATTGATGCTTTAGATGAGCCGCCTTTGACAATGATCTTGGCTTGTCCTCTTGTTGTAACATTTACCTTTCGATATTTCAGCTTACCTTTGATTCATATAGCATTGATTTGAGGGTCATCAGTATAGATATGATTGATGATAATGTCCTCGATGTTATGAACATTCTTGCTCATCACTCGAGGATTCCCCTTTGTGATAATTAGGGAGCGAATTCTTGAATGCTTAATGATCATTATTGACATTATGTCCCTCAACTATGATGGTACAGTTATCAATCAAGTCTTGAACAATATTATTTAACCCTTGGAAATTCTTTTTTTTATGACCTTTGCACCTATGATAATCACAGAAGTGTGAATCATTCCATGATGGTGGTTTAACTCGAGGTTCATAGTCTCTTTGTGATGGCAATGTAATAGTGTTTTGATTCAATAATTCTTTGAGAATGGATTCCAAAGATTGGCCCAAGGGAGTGAAACTCTGTCGACTTGAAAAATATGATGGTCTGGGTGCATTTGAATTTTGATTAGTGCCAAAATTATTTCAATGAGCGTTAGTTGTGTTTCCTTGATTAGAAACATTGCCTTGGGTGCTATAATTTCTGATACTATTGTTACGTTGAGCACCTGACACATTAAGGATGAAAGGCTTCGTATTCACGTTGTTAGCACCTACTGTTCGTGTTTCTTAGATCAGATTATTTAATCAATTGAACAAAGGAAATGCAACACATAAGACAATGAACACAACAAGATACCCTGGGAAAACCCTCCTCTTGAGGGAGAAAAAACCAGCAAATATATCTCTTATATATTGAAGGAATAAGAGCAGAAATCTGCTTGAACTCAGGCCCAACACAATGCCGAATTTGATACAATGAATAATAGCACCTCTCCTAGATGCAAAGATACAAATGAATATGTTTCTCCTTGAAATCGGTCTGCTGCTACAAAATGATGATCTGCTGTTCAAGTATGAACTTCTTCTAGGAATGCGAATCCAAGTATGAGCTTCTTCTATGACTGCGAATCCAAGAATGAACTTCTTCTATGACTGTGAATTCTGCTCTGCCAAAATAGCGAACTTCTTTTTGTGTATTCGAATGTGTATAAACATCAAAAGGTAACCTTGTATATATACCTTCTTGGCACCTCTTCATATAGGTCGGCCTTTGAGCAAGTAATGATAAATGAATAAATGTGACTTAGGTCGGCCAGTCAACAAGGGAAGGATATAACACAAAATAAGGTCGGCTCTAGATAATATTTAATATAATCTTTCTTGGAAAGTGCAGACCGACGCTGTACTTAACATCAACACTCCCTCTCAACTAGGGATGAACTTTCATCTGCACAAGACACATTAGGTTAGAATGAAAAAACAAAATAGAATATCACCTCAACGTGATATCAACCATTATGGCTACTCCCATAGATGGTATAAACTCATCATGGATTCTCTCACGTGATGTTTGTCATGGATTCGCACACATGACATCCACCATAGCTTCTCCCAGAGGGTGGAAACAAGGGCTTTCACCTCAACTCTCTCTCATCAGAGAATTGCATTATCAAGGACTTACACCTCAACTCTCTCTCAGCAGAGAATTGTATTAACAAGGGCTTGCACCTCAACTCTCACTCAGCAGAGAGTTGCATTCTCAATCAAGGATCACTGATTACTGAGACTCTTTCTCAGTCAAGGCTGCATTCTCCACCATACCAAGTTTCTCTCGGAAGTATACAAACTTCATCCTGGTGAGAGGCTTGGTGAGAATGTCTGCCGTTTGCTCTTCAGTGCTGATATACCTCAACTGTATAGCTTTCCTTTGCACCATATCTCTAATATAGTGGTACTTGATCTCAACATGTTTTGTTCTGTCATGAAACACAGGATTGACAGAAAGCTTCACACAACTTTGATTATCACAGTGTATGATAGTAGGCTCCATTGATTGACCAAACAATCCTGCAAGGAGCTTACGAAGCCACACTGCCTCACGAGCTGCCACACAAGCTGCAATATACTCTGCTTCAGTTGTACTCAAGGCCACTGAAGACTGTTTCCTGCTACACCAGGAGATCATAGCAGTCCCCAAACTGAAGCAACAACCAGAAGTACTCTTCCGATCTGAGACACATCCTGCCCAATCAGAATCAGTAAAACCATGCAGCTCCAAATCCACATTTGAAGAATATCTCAACCCATATCCAATTGTGCCACATAAATATCTCAGGATATGTTTAGCTGCTACAAGATGTATTTGCTTTGGTTCACACATAAACTGGCTAAGTGCACTCACTGCATAGCAGATATCAGGTCTAGTGTTAACTAGATACATCAATGAACCAATCAACTGTCTATACATCGTAGAATCCACTGGTTCTGAACTAGCTGCAGCTTCTTTCAACTTATCTAAATTAGACTCCATGGGTGTAGACATAGGTTTGCAGTCAAGCATACCAAACCTTTTGAGAATGTCAACAGTATACTTGCCTTGACTTAGAATCATCTCATCTGGCTTTTGCCAAACTTCTAAGCCAAGAAAGTAATGCATAAGACCTAGATTCTTCATCTCAAACTCTGAAGCTAATTCCTTCTTGCATTTTAGTATTAGATATTCTTCACCAGTAATGATCAAGTCATCAACATATAAAACTAAAATCAATGCTTCACCATTTACTACCTTGAAGTAGAGGTTAGAATTTGCATCATTCTTTGAGAAACCCAAACTTGAAAGGTACTGATCAATTCTTTCATACCAAGCACGAGGAGCTTGTTTAAGACCATACAAGGCCTTCTTCAGCTTGCAGACATGAGATTCTTTCTCATGTACCTCAAATCCTTCTGGTTGCTCAATGTAAACCTCTTCTTCTATTATGCCATTCAGAAAAGCTGTCTTTACATCCATTTGGTGAATCTTCCATCCTCTAGATGCGGCAATAGCAATGATGGTTCTAACAGACGTGTAACGAGCCACAGGAGCAAAAGTTTCTTCATAGTCAACTCCCTCTTTTTGTGAGAACCCTCTAGCCACAAATCTAGCCTTGTGTTTCTCAATGCTCCCATCAGCTGCATGCTTGATCTTGAAGAGCCACTTAGAAGACACCACAAATTTGTCTTTGGGTCTAGGGACTATATCCCAAACATCGTTCTTAAGTATAGACTGATACTCCTCAATCATGGCATCTTTCCATACTTGTTGACTAGAAGCTTCTTCAACATTTGAAGGCTCTGACTCAATAATCTGACTCATCAAGGCAACATAGCTAGAGAACTTGTGAGGTCTCTTGCTTTCTCTGAAGGCTCCTCTTGGAGCTACAAACCTTTCTGCTTCCTGCATTGTCCTGCGAGCCCAAAGAGGTCTTTTCTTTCCAATCACAATGTCTAGAGGCCCATCAGTAGGATCCAAAGGCTCAGCTGGATCAATATCTTCTTTAGGTTCTGTATCCTCCTTCAGATTCTCTGGGATATGGTCAACTTCCATATCTTGAGGAGGTTCTTCTTCATCGACCTCCATAGGAGTGCCTTTGGACTTTCTATAAGCAACATCTTCCTCAAATGTGACGTCTCTACTAATCTCAATAGACTTCTGTCCTAGAATGTAGATCCTGTAAGCTTTTGATGTCTCACTGTAGCCTACAAGAATTCCTTTCTTCCCAGAAGGTTCTAGCTTTGTTCTCTTTTCCTTTGGAATATGAACATAGACTGGACAGCCAAAGATCCTCAAATGACTAACTTCAGGCTTCACGCCTGAGAATGCTTCTTCAGGAGTTTTATTCTCTAAGATCCTGTGGGGACTCCTGTTTTGAACATAGACGGCTGTTCTTGATGCTTCAACCCAAAGAGAGATTTGTAAGTCTTGATCATGGATCATAGCTTTCACTGCTTCCACAATAGACCTATTCTTCCTTTCAGCAATACCATTTTGTTGTGGATTATAGGGAACACTGAAATCCCTCTTAATCCCTGCTTCAATACAAAAGTCTCGAAAAGTGCTAGAAGTGTATTCTCCACCATTATCAGATCTTAATACTTTGATCTTCTTCCCAGACAGATTTTCAATCTGCGCTTTGAATTCTTTGAATCTTACTAATACTTCTTCTGATTCTTTCGATCTCAAGAAATAAATCCAAGTCTTTCTAGAGTAATCATCAATGAAAATAATATAATACAAGAAACCACTAGATGATGCAATAGACATTGGACCACACAAATCAGAATGAATGAGATCAAGAATACATTTAGATCTACTTTCACTGGAATGAAACGTACCTTTTGTGTTCTTGCCTAGGGCACATCCCTTGCATGTACCTTCATGTTCTTGATCGAATTTCGGAAGACCGGTGACCATCTTCTCCATGATAGGTAGAGCACGAAAGTGAATGTGAGCCAATCTTCGATGCCAAAGATCACACATGCTGGTACTGTTATGCACAAGTGCTTGAAGAGGACGAGTGCACAGCGTGTAGAGACATTCATGTCTAACTCCAATCACTTGAGCAGTTTTGAAGCTGGAGTTCTTTGCCCATATAAGAACTTTCCCTTTAGAGAAGGCAACTTGATAACCTTTGTCTTCTAATGCTGAAATTGAAACAAGGTTCCTCTTTATCCCTGGTACGAACAGTACATCATTCAACTCCAAAGAAATTCCAGAATCCAAGTGAAGAGTGGAATTTCCAAACCCTTTTACAGAATATCTAGCATCATCTCCAATAACAACTTGATCACTAGAGTTGCTTTCCATTAAGTTTGAAAGGTGACTTCTGAATCCGGTGATGTGTCTAGAAGCACCACTGCCAATCAACCAAGTGTAAGAGTCCGTAGAAACATTGCTAGACAAGGCTGAATAAAATAGATAATTACTGGAGTCCTTTTGTGGAGTGACTTCTTCAACATCTGCAGTGGCAACTTGAAGCTTAGGTCATTGAGGGCACACCCTCGCAAAGTGACCATACTTATCACAACGAAAACATTGAATCTTGGACATGTCTCATTTTCTTTTGAAGGTAGGAGCATCATCATTTCCATCTTCTCGATTCCTTTTGAAGAATCCTTTCTTAAGGCCTTTTCCTTTGTTTGATGAATGAGAGGTAAGAACTTGTAATTCTTCATTCTTTGAGCTTTGACCAATCCCCCTTGCTGTTAGTCTTGACTCTTCTTGAATGCAATCAATCCTCAATCGATCAAACTTAGGAAGTTCGGATCTTGCACTGATTCCTTGGATGAATGCCTCCCATGAAAGCGGAAGACCATTGAGAGCAAGCATAGTCAGTTCTTTATCATCAATCATGTGTCCAATAGTGGAGAGCTGATCTTTTATCTCTGAAATCCTCATGAAGTATGTAATAACAGATTCTCCTTTCTCCATTTTCACATGATGAAGTTGTTGCTTCAGAGCAAGGGCACGACTGGTGTTGTTGATTTCGTACATCTCTTCCAAGGTTGTAAACATCTCTCTTGCTATATCCAACTTGAAGATAATTGGTACAATATGATCTTTGACGGAATCAACCAATGCTTTCTTTGCCCTAGTGTCTTTCTTCCTCCACTGCAGCTTCTCTTCTTCCCCCTCAGGTTCGGGAACTTTTGTTTTCACAAACTCAGCCAAATCATTCTCTTCCAAGGTTAGCATGAACCTGAATCTCCATGATATGTAGTTCGAGATCCCTTCGAGTCTATCCTCGATTTTCAGACCGTTCACCATCTTGAGAAATTTGGAAGATAGACTGAAAAAGAATAAGTGTTGCGAACTAAATCTGATCACGATCTTTTTCACACCCGCTCTGATACCATGTTAGTGTTTCTTAGATCAGATTATTTAATCAATTGAACAAAGGAAATGCAACACATAAGACAATGAACACAACAAGATACCCTGGGAAAACCCTCCTCTTGAGGGAGAAAAACCCAGCAAATATATCTCTTATATATTGAAGGAATAAGAGCAGAAATCTGCTTGAACTCAGGCCCAACACAATGCCGAATTTGATACAATGAATAATAGCACCTCTCCTAGATGCAAAGATACAAATGAATATGTTTCTCCTTGAAATCGGTTTGCTGCTACAAAATGATGATCTGCTGTTCAAGTATGAACTTCTTCTAGGAATGCGAATCCAAGTATGAGCTTCTTCTGCAAATCCAAGAATGAACTTCTTCTCTGACTGCGAATTCTGCTCTGCCAAAATAGCGAACTTCTTTTGTGTATTCGAATGTGCATGAACATCAAAAGGTAACCTTGTATATATACCTTCTTGGCGCCTCTTCATATAGGTCGGCCTTTGAGCAAGTAATGATAAATGAATAAATGTGACTTAGGTCGGCCAGTCAACAAGGGAAGGATATAACACAAAATAAGGTCGGCTCTAGATAATATTTAATATAATCTTTCTTGGAAAGTGCAGACCGACGCTGTACTTAACATCAACACCTACTACCCCATTATTTACAACATTTTTATTTCGAGTCCAAAATCATGACTTGTCATTGTTGTTATTATGGTTGTTGTTGTTTTTGTATGAATTTGAACCCTCTTTATCAAGTTTTAGAACTCCACGCTTGATCAATGCACCTTCAATAGTAATTGCGTTTTCAATCAATTTTTCAAATGATGGGGGATAGTGAAGGTTTAATCTATAACTCATTTCTTGATTAAGACTATCGATGAAAATGACCATCTTTTCCTTTTCAAGAATAGGACGAGAGTATCTAGCAAACATTCTTCTCCATATTTGCAAATATGTAGTGAAAGATTCCCCTACTTTTTTTTTTATCATAAAAAGATCAAGCATGGTTACCTGGTGTTGAATGTTGTAAGAGTATTGTGATATGACCTTATTTATCAAATCTTCAAAGGTTTTGATGGGGGGAGTGATCTTTGAAAGCCACTCCATGGATTGTCCACCCAGACTTCGAGGAAACAATCGAATTAGATAGGTATCTTCATGCGCAAATTCTAAGCTCATATTTCAAAAATCCCTTACATGCTCAATGGGGTCAGTTTTCCCATTATACCTATCAAATTTAGGGATTTCACAATGTTTTGGAAAAGGAATCATTAAAAAATTTCTATCAAATGGCTAAGGAAATATTTCCTCCAAAACATACTTCTTTTTTGCTCCCCCTTGCATTTCTTTTATTTTCCCTTGTAATTCCTTAAGCTGTTGAGTAAGGGCACTAAAATCGTCAAGAGGAGTTTCAGGATTTTCTTTAATCCCTTCCATGTCAAAATCGGCAGGTAACTTAGCTCCTTGAATAGCTAAACAAAGAAAGTATCTTTCTTTGTTTCTTTCTAATATCTTTCCCATAAGAGTATGGAATTGAGGATCTTGCTCTGCTTCTTGAAGCTTTGCTTCTATCAATTCCTCAGTATTTGAAGTGTTAAAGGGGTTTTCCTCCCTCTCATTATTATCACCCATTTTTCTCACTGTACTTTCCTCTTTCTCTATGTGCTTTCGAGATCTCGTGGTAATAGGCATAAGCTTTACTCAAATCCTACTAACTTTGATCAAAGGAATGAAATAGTGCAATGGTGATGAAAGTCAGGATAGAATGAAGATTCTATGACTTGAAATATTTTTAAGCTTCAGCTCATGATTCCCTAAGTGAAAGGATGAAAATCCTGTGTGCGGGAATTAAACCAAAGATCAAAAATAAAGATGATTTTGCACTTTGTGAAGTTTGATCTTAGCTTTGTAGATAAATGAATTTAATGGATGCTTAATGTGTTTGAGTTCTCTATTGCAGAATTTGATTTGGATGAGTAACGTACATGATAGCAGGTTAGGGAATATAAGAAGGATGAACACGTTGACTATGGTTATGCCTTTGAGAAAGGGCTCTTCTTTGAAAGAAAGCTCTTGAATATAAAGGTTCTACAGCATAATCGTCAGTGAAACCTCTAATATGGTCGTGATATCAATGAATAAAGGTTCTGTGTTCAAGCAGGACCTTTCGACTTTGATATAGAAATTTTCTCTTCTTCAACACTTTCTTATAACTAAGAAACTTCTTGGGATTTCTGATCTTTCTTTCTAAGGACTTCTTAGCAAATGTTGTAGACTTCCAAACTTTGAGCATGGAAAAGACTAGACCGATAAGACTTTATTTCTGAAAGTACAAAAAATCACCTAGACTCGGAAAAATAGATGCGCCAAAATAGAGACTGAATGTGCCAAAATAGAGCACAGATGTGCCGAAACAGAGCACAATTACGTGAAAATAGAGCATAGATGCGCCAAAGCAAAGCACATATTGAGTAAAACAAAGCAAAGATGCGCCGAAGCAGAGAACAAATGCATTAAAATAGAGCACATATGTGCTAAAACAGAGCACATATGCACTGAAATGGAGCACAGATGCGCTAAAACAAAGCACAAATGCACCGAAATAGAGCACAGTTGTGCTGAAACATAGCACAGTTGCACTGAAACAGAGCACAGATGCGTCGAAACAGACCTGGGATGCACAAAATTATCTCTGAGACCGACATGTTTTGAGAGTTTGATAGAATTTTCTTGTTTTGGATGATCTTAATCTGATTTAAATGTGAAAAACATAGCATAGACACAAATAGTTGTTTTGTTAATCCTAAAATCTAAATAAAGAGTGTATGTTCTTGAGATTTCCACAGGTTTTAAAAAAGTTAATCACTTCAATCAGACTCACTCTTAATTTTTCAAATAGGTCATCATAGTAATCACAACCCACAGTTTAAAATTGTGTCGACTCACACAACCTTGTCACCCCCTAGAGGGCGCCCGTGTTTTTGTCTTTTCCAGGTGCATACTCAAAGTGACAGAAGTGGATACCGAATCCCTTGAGCAAACAATCTGTGGCGACTATATAGTGAGTGTCTTGGAGGCAGATTCTTCCCTCCCCTTCCACTGTGATTAAAATGATGTTTGGATACTAACACGACTGGATTTCTACACTATGGTTCGTAGTAAGGGTATCCGTTCAGTGTGGCAAATAGGTATACTCCTTCGAGTGACCTCCCAAACTTTAGAACAAAGCTTTTGGGGATGGTTGTCTTGCGCACTATTGTCAAGTTGGATTTTCATCAACAACTTGCTTTTGATTAAAGTGGGTTGGAAACCTTGGCTTTAGGTGTTCCCACTTAGGTCATTCCTCTTGGGTGAGTACTTTTTCCCATAAGAGCAAGCCTTCTAAAGGATGTAATAAAGCATTAAATTGTGGAAAAATAAAAGGTAAGTCTGGTATATTGATCACCCAGTTAAGGGGAGAGCATAGACCTATTACCCACAATCACATCAAACAAATAATGGTTCAATTTTAAATCCCCAAATTGACAAATTCTATATTCTAAGTGAAGATGTTGCTACACTAAAAGCATGGGATTCATTTTAACCAAAAGAAAATTTATATTTGGCGACTACCCTAGGATTGGTTAACTCAGATTTAAATGTCTATCCTAGGATTGGTTCATTCTGTTAAAAATAACATTAGAAAATTATGTCCACGGATTGCGTCAGAATCAGAATTTTAAATTTTTACAACTGTATGCGTCGAAACAGGTTATTTATGCACCGAAACAAGTTATGTATGTGCCAAAAAATCTCACGAATGCATCGAAATAGAGTGTCTATGTGTCGAAACACAATGTCTATGCCCTGAAATAGGTGATGTATGCACTGAAAGATCTCACGAATGCACTGAAATAGTCCTTGTATGCACCGAAATAGTTTTTGTATGCACCGAACTGAAACTCATATGTGCCAAAATGCGATTTTTGTCCGTCACTTGCCAAAAAAATCTGCAAAAAGAAAGATTAAAAACCGGGGCTTGGCCTTATGGTGGGCACTAGAAATGTGTACGTTAGAATATGTAAATCAAATTGAATCTAAACTGATAAACCAGTGAAACATTAGATTGAAAAAAATGAATTAAAGAAAGTAAATGCAAACTCTAAACCATAGTTTCTTCAAATTCGTCCCATTGTCCGCTATCTCCAAGGATTCATTTCAAGATGCTTGTTGTCAGTTGTTTAAAACAACAGCTTGTAGAATGACAACTTCAGAGAATGAGATTATTAAAAATGCATATGCATTGCAACAATATTAAGCTATGAAAGTTTAAATGCTATGAATGCTAAGATGCGACTATAGTAACTATGCATGAAAATAGGAGATTCGAGGTTTTTTTCTCACTCATAAGAGGGTTGTATTTATAGATTTTTGAAGGTAGGAATTTGATTGGCCAAGATCGATGGTTGAGTTCAAACCTATTGAAATGGACGGTGAGAGATCGAGAATTCGAAAAGGAGGTGGAATTCTGAGAGATAGATGGAAAATGAAGAGACAAATTGAAAGGTGTCTCTCATAATTAAATAATTAAATATTTAATTATGTGTGAGAGAAATGAAAAGGCTTTAATTAAATATTACAAATATTTAATTAGGTGAGAAAAGAAAAAGCCTTTTAATTAAATATTAAGAATATTTAATTTTGTGGGAAGAGTGGGAAATTTAGAAAATGGTCTAATTAAATATTGAAAGTATTTAATTAAATGTGGAATGAAGAATATCATTTAAATTTAGAATTTAAACTTGTGATAATTAATGTAAATAAATTATAAAATCTATTTAATTAATTAAGAGGAATGTAGCATTAATTATATAAATTTTATTTATTTAATTAAATAAGAAGAATTGGAAAATGAACAATATAAATAAATAATTAAATTTATTTATATGTAGATGACTTAAGAATATTAATTAAATAATTCATATTTAATTAATTAACAAGTTCGATGAACCATGACCATTTTTAGATGTGTATAGGTTTAATACTTAGGGTTTAATCGTTTGAATGGACAATGTCTATGCCACCCCAGTCCATAAAGATTATGTAGAAACAAACATTTTATAGGTAGGCTAACTCGTGAAAGCATCATTTCTTTGTAATTTTTATTATTATTATTTTTTTTAAATGGAATAAGAGCACCCACAAGAGACATATCCTTAAAACCAAACTTACAATCAAGTGAAATGAAAATATTCATAAATATAAAGATTGAAATATAATTTAAAAAAATAAAAATTACACTCATATAGTCAAAGATTGTAATCTAAAATTATGTAGAAACAAATATTGATGGAATTAATCCCACTACCTTCCCACCTACATTTATTCCTCTATATCCCCTCTATATCCCACTTCCTCTCCTGCCATCTACATTCTCTTAGCTCATATGTGAAAGATATCTTTCTTCATCTCTTAGATACATATTCTTCTTCTTTCCTATTCACTGCATCGACACAATTGTGCCTATGAATTTAATGTTAAATTTGTGCTCAAATCTTATCCAACATTGGAAAAGCATTTGAAATTAACTATAATTAATATCTATGGTTTGGATTTTTTTGCTGCTAATATATGCTGGTTTGATAGTTCCTTTTGGTAATGAAATTTTTTGTAAGAGAGTAGTTAATATATTGTTGTACCAACAACTCTTCAAAAAATGGGGCAATATTTTGTATGAGGATGTATAACTTCTATGCTAAGCAGTAGTTTGAAGAAGCAACCACAAAACAAAGAAGCAACCAAAAAACAGGGGATGATTTTCATGTTATTTTTTGAATGTATGAAAAGAGAAACAATTATGTTTTGTGATTTACGAAAATAAAGAAAAATTTGTAGATTTTGAAATGGTTGAAATATAAATCATTTTTAGTTGATCCTCTATTTTATCTTTGAGTTTTTTTCTCTTTGTTTTGGATTATGTTTTGTTCCTCTACCTCTTCCTTCAATTAGTATTAGAGTAGGTTTATCACAACAATGATTTTCAAACCTCTAATTTTTTCAACAAAGGTGTTTCCAAAGAGTAAAGTTTTTACAATAAATGATGGTAACAAGCACAGCCTTAACAAACCCAAAAATCCCACATTTTAATGGGAAGAATTATGATTATTGGGAAATTACCATGAAATCTTTATTTTTCTCTCAAGATATTTAAGATCTTGTTGAGAATGGATTTTCATTGTTAGGTGATGTAGCAACATACAATACATTGACTCAAGTAGATAAAAATTTATTGAGAGATAATTAAAAGAAGGATTCCAAGGATCTCTTCTATATATTTCAAGAAATGCATGAGAGAATTTTTCCGAGGATTACAATAGGATAAAAGTTTAAACAAGCATGGGATATTATTGAAACAACTTATCAAGGTATGAAAAATGTTAAAACACCTAAATTGTAAATGTCGAGAAGGGATTTTGAAACAATATACATGAAGGAAATATAATTAGTAGATTCATTCTTCACCCAAATTATTGAACTGGTAAATTAGATCATATCACCTGGTGAGACATGAACAATAGGGGTATGGGTACTTTATAACCTAGGTCACAGAACACCACTTTTCTCCTATTATCAGTCAATAATGTCTTAGGAATCGAAATTGGATTGACTATCAACCCCAAAGGTGAGTCAATGCTCGATGAAGAAAACCTAAGAGAGGGTTCTTTAAGCTTTGAGTGGTACACCACCAAGCAAAATATTGGAAAAGATAACTTAATATTCAACTCACAAAACCTAGTAATGCAAGCTAGATGAAGGATGAAAATGATGAAATTATGCAACCAAAAGTTAGGATATGGGTACCTGGGAAGTCTGGAAATGTAACAAGGATTCTGGAAATGAGAAAATATTGCCAAAAAGTGTTATGGAGGACTAAGATGCCCTTACTTTTGTCTTAGTCCTACTGCTATTTTTTGAGGTAGATAAAAAATCTTCGGATGTCAAAATCAGATCTACAAGAATCTTTGTAAAATACCTTTAGGAAGACTAAGATGCCCTAGGTAGCGACTTAGTCCCGTCTCAAATTTTTGAAATATCTAAATGTGGTCATGAGGCTCATTTTCTTCACTTCCTTCTTCTCAGATCTCTAATCCCAAATCTTTTGGATTTGGCCTGTAGGTGAGTTTTCATGAACATGACAACATTACAATGCTAAATTTTAACTTTTCACTTCAAATGATCTTCAAGTCTTCAACCTAAATTTGCAATCACAAACACACAAGAGATGAAAAACATGTTGATTGTTAATGAATGGGGGTTTGCCTTGGTCAAACCCCTTGTTGGTAATTAAACCTTAAAATGGAATGAAATGGAGGGAAATGATGAATGAACAAAGTTCTATGTTGCAACTCATGAAACCCTTGTTATGAAGACTGCAAACTTTGTGTGAAATGGATAGCTTGGCTATAGATCTTGAATCAAAGGACTGCTTGATATATCTTGACTTGAATTACTTGCTTGAATCAAAACCCTACATCAAAAATGTTAGATCAAAAACACACATGACATAAGAAGATTTTTGATATGATGCTTGAATCTTGATGATGGCTCCAAATGCTTGATGAACTACTCTTGAATGGTCTTGTGAACTCAATTATGGTATAAGGAATGGTCTCACAAAATAATTGATTGAAAATGAATGAAAGAACCTTGTATTTATACTTATCCATGCTTAATACCCTGAAGTTACACCACACTAAGCTGACATATGAATTCATTAATTAAAGGAAGATAAATCCCACCAAGATTTGAAATTGAATCTTGAAAAAAATCTTAAGGGGGACTGAGATTCCCTAAGTGGTGTCTTAGTCCCGAGGCATAAAACTTGAGGCACATACTCCAAAAAGGGTCCCATTTAAGGTGCCTCTGAAATCACGGTTCCAAGATCTTTTGGGGACAAATAATCCCGAGGTGGCATCTTAGTCCTAACCCAAAAATCAAGGACACATAGCCAAAATCATTAAATTATCATTTATCCTTTGATGTTTTCTATGATTAGCCATAAAACGATATGGTTCATTGGGCTTATGGATGAAAAATAGGACTAATTAAGACATAAATAAGGGTAAATAAAGCAAGACAGACCCAAACAAGTGTTAAAATGCAAGGGTGTTCTTTCTCCTACACTACATTTAGCCCCCACTTTAGTGAGAGGATGAAGTTGCTTCAAATTCACACTAAAGTAGCCAACTACACAATCAAGAGGGGTTCAAATGTAGGCATTATAGTAAGATAGGATGAAAATGACCAAGAGGGTGGCCAAGCCCCCAAGATCAAGATATTGGAAAACCAACATAGGCACAAATGAGCACACTTGCAGATGATACATGAAGCAATAAAGAGATTGAAAACATACACCATCAAAGATAGGAAAAATGAAAAAGAAGAAAGAAGAAAAATGAAATGGATGAAGCTTCAATTGACCATCCAACACGTTGTGGAATGGGTCTAGGCTATTTGTCCAAAATGGTTTACAAGTGGAGCACACTATCCACTATGCAAAAACATTGCATTCTCACAAGGGCTAGTGAAGCTATTTGTTCAGTAGGTGAGCCCCAAGAGGTCCATCTCAAAGTCATACCCCATGACTATGATAAGGATAAAGGAAAATGTCTTCTCGCAAGGGCTAGTGAAGCTAGTTGTTCACTAGGTGAGGCCCGAGGTACCATATCAAAGCCATACTTCCATGAATTTAGTAAGGTACAAAAATGCAACACAACAAGAAAGAGGGATGTTCAAAGGGATTTTGATTAGTTCATGTGAGGTCTTAATCTTAGGGGACATTATTCCTAATTTATCCAAGAGAGGACCCATAAAAGGATAAAAGGTCCATAACTTAGGGAATGCAGTGTGTCATATCACCACTAAGAGGAATTTAATATTCTAAGATAGATCAAGATATTGAATCACATTACTCCCAATGTCACCACAAAGAGGAAAACATATCACATGAAGTAAGTGTGAAGAAAACTTTTTCCTTTGTCTATTTTTGGTTTTCAGCTTTATTTTGGTCTTTAGGGTGATCCACACACAAGGAGGTTGTATTTTCGACAGACACGCAATGCACCACTTGGTGGTTGCATGTGTGTTAATAATCTCTTTCTCCTCAGTCAAAAGTTAGAACATGTGTCAGTCTGGTGGATGTTTTCCTACATCCAGTTTTCACAAATCTGAGATTATCCACCCTTTTGACACGTCATCCCTTCGCACTATGAAGTTGTATCTTGGGAATGTTCACTCAGAGTTTTTCAGAATTTGTTTTCCTTTTCCAATGAAGGGACGTGAGTTGGTGCCACCAAAGCCACTTGGGTGATCAAAAAGACCTTTGCTAGACTGTCTTTCTAGGATCAAAGTGATTACAAGGGCTTTTTCCATTGAAATATCTAAACTATATACATGTGGTAGTTGAAAGTTGATGAGAAGGATTCCAGTGACCTAATGAAATATCTAGAATTAGATTTCCAAGCTATTAGGTGTGGATACCTGGGAGTCATTAATTCTAGGTGAGGTTGGTGTTTTTCTCTTTTGGGTGGCTATATATTCAGAACAACATAATGAAGGGGTTCTTGAAGTTTTCTTGTCATAAATTTTTTCCTTATCTTTCTTAGTTAGTAGAAATATTTTCTTTAAAAATTTAATAGAACGTTGCTTCACTCTAGCATGTTATGTCTATTTATGCTCAAACTATTATCAGATTGGAATTTGATCTCTGTTTTAAAGTTTATTTAAATTTGAAGTACAAGTTATTTTGAAGAAATACTCAAAATTGTGCATGATATGGTCTTTGTCAATATTTCTCTCTTTATATCTTCATCCAAGATAGAACATCATGTCTTTCTTAATTTGAATAGTTTGGTTATCGAATTTCCATTATGTTTGTGTATATGATTAAATTATAATCTTTAAAGACTGGACTATGTCATTGGAATTCTCCATTTTCTTTGTAGGATTATCGTTTCTTCATGATATGCTATATTAGGAGGAAGGTTTTATATTTCATTTTAATGTTTTCTATTAATTCTAAAAATTCTATGTTTGATTCAGATCTTAATATGCACTTCCTGTGGGTCGATTGAACGATTGCATTTGCGTTTGTTCTCCTCCCAACCATGAAGGAAAGTGGTGTTTTTTGTTTCTCATATCACTCATAGAGGGAAGCTTGTGGTTTTGAAAAGTTGTAAAAGCATTGGCGCATCACCATTTTTCATGTTTTTCTATTTTTATTTCTTTTTCACTTTTCCCAAACTCAATGAACAACCGACTTTCTATAAAAATCTCGGAGGTATTTAGTAAGGCACATATTGTGCCCCCACTTGATGAATTTCCCATAAGACTATTGGAAATGAACAAGATTTTATGATCAAAAGTTCTTTTTCTGGCACACCTAGTGGGACTTATTGCAAAGGCCTAATTAGAAGTTAGATATATTTCTAGATCTGACCAGAGTAAGGACGTTGGAGGTTTCATGCTTAGGGTTCAAACAAGAGCATCATCAAAGGGTAAATTTTAGTACTCTTAGCTACCAACCTCGGTACCTAGGAGAAGAAGAGTCACATGTTTTGTATCACTTGTGAGAAGTAGTAGAGTAAGGAGTAAGAGTCTAGACTTTAGAGCCCTATCTAGTCCACCTAGAGGCCAAACTTTCCAAATAAGAATACCAGTTTACCAGATATATAGGAACCTTTTCTCGATGGCTCACATACCCCCTCCTTCTCCTAGAAACATTGTAACACAAGACAGTGGTAGTCCACTAATGCCACCTACTCAACCCAATGTCTGGCCTTCCATACCCACTAATGCCCTCAAGGATATTCCAAAATTTTTTGGCAAGGACTTTAAAACCCTTTCTGAATACCTCCAAGATGTAGCAGAAGTATGTAGGGTGGAAAATATCATGGAGGAAAATATTGCTATGAGATTGTTGGATGCTTCTTTCAAAGGGAAGGCTCAAGATTGATATAGATCTCTGATGCCCAGTTCCATTAGCTCGTGGGATGATCTCAGAGAAAATCTATTCAAACATTTTTCAAAGAAAGGAGATCATTCCTCGCTATTACATCAACTGATTACCATCAAGAGAGCCCCACAAGAATCTATGACCGTTCAAGGGTATGTGCATGATCATCATGGAAAAAAAAGGCCCTTAAGTGGTATTAAAAAACAAAAAATCAGAGTTAAAGAACTTGACGTAAAAATTTGAATAAGTTATTTATATTATTTCAAAAAAAACGTAAAAATAGAATCTGTAGAAAATTGAATGTAGTTTCCAAACTACTAGACCTTTATTTTATTTTTTTAAATCTATTTGTGAAAATTGGAAATTTCAATGCAATAGTATTTAAATTTTAGGGTAAAAATAAAAAGTAGGTGTCTCTCTGACCACCCTAACCACAATAAAATGATAATATTTTTTATAATATTTTAGATATAAGTAGAGGAATCATATCCCGATGTGATGCATATTTTTCTATAAATTTCTTCGAACTAAATAATTAATTATGAATTTGTTATTAAATTTTTTTAAAAATATAAAAGCTCGTATGTCTAACCACCTTAACTTGGTAAAAAATTCATGAAATTCAATTTTATCTTTTTTAATCCTATAGTATGCAAAGCATAGAATGTGGCGCATGTTTCAGATTCAAAAAATGTGATACCATTTGAAAGTTATAGATGTTTTTGAATCAACCTATCAATTAGGAATGTATTCATAATTCTAACAGAAAATGAATAATTATTTATTAAATTCAAAGTAAAGCTTAATTTATATTGGTGGAAAGCTGAGAATCTCCTCTAAAAACCCTTTTTGTTTCATCAATTTTGGGTTAAAAAAAGTCGTCAGCCACACGAACCATCATATGGTTTACATATCGCCACTTTTTGGTCCATCATGATCCTGCTCATACGCCAAATTTAATACCA
>CM021101.1:848743946-848807953 GCA_007115665.2 Sequoiadendron giganteum | reverse complement strand
CTTCTTAGTCTTGATCTTCATGTATTTTACTTAATTTTTTGGATTTTTTCACTCATTGAGGTGCATAGGCACTCGAAAGGTGCGCCTGCATCTTCTTTATGCGCTATCATCTGAGACATGCACTAGGGTCCCAAATCTATGTTATCATCCCAAGGATGCACTAGGGTCTCGAATCCACATTGTCATCCCAATGATGTGATGGAATCCTCCAGGAAACCATGGTGTGCAAGGATACACATGCGTCAGATAGATGTCTGCACGATGCATAGGTTTCCTTTTATTCACTTGCCCATCATGATCATGTTTCTGACTTAGAACTTTTGTACCTTTTTATACGATTATCTAGATATTTAGGAGCATTCTGACTAATTTGTGAGTAGAGCAATTGTCTATAACAAGATGAGATCACATACTTGGAGTGGGTCGGCCTCTAGTACATATTCACTATGCCAAAGATGCGATTCCATGATGGGATGCTCACTATTTTGATGGATTTGTGGGATGCTACTATATCATCTTCCCATCTGCCATGTAGAGAGATGAACATCACCATCAAGGATGTCTATTAGATCCTTTGGCTTGCCATCTGTAGATGGTTGGTGGTCCTAGATTACACCCGATCGACACTGGAGCACAACGAGGGGATCCAGTACTACACAAGGTGGATTGTTGGTGGTGACGACATTGGTCATATCAACACTCATTGGTATAAAGGGCAAGGACTATAGTTTCATTGCTACGTTGGGTGATGGTAGTGATAGTGGCTTTCCGCATCACCATAGATGAGAAAGGCTCACACCTGCATGAGGGCCTTTGTACTGATTATTAGAGAGATGGTGGATCATAGGACTATTTTTCTTGGGGGTACAGAATGCTGGAACACCTCTACCATGAGCTTGGATGTTACATTGATTATGAGTACCGTATTCTTCCTACGTTCACACTTTTGTAGGTGTGGGCATTCGCCCATATCATGTGCACCTAGTCAATCAATTTTCCTTAGCGACGGTCATATTTGTTCTCAATGGCCCACTCATATGACATGACAAGCCACTAGTGGTTTGGGGACTTATAGTTTTGGAGGCTACAGTTCGACACTAGCATAGCATGATAGGCTTGTTGGAGACCCCACTACTATTTTAGGTGGGTTGATGGAAAAAAGCTCCTTACGAACCTACAACAAGACCATTTTTTATTGGGTCACCATAATTATATTATTGTTCCTTACTACTGGAGTCAGGTCATGTGACAACATGGTTGTGTATAGACTATACTACTCGATGTGCTCACATACACTAGTGCACACCACAATGCAATGAGGGTAGGTGATCACCCTCGGCCTTCCATTACAAAAATCATCTTTTAGGATGATGATGAACCTGATCATGATCTACTAGCCATGGTGGTGATGGATAATGTCAAGGTGGCAATAGACTACATGCAATGGTAGGAAAGGTATTGTCTTGCTCCAGTTTTAGGTGAGAGTGCTCCAAGAGGGGACCCTCGCCCACAAGAGGATGAGTCTTGATAGCCTCCATAGGATAGGAGGAGACACTACCAACAAAGAAATGCAGAGGAGGAGGAGGTGACTCTTGTGAGGCCGCGACAATGGAGGAGATCAGGTACCCCCTGACTACTCCTATTTCATCATCACTACTAGTCTCCACCATACCAATAGCAGTGCTAGTATCATCCAGGTTGACCACCTACACGAGCAGTATAGGACCCTATGTTGATGCACACCCTCATCCCACAAGGAAGCAAGGAGATCCAATTATACATAGTGCATTATTGTTATTTCATTTTTTCATATGTTTTTTCTATGCTTATATACATACACATGCCATGTGATACTGATCCTTGTCTTTCCCTTTTTGTTTCAAGAGGATGCATAGGGATGGACTGGTCTTATGGCTCAATGTATTTTAGAGGTGGTCCCTATTATGTCGGTCCAGGGTACAATCCTAGAGGCTTACTGGCCTATTTCAGTGAGGAGGCATACCCCCATTTTTGAGCTGATAGTATGTTTACAGACTGCATATGAGGAGTGGGGTGTAGAGGTGGTGCAACTAACTGCGGAGTTGATAGCCACTAGCGGACAACAAGATCAATTCTTGGGGGAGCTACGGATGATGCTCGCTGAGGGATAATTGGTAGTGAGGAGGGTCGATGCTTCTGAGGTGGCATGTGAAGCTCTTTAGAGCCACATCAATGAGCTCAATGCACAACCAGAAGCCATGATACTGGTAGATGTTCAGCAGCTGCAACAAGAGCTCATCAAGACGTAGAGGTACATTTTTTCATTGTAGGGGAGCTCAGAGGGATACAAGGGGATTTATCTACCTCATTTTCACACAGATCCTGATTGTAGACCATTGTGTAGCCTCCTTCCAGAGCATGAGAGTGGGTGCTAGAGCTAGAGAGCTCGGGGAGCAATGTACCAAAAGGATAGGACCCCAATTTTCGTAACAAGATGTATATATACATACATACTTGTAGATATTTTTTATATACATATATTCAGTAGCCATTCATTTTTTATAGTAGTGGCCCAATACATGTATATGACATTTTATTCATACATTGGACATATATATACATCAGTTTCAATATCATGGCTTTGCTTATGTGAATGTTTTTTGTTTTCACGTATCCTCATGCTATGGATGTTATTTTCTTATATGGATGTATTATTTTATTAGATTCTAGTCATGATTTATTTAGACACATTTTTTTACATGTTAAATGAATGCTATGATGATCTAATTACTTTAAAAATTTGATGTAATGTGATCTATAGATATCTAGCATAGTCAGACACACGTATGTATGTTTTTTATTACATGCACACACATATGGTCATGTCATAGAAACAAAAAAATTATGATGCAAAAATGAGTAAATGTTAATATATGCAATAATACTACCCTTTAGGGAGAGCACCACATACATGGCACATTAGATCACTATCCATAATATCGACAAAGATGCATCATATTAACATGTTCTTTTAAAGGTGTTCCATCCATAGACAATAACCCATAGACACTTGAACCATACATAGAAACCACAATCTAAGGACCTAACGAATTACTGATAAATTTCCCCTTCAGATCAGGTGGTGTGTTTACATTTTTCTAATGTTCATATAGAACCAGGTCTCCTAGTTTGAAGGTTCTAGAAAGTACACCTTGATTATATTTTCTTGATAGCAACCATTGATAAAATTTAAGATGATCGAGGGATTGTAAACGACACTTGTCAAACATCTCTAGCTGATGTAAATAGCTAATTTGATAGGCTTCATCATTGATCAACCCTCTCAAGGAAACCTGCAAAGATGGAATTTCTAATTCCAATGGAATGATAGCTTTTGCACCATACATGAGGTTATAAGGCATTGTTCCCATTTTTGTGCAAACACTCGTGTTATAGTCCCACAAACCATATGTTAATTGAATATACCAATATTTGTCGTTCTTTTTAACTATTTTAAGAAGAATGAGTTCAAGTATTTTATTAGAAGCTTATGCTTGGCCATTGGATTGTGGATAATACGGTGTAGAAAACCTATGTTGAATACAAAATTTCTCTAAGAAATTATTTAATTCCTTGTTTTGAAATGGTGTACCATTATTAGAAACAAGCATAGCAAGCAGCCCAAAATGAGAAATTATGTTGTTCAAGAGGAAGCTATAGATAGCTTCAATATTTGTAGATCGGAGCGGAATAGCTTCAACCCAATTTATGAAATAATCTGTAGTGGTAATCATAAAGGTATGTTTATTGAAAGAAGGAGGTCATATTTTTTCAATAATATCCAATCCCCATTTTGCGAAAGGCCAAGGAGAAGTTTGATTTTCAAATTCCTAAGCAGGAGCACAGATAAGGTGGCTATGTTATTGAAATTGAAGGTACTTCTTGACATAACTAAAGGAATCTCATTCCATCATCTTGCAATAGTATCCTAGGTGTATCAATTTCCTTACTAGGGATCTACCACCAAAGTGTCTACCCCTAGAGCTTGCATGGGCTTATTTAAGGGCAAGGGGTATTTCCGTTTTAGTGAGGCATCTTAACAACAAACTATTATAGTCTTGTCAATAAATAATGTCTGATAAGAAAATGTAATGCACCAAAAATTTTTTTATGTGATTATGATTGATTTTTGTTGCATCACCTAGAAAGTTTCCAATCTTTAAGTAGTTGTAGATACTAGAGAACCACTCTCCCGAATCGGCATGAAAAAAAACCAGAGACTCAGGCTCGATTTGATTGAGAATCACTAGGGTTTACATGACCTGAACCATGAAGTGATATTCTTTCGTATCCTCTTATGAAGGTACCAAGGAAGCAACACTTTCCATGGTATCCACATGTATATTTTATTTCCAAGGGATACTATTTATCATGAAAGAGGAAAGCTGATTGAGTAGAGATAGAGAAAGGTATCAATACCGAGACAACTTACTCTTTTAACCTTGATAAGTTCCCATGATCTGATTCACAAAACTTTCAGAGTCACCTAGTATACAAAGGTGTTTAATCTTTAATTAAATTTTCACACATAAGCTGATGGTAAGAGCTTTGTAATCTTTGATATTATTAGTGCAAGGAAATTCTAATCAAAAAGATAGGGGGACTGGTTTTCCTTGTGGGGATATCAAGATCACATCTACTCTAGAACCAGTCTGACACCTCGACCCATTGAAATACATATTCCATTTGAGGTGATAGTTGATTGTGTAGATATTCTCATTATGGAATAGGTCCAACCTTTGGAAGGAGTGACGTGAGGGAGCGTCTGCAAATTGATCAGAAATCGCTTGTCCTTTTATTGATTTCTAAGTGATAAATGTTATATCAAATTTAGAAAGCAACATAACCCACTTCTCTAATCTTCCCTCAAGATCAGTGCTAGAGAACAAATGTTCCAAAAGATCTTTTTTAACTGACATGAGTTTCAGCATGGAGGAGTTAGTGTGTCAACTTATGTGTAGTGAATGTGAGAGTGAGGTATTTCTTCTCCATGGATGAATAATGAGTTTTGTAATCAATGAGGATGTGGCTAATGTAGTAGACCACTCTCTCTTCCTCTATCATCGTATTGAGCTAGTAGGGCTGCTAAACTGTATGGTGACGCAACAAGGTAAAGCATGAGGGGTCTATCTTACATAGCCAAGATCAATAAAAGAGGATTGTCTAGATAGGCTTTAATAGATTGAAAATGTCTCTAATATTCTTCATCCCATATGAAGTAGACATCCTTTTTTCAATAAATGGGTGAAAGGAAGGGTATAGTCAGCCAACTGAGATATGAATCTATGAATTTCTTGAATCTTCCTCTATAAAATTTGTAACTCGGTGATGTTCCCTGGTGGAGGCATGTTAGAAATAGCATCAATCTTACTCTTGTCAAATTTGATTCCATAGTAAGAGACAATAAACCTAAGAATCTTGCCCACATCTATGCTGAAGACACACTTACGAGGATTGAGTCTCATCCTATAAAATTGAAGCCTTTCAAAGATAAGATGAAGATTCTTCACATGGTCTTGATGATTTGCATATTTTTCTAAGATGTCATCAACATAATCTTCTAAGATTTTAAGAATGAAATCATGAAATATCAGGGTCATCTCTTGCTCGTAACTTGCTCCTACATTCTTTAAACCAAAAGGCATGACCACATAGTAGAAATTCCCCCAAGGGGTAGTGAAGGTTGTCTTGTAAAAATCATCTATTTTAATATGGATTTGATTATAACCTAGGAAGCCATCCATAAAAGAGCATAATGGCCTATGGTCGATTCCATAATCATATCTATATTAGGTAACAAAAAATCATCCTTAAGAGAACCTTTGTTAAGGTCTCCAAATTTAATGCATATATGAATATAGCTATCAGGTTTTCTAACAACAACTATATTCTAAATCCAAGGAGAGTAGTCAATAGGGTGGATAAAGCCTTCTTCCAACAAATTTTATATCTTAGTCTTAACCATTAAAGCTACCCTAGGGTTGATCTTTCAAAAATATTTCTTAACAGGCTTGGCATCGAGACATAGAACAATATCATGGACCACTATGGATTCATCGATACCAGTCATATCCTCATACATCCAAGCGAGGATATCAGGGTAAGCACGTAAGAGAGAAGAATGCTCATCTACTTCCTTGGAAGAGAGGCACTTCCCAACATTGATCACCTTTTTTGAAGATTTAGTATTTGTGGGCTCTTCGATGGTATCTCCTTTAAGGAGAGAAATGCAGTCCTCAGGATGATATATCGGAACATCATCATTGATGTTAGATAGAGGGTATTCCTTATCAATGATTAGGATGGATTCTCTAAAGTAGTATTGTTTATGTAAGAAATACAAGAATAATTTCTTATGATGATAAGGAGGTAATAGATATTAAGCACCAAGAAGCTCCCCTAATGCTTCATCTCAAGAGAATTCATCTATAGGGACTTTCTTGACTTGTCCCCTTTCTTCTATCAACTCAAGATGGACCAACCTTAACAGTTCAGCCGAAATCATATTAACATTCCACCAAGGTTTTTATTTAGACTGGTCGACATCCCAAACCTAGATAAAAATTTCGTTGCTTAAACTAAATAGGGACTTGTATTCCTTGCTAGATATGCCCTAGGCCTTTCTGACCATATTCATACCAAGAAGAAAGTTTGTAACCAAACCCATGGCGAGATTCTACAATTTCGGGAGGGGGTGACTCTATGTAAAGCATCACATTCCACCAATAGATTTTGAAAGTTTCTATGGGAATGGTCTCGCTTCCTTTACTCAGTTCATAAACATTAACCCCCTTTATAGGAGTGGAGTCAATTTCGAGGGGAGGAGCGGTGTCTTTGATAGGATCACACTCCTCTTCCTCAACATGGGGGTCACTCGTCCTCATGTTAGAAAAATATAGAAATTCTATATCAGAGGGGTCTGACTTATAATATTTTATGAAGAATTCAAAGAATTTCAAGGAACCCTAGTCATCACCAAAGAGAGCATTTGATTCAGGGGATGAAGGAGTGGACAGGGGAGATGGACAATCTTCTCCTTTAGGTGGTTTATCTTGGTCGATACTTTCTCAAGGGGTAGCTTCCATAGAGGGTATCAATGAGCAACATGCTATAGCATCAACGGTTAAGGAAGGAATGCAATTCTTGAGAGTGGATGTGGTTGAATTACACCCAGTAGCGGCTAGTAAGAAAAGGTACATAGCCTTTGGATCTTCTTTAACCGTAACGAGCCAATTGTTAGAAACAATCTTAAAAGAATGATGTACGGTACAATTTATTGCACCCATATCATGAATCGAAGGTCTCCCTAAAAGAAGATTGTATGGTAATGGGTTGGGTAGATATACTAGCATAGGAAAGGTAATGAGGCCCAATTACAAAGGTAGTATTATTATACCTAGAGCTTGGCTGCCAGTGTTATCAAACCCATATATATACAAGGAATAAGATGCCAAAGAGGATGAATCAACTTTAATTTTAGGTAGTAGATCTATACCACACATGTTGAGATCTAAGCTAGTGTCAATGAGGGTACATTTAATACCGATGTTAATGTTTACTATAATCATCAAAGGTTTTTCTTGTTTTTGCATATCTGGAGGTGGGAGTTCCTTCTAGTGGAATGTAATATTCAATGAATTCGCTTGAATATGTTCCATCAACGAATCAAAATTTGTGGTCCTAGCAAAGGCAAGCAAGAGAATATTTTCTAAGGCTTCCTACAACAACTCTTTATAAATCAGAGTGGTCTAAAGAAAATCCCAAAGCAAAATCTTAGCTGGAGTAATACGAAGTTTCTCGACATATCATAATCACCCAGTGCTTTGATCATGGGCTTAGGAGCTGGAGGAAGCTCATGTTGAGATAGTGGTAAAGAAGTAGGAGATCGAAATTTAGTTGCGGTGTAGGATCAACAACTTGTTGTTCTAAGTTTTGTTTGTTTCTGCTTGTAGGGTAGGTATGTTCAACAACATTATAAGAAATAGAGTGATTAGCTTTCACAAATCTAATGTATAATCTTGATGATTTGCTATGACCTAAACTCCCTTGGATGGAATAGTCCTCTCTAGGGAATGGCTCATTCGGGGTCACATAGATGACTGGTTTATTGGGGCTTGGAGGAGCCACATAAAAAACTACTACATTTAATGACTCCTTAGCTAGCAAGGAAGGAGTTTGTTCTTAATATTTACAAATAGGGGAGAGTTCTTCTAAGAAATATTCTAGAGAATCTTCCAACATATCAAAATATAATTCAGATAAAGACTCATTATAATAGAACAACATTATGAAAATCGATCTGAGGGTTCACATCAGGATCACCAAAATGTGATATAAGAGGGATTCACTACACATGGGTCTCTTTATTCTCAATAGATCACCAAGGAACGATCTTACCTAATACACCTCAAACTGAATGAATCGATGAAATCATGAGGGGAAGCGAGAAGGAAATTTGAGGCCCTGAAATAGAAAGACTTTGAGATTCCTATCGCTGGTTGAGGACGTCTTGGCCAAAAGATGTCAACACAGTTTCAGGACATCAACACGATGTGCTGTCATCTGCAAGATTCATTTGTGTCTTGAGCTGTGAAGAACTCAGGAGCTCAGATGGATGAGACTGAATCTTACTTCATGAATCGGGTCAAGGTGCATGAAGGACCGAATAATCAACCAAAATCTAGGAACTAAAAGGAAATGTAAGAGAACTTGAAATAGGATTACCTCCATGCATCTGAATCTTTATTCCAAGTTTCCCTTTGTAACTTACAAACAAAAGAATAAGGGGAACCTTTTGGGGTTGAATAGGGGCCTACGTCAGTGAGACACTCATATTGGTGTTCCCACCTCCATGGATAGCCAGTTTTGGAAAAGTGTAAAGGAAGTAAACAAAGTGCATGATGAAAACAAAACCCACTTCATAGTGGAGCTTGCACCACAAAGTATTAAATAAACTATTAAGAGAGAATAATAGGGAGAGTGTTACCCATGGGTCAAGACCCTCTTTCAAAGCACACGGGTGCACCACGATGTGCTTGCTTGAGAGCTAGAAGCTATTGGAGGGACCTCAGACTAGCATAGCTTCACCTATAAAAATGCTACTATTCAAGGATGGAGCTTACCCAAGACTAGAGGAAATGGTGATAATGTTTGAATTAACGGATTCCAACCCCAAATTGAGGTTTAAAAAATGGTTTTTAATGCATGTTAGAATGACACAGAGCCATTTGAATCGAGACCCAATTGCTAGGACACGTTTGACAAGGGTCAAGGTTCTAGAATCATTGTTTTAGACTCAAAAAATTTCTAGGATGCTAGCACACCGCACGAACGTCTGTGCACTGCACAGGCATCCAAGTCCTACATTTTCAAGAAATGCCTTGTGAGGCTTATGTCATTTCACCATGTGTCCACATGGAGTCAGAATCATGAAATTCCATCTCATCGGATTTTTCTTGTTAATTCATCTAAGGTTTCATAAATTCGAGGCAAGATGTGAAAGTGTGGAATTTCCCATAGGTGCAATTATGTGACATTACAAAGTCTTCCTTTACAAGATTAGATGTTTTGGTAAGGATCCCAAAGAGGTTGGGCTTGTTTTTTTGGTTGGTAACTATTTTCTATTTTTCTTCTAGTCTTGTGGTGACACCTTCTACCTAATGGGGCTTATCAGCATCTTGTGGCAGTGATGGAGTACAAGGGACTACCATAGGGAAATCCTTAATCTTATGTTTAGTAGACTAACACCGAGAACAAGTATCCAATGGATTAAAATAAGTGACCCTCTAGGTATGGGGAAAAGAACCAATTTGAATATCAATGAACTCTTTCAAATCTTGTGAAAGGTCCAGTTTGACACATACTAATTTTTGTGGGAAAGCTTGAAAGAACCTAGCTGGTTTGACACAAATGACCCTCTCTAGAGAGGAACTAATACGCTACAAAAAATACACACATGGAAAAGGAAAACTAAGAAACTCAATCCAGATTGGAACCTAAAACTTGGTGTCATATAAGATAGTGAAATCCCAAATCAGTGGCTAGAAAACCAATAAAGAAGACCAAACATGTACCAAAAACCATGATTCAAGATTTTGTAAGCATGAATGACCTCTGTAAAGTGAAAAAGAAAAAAATCAGCATGAGTATGTTGCTCTAACCATTGACATGAAAAATTAAAATCTGGTATGGATAACACCACATCAACTAGAGAATCCAAATACTTACCTCGTGCAAAATTTTTGGTATAAATTTCTAGGGATGCTTGTTCATAGGAGGATCCATTGAGTAGGTCCATCAAACCACCAACACTAGTAATAAATTCTAGGTTAGAGCTGGTTGCAAGCATAATAAAACCACAAAAACTTCAATAGCCGTGGTATGACACAAGAGGGTGCAAGTATGATCACAGACACAAGAACACTAGCAGAGCTCATTCACCAACTCTTTCTAGTTACTCCTCAATAAATTGCATTTTTTCTTTTCATAAGTGATGTTTTCACACACGATCTTACCTATTTTTTATGATTTAAATAATACTAGAAGAAATAGGATATTATAAATTCGTTTCTACATAATTTAAGATTATAATATTTAATATTTTCTTTGTTTTTAGTGTAATTTTGAACATAGTATCAATCCAAACATCTAATTCACATTTGACAATATTTATTAATTAATTAAATATGAAATTATAAAGAAGAGATAAAACAAACCAAATGTATAAACAAGTGAATTGAAAACATTGAGAGTCTTGTAATAATAATTTATTAGCACCTGGACCATGTTAAAGAATCCTACCATATTGTATTTAAGTTTAGAGAGAATATCCATATCTAGGATTAATTGCTTTATGTCCATCTCACCAACCTTATTTATTTTAACATATATGGGAGAGAGAATAAAAAAACAATGCTCCCCATTCCTTGTAGGGTTGTATCTCTCCCTCATTATCCAATATCATAGGCATATAAAATTCTTCAAAACCCTCAAAAATATCTAGCTCCCTCCTTATGAGTGCTTGATAATTATTATTATTGTGGATGATGTCATCAAAAGAACTAGATATAGAAATTATATCAAACACAAAATCATAATCAAAATTAGAGTATTTTGCAATAATTATTTATAATATAATTTTGGGGGCCCAACTAACTTGAAATTACTTTAACCTAACTCTTGTTCGAGCATGGTTGGTGAATCCATCTTTCAAAATTTTGTAATTTTCCTAGACCTTATCAACATGATTTAAAATATTTGACAAATTGTAGCCCAAAATCTTGTCAACTTGGTAAAAAATCCTCTTGGCTACTCCTTAGCCATCCTTGCCTCCTCTTTATTATATTTGAGATTCTCTCTAAAATTATTAACCTCAAGGATTAAATTCTCCTTTTCCCATGATACCTTATCCTCAATAATGTTTTATGGAGGATGCACTAATCATGTAACCATGTTCAATTGATCTTGTAGCTTCAAATTTATAGAATTATCCTTGTCCATGTTAACTTATAAATTTTTCACTAGTGCTTCAGTGAATAAGGTCATGTTAACTATGCGGAAATCTAATTTAGTAGAACTTGTATTCCCTAATATCCTAACTATAAGGTTTATAGTGAGTTCACTTGGATCATTTATCACTTGGGGATTATTGGTCTCTAGGAAAATTGACCATATATCCAAGGTCTCATGCCTTGGGTTGAATCCAAACAAAAAATATAGAGTATCAGCTTGCTCTTCTAATTGCAACACAGGGTCATTTTCTCCTCATCTCTAGATAATGTCAAATGTTAATGTAGATGAAATATCCCACAATGGAAAGAGTAGAGATCTATTATTTATGAATATCTCTCTACCTCTCTTAGGTGTCATTTATTCCATTGCTGCATTGACCATTGTATAGGATTCTATAATAATTTACTTTTTATTTTCATTTGTGAGTTTTGATCTTATATTTTTTGTTGCAACTCTTCTCCCTTATTTTTAAGGATAATGTCCTTAAACCCCTTAAAGGTGATGAATTTTTCATATTGAATAAACTCCAAACAATCTTGAGCCCACATCATCCACTATCTACCCTCCAATATTTGAATTTATAAGCATCCTTTCATTAGAAGGTGTGTCAATAATAACCCTAATAGGGGAATGAATTATATGAACTATATCGATATCATCCAAAATTTAATTAGGGCCTATGGGGTAATCAATCAAAGGTCCTATAGAAGGATGTATCTATTGAAAAGGTGTAATCAATTGTGGACTTTTGGTACCATCGTTTGATTTGACAGGCTAGGCACATCTATCGATGGCATAGGTACATTTGTGAGCATATTTTTTCCATTTTCCAACATTGTTAGCAACCTTATGATGGGATCCTTAATCTTTGAGTGTGATATCTTGAAATAAAGGTCAATTTACTTCCTTTTTTCTTTAGCAATTTATATCTTTACCCATAATATTATTCTCTATGTTTATTCTTTTTCTATGAAGAAATTCTTGATCAAGTCTTTAATATTGTTAGGCACATGCATGAATGCTACCAATTTGAAACTACTTATTATGACCATAGAAGAAATGATCTAGGTTAAACCTTCTAATCTTATCCACTCTCATCCTATATGGGGTCATCTTGTTCAACACCTCAAATCCTTCCCTTGATGTGACTTGGAAGTATAAAAATACAATTGTGGAAGGGATGATAACATACTTATAATAATTCTTGAAATGAGTCTTGTCAAATTCATTCAATTGAAATATGATATCCAGAAAGGAAACTATATATGTGATAGTGATATAAATCACATGAAGTGTAACTAGGCATCCATATACTCTAATCATAGTTACATCAAAAATAAATAAAAAATAACCATAATTGTATTTGATCCCTACCTCTAGGAGATCCTTAGGTCTTAAAAATCTCCTCATTTGCTTTGATAATATCTGGTCCATAGGTTGCCTAACATTAATGAGAACCTCTCTAAAGATTAGATAATTAGAGAGACATGATCACATGAACCAACAAAATGAAAATTTGAAACACCTAAATTTCCCCTCTTGATTTAGAGAGCACCATCGTCACCTCCCCAAGAATCATTAGTTTTGATTGTAGCCCCCAAAAAAATGTGTAAGAAAATTTTATAAGGTGTGGAGATTTGATTCCAAATTGATCATTTATAATACATTATGAATTTTACAAAATGGGTTATCCAAACCTTAATTTTACATGAAAAATCAGATTCCTTGCAAAATTTTGAAAAAAAAAAGTTTATAACGTTTTGATAATCAGGGTGAAAGTTGTGCCCTATCGAACTTTGTCTACTGTACGAGGGATTTGTTGATCAATTTTAGGAAATAATCTACCAAGCTATCAAGTGGTTTGACTTCTAGCCAAAAGTAAAGTGATTAACAAACCATGTGCAACCACCACATGGTGCATTGTGTGCCTATCAAAAACACAACTTCTCATGTGCAGATCTTTCTGAAGCCAAAAGTAAAGAAGAAAATATAAAATAGACTATGGAAATATTTTGCTTCATAGTTCTAGCAATTCACAAGAGGGATTCACCTGTGAGGCACAAACTTAGAACTCTTTCTATTATTAGAGTTGGAGGAAACTGGAGTGCAACATTTCCTAATTCACATCAGTCATCGGCCAAGATAGCAGAAAGCCTCATACACTCGATCTAGCTTGAAGAATTAATTGAAAGAAACAAATCCCCACCTTGCTAATAGAAATATCAGATGATAATATAGATGACAAAGATAAAGAACCGCACTCTGAACATATTTTGTAGTGGGTATTGCGCTTGATTCTAGAAGATCTGTTGAAGTCCAAACCTTATTATTGACCTCTTAAATAATTTGATCAAGTAATAAAACATCCCCATTTTTTTAAAGGAATGGAGGTAATCCTATGATATACAAGACACTAAAATCCTTCTTGATCTCATTGACCCTTTTGTTTAGCACTGTCTGGCTATTCTTGGTTTTTGTCGCTACGATATGATAGTGGGAGAATTCACTTGCTTTGCTAGAGGAAACCCTTTGATCTATTATTCATGCTTTAAGTAGAGTATCATATTTCTCCCAAGAATCCCGTAGAAATTGTAGGGCTAGTTTTAGAATAGTGAGTGCAATAATGATTCGATCCCAATAGGGAGATACCAACCTTCTTTTTATAGGAAAGGTCATAGACCTTTGTGCAGCTGCTAGCTCTTCATGTAGATAGGTCTCCTTCGCTTTCATTCTCTCCTCCATTTAATCCCTTTTATTGAGAGAACTTTCCAATTTGGAAACTAAGTTTTCAACCTCCTGATCATGAGCACGCAGAGAAGACTCAACTTCATGCTTGTCACTCATATTTTCTGCTTCCACTCTAGCCTTTTTTAGATTATTGGAGACCTACGATTAGACACCATCCAAATCCTTCTTTATATTCTCCTGAATACACTAGTGCTCTTCATTTGATTTCTACTCCATTGCAATTTCACCTTTTAATCTATAAATTTTGGCATATAGCTGAATCTGCTCATTCTGAATTACTGCAAGAGATCTTGTTGCTTCCACCTACTGATCTTGTACCTAAATTATGTGGTTTATTTCACCATTTTGGGAAATGAGTTCTAAATGCAATTGATTTACCATTTCCTTTACATTTTCTAGATCAACTTAATGCTTTCTTAAATTTTGATCTAGCCTCTCATAATCTATATATACTACTTTTTGAGTAGTATTTTCCAAATCTACTTTGTCATGTTGGAAAATTTTATTTAAATTTAGACCCACTGCCCTGATGTCATAATCCACCATCTACATTTTTCCTTTAGATCAAGACATGAGTGGCTTCATTTTAGTGATCTACAGACAATTCCACTCTTCGTTGAAGTAGGTCTGAATATTCTTAATGACTCGTAACTCACAATTCTTCATCATCCTTTTCTACATCTTGGCTTGTTGGGCCCACTTAGTTGTGTCAAAATGTTTTTGAAGATTTTGTGGGGAATCAATACTCTATGGTGCAAGAGAAGCACCATGGGAAGACTAAAAAGAGTAACAAAATGGGATGATTTGGATATATGAGCATGTGGGGAGGTGAATGGGAGAGTAATCATAAAAAATGGTGGGATGCCAGATTGAGATTGGGTGCTAGAAGTACTAGTTGGAGTAAAAAGAGAAGCAAATCAAATGGGTGGTTTTTTCTCTGAATGCAGACAAACCTGGGGTAACGGGTAACATGGATAGGGAAACAAAAGAGTCAATAGCAGGTGAAGCGGATACTAGTTGCTCAACACATGAAGGTATATCACTTGGTGTGTTGAAAATGGCAAGGTTCTTATTCAAAACCAAAATTTTAGGGTATGTGGATGGAGGATTATTTTCAATGGGTGGGGGCAAAGGATTGGCTAAAAATATAGAAGTAGGAAGAAGAGGGAGAGAAAGACTTACCTGAACCATGATCATCTAATCATTCTACAAAGTGGAATCTACTTCCTCTTCATTTTCGATAGTTACATCAGCTACATCCAGGTCTTAGACTTTCTTTTTTCTTCGTTTGACCCAAACTAGAGCATCTTGATCCCTTAGCGGATGATCCTACTAAAGTTTGGCCCTCTTGTTCTGTAATTGATTCTCTTGGGGACCATCAAGTTCTCTTTCCTCTACTTCAAGCACTTGCATACGATGTAGCTTGTGATTCATTTCATTTAGAGCTTCTCCCTCTATCATACTCTTATGGTTGGGAAGTATGATGTGGAAGTCACTCCTCTGTTATCTCATGGATGGACTCTAGATTGTTGTTGTCATAATCAACATCTTGGTCATAGATGTCTTCAAAATTTTATTCATATGGGAGAAAATACTTAAGCAACTTATGTGTACCTCCCATCTCTTATCAGAACCTCCATAAATCCATCATCTTCCTTTCGGACCACCTTTTCCATTTCATTTGATTGTTGAGGGTTTTACTTATCAAAATTTCCCTTTGATACGCTGTCTGCGGTGTATAAAAAATTAGCCACCTTGGCCTTTTGGTTGGTATGAGGGCCAAGTTGATATCTATCTTTGACTTATCTTGAGTCAGATTCTTGTTGGACTCCATATATTCCCACTTCTCATGGTTTAGAGGGAATTTTTTTTCCAGATTGCAGTCCCATGTTTAACAAATAAGGACTAAGCCTAGAGCCGCAAAAAAATTGTGAGCTCCCTCCATTATTTCCACTTCTCTAAAATCACCATACTATTCAGGATGTAAAGAGGAAGAGAATATAGCTTTGTTTGGTTCCTTCCCTTGTCATAGGCATTGTTGAAAAGAGTTGCCTAATGGTATGCCTCCAACGTGAAAACCTTATCTGTCATGAATCTAGTGAGTCAAAAACTCTCTCTAATGAAGCCATAAAATCTAATGACTGTAAAATATTCTCCAAAGAAATAATCTACTGGACTCGATAAATTTTTTAGCCATTTTTCAACCTTTGGGGGAAAATGGTGTGTAGGATGCAACAATAGCTCTTGGAGCACTGGTCTCAAAAATTGATTCACACACTAGTAGTAATTGCATGTTTTTGAAACCACATAGTTCCATATAGAAACTAGCTAACCTAAAATTATGATGTAGAATTAGGTGAATCAAGAAAGAAGAATACCTGAATTTGGACTTTGTTTGGTAGTTCTTAAGTTGTATCAGCATGTTTGTAGTTACTAGGTCAAAAAAGTCAAAATATCTCTACCCCCTTTCTATTTTGAGTATCAGAGCCAAGGCTATTTGGAAAGCATTGACCTCCTCTTCATTATCTAGGCTGAAAATTCAAGCCAACATTGAGAAAAGATCTTGTGTGTTGTTTTTGAACTTTCTGATTTCTAGAGGAAAAATAAATTGACCTCTCGACAACTTCTCTCATGTGTCATCTTGATTGAAACCTTCTCTTTTGTTTGCTTCCTCCCAGTAAATCTCCATATCTTCCTTGTTGAAGGGTTCAAAGGGCTAGTTAGTAGGGATACACAACATATCTCATATACTTGCAGGAAAAAAAGTAACCTTGATCCTATTACATGTAATGGTTCCAGTTTTTTCATCGAGCCTTCTAGCACATGCATCTATTATCTCTAGGCATCAGTGTATGACAGGTAACATAAATTTTTGAAAGCCACAATTTTAGAGTTGAGAGGAAAAACCCTCAGAGGTACCATATTCTTTCATTTTTTGGAATGCCCCCTCTCTAAGATTTTTTTGGTTTTTCACCAATTTTGGATCATAAACGTTATCGATAGCATCTTGCACTACCTTTCTTGGAACACTTATGTCAACCAACACCCTCTTAGAAAACTTGAACGGTCGATCTTTAGGCACTAGGGTGTTGGAAAATGATTTTCTCCCAAAGATATTGGCAAAAACATGCCTTTTCATTGAAAACTCTATCCTTCTATCAGTTGTTGATGGTTCTTCCATGGCTACTTCAAAACTTCCAGAGAGTTTTTCACTAAAATGGCCACTTGAATTTTGCTTCTTTAGAAAAATCTACTTTTTGGTGTAGTTAATTCCCTTGGAAAGTACGTGCAGTTAAGGCTCTACCATTACGACTGGTCCATTAAATGTTGCCAACGAGGTAATACATGTGGGATGGAGATTTGTATCCATCGAGAATACCAAAAATTCTACAAGAATGGAATTAGTGCATTCCCTTTCCTGCTTCTCTTTTACAAATAAGCTTGTTGTCTTGTGAATTGCATGTATTTATGTCAATCTTGCTTAGTTAATACAAAGTACCTTTGAAAAAACACGCTCATTAATTTGTTACATATTAGCACATTAATCCATGTCTTTTCAGTTATGTGAGCTAGTTGATTCTAATGATGGTGAAGGACACATGTCGGTGATCAACTTATGTGAAAATTTACTCCCCAACACCCAAGAATTAATTCTTAGACCTTATGTCAGATTCTTTGTATGATTTATTCTTTGTTCACTCATTTTTTTAATCTTTTCTCGTTGTCGTCTAGCCAAAAATAGAACTTCCATTGTTTGAGTTCACTAGAACCTCTTTTCTATAAATAACTATGCCACCTTAAGGCTATATTCATTCAAAAATTAAGCCCTTTCAATTTAGCTAGCCTCTTATCCATTTCAATATCGTATTTTTCTCTTTTTATTTTACCATGTCTACTGGCCTCGGCACTCCTGTTCGTCTTCTTCCATGAAGGCCACAATATGCATTCACTGGGGAGACTAATGGGGATAGAATCAAGCACCTATTAAAGCAGTGCAACCAGCTTGGGGTAGTTTCCTTTCGTTGGATCATCGAAATGGACTTCATCGAGAATAAAAACTAGATGAGGAGCAATCACAATGTGTTGTCCCACTTCATGGCCTCCCTCTTAGACTTGAATATCACAAAACCTCAAATAGTGGAGATGTGCCACCGCATGTTTGAGGTCTCTTTGTTCGAAGCCCTTAGTGATATTTTGAAAGTTTCCATCCCTTGTGTTGGGATTCCCGTTGCAAGGGACCTTCGTTGGTATATTGATCATGGCGTGGATGTACCCTGGCTACCTTTTCTAAGTGACTTTTGCACTATGGATAAAGAGAGTCACTACACTTTGTCTCTGCTTGCAACTAGCTACTTCCTTTAGGAGTATGGCATTGAGTTCATTCCTAGATTGAACTTCAATAAGAATTTTTAGCTTCTAGCATATAATCATGGAGACTAGGGTCAAGGTCCATGCACCATGTGTTGTGTGTTGTGTGCTCCTCATTTTCCTATTAATGAAGAAGAAGAAGAAGAAAAAAATAACCATTATGGGAAATAGGCCCACATAACTCTGGCTGGAGGCCTACCCTTGTATTTTATTGTAAAAATGCCTCAATTTTGTTCTTTTTCAAATTTTTACTCAAAGAACCTTCTTAGGTTTTCCTAGAGAGAGCTTTCTATTAAAATTTGAGCCTTGGGCTGCTTTATACTTGTAAATTTTGATAGATATATAATACACTACAACATTTCCTTATTTATTCTATGTTGTTCATTTCCCTTATGGCTTATTCTAAAACTAAAAACAAAATCTACAAAATTTTACATATGGTACATATCTATGAATTTTTTAAAGAATATCGTACTTTAATGAAATAATTCATTTGTATCTATAAAGAATTTCTCTCCATGTCTTCAAGCTCATACACATTCTTTCCTTGCACATGATAATTTTGAAGGGTCCCTTCCACAGTGCTTCAAATTTGGTGTGTTTCCCTAGTTTTGTACTACATTCATCATCTTTTAGCAATAGCCTTCCTTTCAGGAAATATGGGTCGAAAGTCTTCTTGTCAAACCATCGATTGAATTTCTTCTGATGACCAATCATGGCTCCAAATGCCTTCTCTCTTTCTTCCCCAATCTTGAGGAGTTCTACTAGCCATACCTCCATTCTACCACTTTCCTCTATTTCTAGGGCTTTCAGTAATTGTAGAGTGGGGAGTTCCATGGAAATAGGTAGAACTACCTCTTTCCCATACACTAATTCATAGGGATATATCTCTAGTATCTTCTTTAGCATGATCTGGTCTACCCAGAAAGCAACCCATAGATGCTTGTGACATTCTCTCTATCGTTCATACCCAATGTGCTTGATTAACCTAATTAGGTTTTTATTAGTTGACTTTGCTAACCCATTTCCTTGTGGGTAATAGTTTGACGATGTCTTGAAGTAGATTTCATTCTTAATAGAAAAATATGTTATTTTGAACCTACAAAGGCTTGATCATTTTCGGGTATTATATTCTTTGCCAACTAAACCTAGTCACCAACTCCTCGAGGAAGTGAACAATCTTTCCCTTTGTAGCACCTTTTAGGGCGATGGCCTCTATCACCTTGTGAAGTAATCAGTCAGTGTGAGGATCCACTTGTGACAGACACTAGAGATGGGATTTATCATTCCAACACAATCCAATCCCCATTGAGAAAAAGGATCTTCAGTCATGATAGGACTTAAAGGTAAAGAAAAATTTGTTCTCTTGCCAATAAAAAATTGGCAATGCATACATTTTTGCACCAAATCGTGTGCTACAAAAAATATTGAGGGCCAATAGTATCTCAATCGCATGATTTTCAAAGTGATAGTTCTCGTATAAAAATGTACACCCTCCAAACTACTGTGAAATTACATCAGAACCCTTTCTACTTGGTGCTTGTCTAAACATCAAAGCAATACACCATCATAGTTTCTTTTAAATAAAATCCCCTTAGCTAATACATACCTATTGCTCTGTGATTGGTAGGATCTCCTTTTGTGGAATGGTAGAGTTGTTGGGTAGTGTCCTCTTTGCATATATATCATCTGATATGCCACCCAGGAGTTATCGAACTTAAACTGATTTGATTAGACTTGATCAATCTCCTTGTCAGCTTTGGATCCTAACTCTTATGCAAGATATTCATAGAGGCCTCTTCCCCGCACCGAGTTAGTCAGTCTTGTGTCCACATCATATTCTAGGATCTTCGTGATATAATTGGCTCTTTTTAAAGTTATTTATCCTTTGGTAATATATTCCCTTAAACTCAACTAGGCAACCAAAATAGTAATTTTATTGGCTGACACCAAGTGTCAAAACTTCTTAGGGATCTTAACAATGGAAAAAGGCTACTTTTGCACAAAGTTGTATTTGGTTTCATAACCCTTGAGGTTTCTTAAATAAAAATAAACTAGATTCTCCTCTTTATTTTCTTCATCCCTTTGAGTGAGCATAGAAGCTACGCTATGTTGACTGTTGTATACGTAAAGATAGGGATCCATTTAAACATTGAGTTATTCTTGAGCGTCAACGTGATGGGCCTTGCCATACCTACAAATTTTGATATGAATTGGTTGAAAAAATGAATCTTTCCTAGGAATTATTGTAGTCCTTTTTGATTCACTAGTAAGGATAGGTCCATTATGGATCTCACTCTGTTGAGATCTATTACAATTCCCTCCTTAGTTAATACAAATTTGAGTAACTTACCTTGAGGTACTCTGAAAACACATTTTTTGGGATTTAAAGAAATCCCAAAATTTTGACACCTTTAGAAAATATGATCTAGATGATAAAAATGATCAACCCTCAACTCTGAAAAAACTGTTAGGTCATTCAAATAAATCAGAATGATCAAATTGATCAATCCCCTAAAATAAATATCCATGGCTCGTTGAAAGGTCACACCAACATTTGAGAGTTTGAAGGCCATATTTTGATATGTTAACATTCCCCACTTGGTGGTAAATTTAATTTTATGATGGTCACCCTATTTGACATATACCTGATTGTACCATGAGAAACCATCAAGCAATGAGAACATCTCTAACCGGACCAAATTCTACAAGATCTGCTCCATGGATGACAAAGGGTAATGATCTTTTAGTGCGGATCTATTTCGGTCTTGGAAATTGACACAAAGTTGAATGTCACTATTTTTCTTTTGAACTAGTAACAAATTAGACACCTAAGTTGAGTACTTAATTAGGTAAATGATTCAACACTCAATTAATCTAGTGAGCTCTTTGGCCATCAGTGCCTCAACTTTCAGATTGACAGACCTCTTCTTCTGTCGGACTAGTTTTGACCCTTCCACCAAGTCAATGGTATGTTGAACTATGTCAGGTCATACCCTCTGAGATCATCATAGGTCCATGTTATAACTCCATCATACCTAGAGAATAGATCCCTTAACCTTTCCTTATCTTCCAATGAAACTGTTCTTCTGACTTTTAGCTTTTTTCCATTTCTGACATCCAACTCCTCATAATCTTTTTCACCGGTTGTAAACCTTTGCTTGCCATTCCCCACATCTTCACAGTCAAAGAGATTTTTGAGGGAAATTACACCTTAACAAATATTTTTTCCTTTTATATAAATGAACTTCCTTTTAGAAGGTTGAACCTCTGGTTTTGAATAGTTGGAAATTGATTCTGACTTTTGGATGAAAGTTGCTATCTGGGTTTCATCTTCAAACACTTGCCAATTCTTATTGTAATCGAGAATCAATGGTCAAATGATGATTTGCACTGCACTTTGCTTTGAATCAAATGTCAGCTCAAATTTTGACATGATTTAATCCATCTGATTTGCTATGTTGTTCCAGGATCAGGGAATGACTTGCACATTGAAAACCTCAAAACATTCAATTAAATCCCATATCCAATGTCTATAGGACTTCATCCTCATATTTTTAGCACCTACCTACCTACAAAATTATCTCGTAATCAACTCAGAATCCTCAAATACCTACTCCAAAACCATCTTTACATTTAGCACCATCAAAGTATAGGGTCATCGTATCTTTTTCGCTCTTTCATCATTTTCGAATAGATCATTTTTTCATCGAAGATGACATACGTGCCGAGACATGTGGAATAAAAATTGTCAAATGGGTCGCTTGGTGACTATAGGAACTATGAGACTATGCCTTTGAGAAATATTTTAGATATGTGGCACTAGAAAGAGAGGTTGCGACAAGGCTACAATATTTGGATTGGCTATAATGGGTAGTCGCGTAGCTTCAAGGAATAGTGTGTGCCACATGTGGAAATGGAGGATGCAGGTCAATGGAGCTTAGATTACAATTTGAGTGAAACCATTAAGTGACCATTAAATTTTGTATTTCCATTCTCTTGAATATATGAAATGTGAAATAGTGGAGTCTTCATGCCTGATGTGGTCACCCCTTGATGGCTATAATCAGAAAAACTCAACATAGAATCTTTGCTACCATGAAAAAAAAAGGGCACTGAGATGAGGCCACATAGAGATTTGTAGCTTCTTGACTATGAAAGAAAGGAATGGCTATGAAAAGAGTGATTGGAGTATGAAATTGAGGTCGGATAGACCACATATAATATTGAAAACAACCACAATAATATCCTACAAAACAATTTGAAAATCTCTAACTGATAGGCCAAAATAGCCAAATTATCTATAAAATTATAAAATCTACCCAAACAAGTATATGGGTAGAGGGTAGATTAGCCCTCTGCTAAAACAAATGAGTTTTTTACTTTTCATAAAATAAGCATAAAAGTACAATAATTTATTAAAAATAAAATTACTAAAACTAACAAAATGAAAGGTTTTTTTTGTTCCTAAGCCTTCTAAACACAATTGTGGTCTTTGTTTTGCTCTATGATGCTATGTTGATGGATCTATATGAACAAGTCACAAAAGTCTAAGAAATTATAAAATATAAAAATTACTAAAACTAACAAAATGAAAGGTATTTTTTTGTTCCTAAGCCTTATAAACATAGTCATGGTCCTTGTTTGGCTTTGTGATGCTATGTTTCTAGATCTATTTGTAGGATTTACCTCAATGTGGGAAGGAACGAGCTCTGATGGCTCTACCCAAATGAGTATGTGGGTAGAGGGAAGATGGGCCCATTGCTAAAAAAAATTTTTTTCTTACTTTTCATAAAATAAGCACAAAAGTCCAAAAAAATTTAAAAATTTAAAAATTACTCAAGCTAACAAAATAAAAGGTATTTTTTTGTTCCTAAGCATTCTAAACATAATGGTGGTCTTTGTGTGGCTCTATGAAATTATGTTGATAGATCTATGTGCAGGAACATGCTCTCATGGCTCTCATTTTTTATAACTTGTGTGGTATGTGATTATTCATCACCCATAGCCCAATGAATGCAACTAGTCCAATAGTAGAAATTGATTCTAATATTTTTTAATAATAATTATGCTTTGTGTGTTTTTAAATAACTAATAATAGATGGCATGGTTTGGTTACCAACAAATTTGATCTACCAACATTCCTCTCTCCAATGATACCCTCACTCTTCTTTTTGGAAAGGTAAATGCTTTCCTTCATCGATCTGAACATCAAATTTTTTTTAGTCCATTAGTCCTAATCACACCATAATTTAATTAATACTTAGATATTTCATTAATGATCAAACAAAAACCATTTTCAATTTTCATGTTGTCAAACTAAAATTTTATAGGTAACAAGCAATTCAATCATAAATCTACATAGATATGAATAAAGTAATAGAAATATACTCTATTCTAGATATTCATATTTTTAATCTATATCTCAAACATAAAAAATGAATACCAAAACATGTACATCATTAAATTATTTCAAAATAGGTTGTGACAAGGAGTGGAAAAGTAGTTATCTAACCCCAATGGTATACAAGATTAAGGATATTGTTGGATGAGACTATCACTAGCTTGGTATTTCCTCCAAGGATAGGGACCTATCAAATATGGCACCTCAATCTCCTAGATTTTATCTAAACTAGTAGTCAAAATAGTGAACAATATAAAATAGGCTATTAAATTCCTAAATATGGTAACCACTATCACTCTATCCATAGGAATAGACTATTATTTCATAGTTCTAAGCAATGAAAATACCATAGGTGGTGGTGAGATTGTTCCTAATGCACCTTAACAGTAGCTCAATCAACTTGGTAGATATTTATAGTTTATATAGATATTATATTAAGAGTGGATTATGTATAGTTTATATCCCCTATTTTTATTTTTTATATAATAGAACTATATACAAGATTTAATAGAATATTGGATGTGCCCTTACATCTAATCCCACTAGTTATTTTTAATGGCCCTCCATGTTCTAGAAGCCACTCATTTATTTATATTTTTGTCAATATAAATGATATACCACTCTAGCTCAGCTTTAACATTTTAAAAGAAAAATTCAATTAAAAACTAAATTTGATTTGCCCCTATATTATGTAATAAATAAATAAATAAATCTAAAGTAAACAAAATTGCCATCTCTTGACGTTTTAAAAATAGATGCATTTAAGCTATCTATATTAATTTAATAGTAATTCTATGATAGATAGAAATTATTATGGGTTGATGTTTTATAAATATTTTATAAAACATCAAGTTAATAGTAAAAATGTGAGTATTATTTACGCTTTGTGAAACTTACATATTATTGTGATTTTATTTTGCAAACAAGAATATTGTCATATTTTTAATAATTATAAAAAAGTAATTTGTAATGTTAATAAAATAATTATTAATTATTTTCTAAAATAAATGAGATGTAAAATCATTATTGATTTTCAAACTATTTAATACTTAAATAAAATATAAATTTTAAAACTACACCAAAAAAATCACTTAAAAAGTATTTTAATGAAAGAAAGTATCAATCAATTGCTTTGAACTAATTAATCAAATAACATATATATTAATCGAAACCAAACTCTACACTTACATATTATAATTTTTTCAAAGTTAATAATATTATGTATAGCGATAAAAATAATAAACTTATACTACAATTATAAGATTTCATTTACTAAACTTTCCCCTCCAACAAGTGGACTTTATGAGAAATAACCCTACATTTACTATCGCTCTCCCCAGATTCCTTCCCGTTGCGAGCTGACTCGAATACAACAGGCAAATATTTTTGAGAGAAAAATGATAGAAAAAGAGAAGGTGATCTAAAAACATTAACACAACACACCTGCACTTTGGTATAAGTAATTTCACATAGTTTTTGCGAAGTTATTTTGGACATCAAAATTTTGCAGTGCTGCATATGAAATACTTACCAGTGTTCAGCAAACTCAGAAACACATCTAAGGTATTTGAATATGTGCCCTTCCTATAGCTCACTCCATAGTTTAGCAACCCTACCCGACACTGAATTCTTAGGGTTACTTGTGCACTACGAATCTTCAGATTGACATTCTTTTAGGGTTTTTTATTTTTTTGGTAATGTAGAATAAGGGTTTCTATAAAGTATTTTCCGCATGTATAGTCAAAATGTTCACTGCAATATCTAAATTGATAGCCTTTGAGAAGAACATGAACACCATCGCAACTTGAGGTTAGGCATTCATCGGGATCCTCTAATAGGTTTTGTTAAAGATGGTGTTGAAGTCACTCATGGCCTCTTGGGGAGCTCTCTTGATTGCCATCATTTGATGTAGTGCTAAATAATGATATCCCTTTTTCTGAAACATGTTCAAATAGCCTTTCTCTAAGGTCATCCCATGAGCTGATAGAATCGGAAGTCAGAGATCTATACCAGTCTTGAGCCTTCCCTTTAAAAGAGGTGACCAATAATCTCATATAAATATTTTCCTCTATGATATCATGCACTCTGCATACCTCTAATATGTCTTGGAGGTGCTCGAAAGGGGTTTTAATGTCCTCATTAGAGAATTTTGGAATAGCCTTGAGGGTGTTAGCAGGTATGGCATACCAAACATCAAGAGGAGTTTGTAGCAGTAGTGGACTACTGCTATCCTAGGTTACAAAGTTTTTGTGAGAAGGAGGGGGTGTGTGAGCCATGGAGAAAAGGCTCCTATGGATTAGGTAAAATAGTATTCTTATTTGGAGACATTGACCTCTAGGCAGAGTAGAGAAGGCTCTAAAGTCAAGGCTCTTACTCCTTACTCTACTGCTTCTTACAAGTGATACAAAACTTGTAATTATTCTTCTCCTAGGTACTGAAGAGGGTAATTGGGAGTACTGGAAGTAGCCCTTTTGAGGATTCTTTTCTTTGCACTCTACATATGAGCTTTAAAATAGAGGTCAGATTCCAATCTGATAATAGTTTGAGTAAATAAAAGATATAACATGTTAAATAAAGAAAATACTCCTATAACTATGAAAACTAAAAAAACTTTTCCAAAAGGAAAACTTCAGGAACCCTTTATGTCTATGGCCACTTCAAATTTATAGCCACCAAGGAGAAAGAACTATTGACTTCATTTAGAAGTAATGATTGCTGGACATCTACACCTGATATATTGGAATCAGATCTGAGATATTTGAGTTAGGTCTCTGCAATCCTGGTCATAAACTTTTAATTTCCATATTAATATCCTTTAGATATTTTAACATGATTGCCCCTTGTAAATGCTTCGATACTAGAAAAAATAGCCTAGTAAAGGTCTTTTCAACTAGTCAAGTGGCTTTGGTGGCACCAAGTCAAATCCTTTCTCTAGAACAAGGTAGGATGCATTCTGAAAAACTCTGAATGAAGGATCCCAAGGTACAACTTCTCTGAGGAAAGAGATGACGTGTTGAGCAGGCGCATACTCCTAGATTTGCAAAAAGTGATTTTAGGAAACTATCCACCAAACTAACACACAGTCTAACTCCCAGCCAAAAGGAAAAAGATCAACACAGCATGCATAACCACCATGTGGTGCATTGCAAACCTATTATAAACACAAATTCTTGCACATGAATCTTCCTAAATCCAAAAATTAAAAATAGACTAAGTTAAAATTTTGCTTCATAGGAAATATTAGTAGAAAATTCTAATCACAAAATGATAAGTTATCAGACATTATTTTCAAAACTAACACATATTAGGTTATCATATTAGAAGTGGTTGACTAATTCAAGGGGACCAAGTAGTTTGTGTGGTAGTTAAATAAGGAGTTGTTGAGAGATTACATAGAAATTAACTTTTGTTGCCTCTTAAAAAAAATTCGCATGTTTGTGGATGAGGAAGATGCCATGCAAAGATGAAGGTGTTTGATTGTGTTGGTCACATTTTAGGGATTTCCCAAATCTAATAGATAGAGGTTGGTGATTATAGCAAGCCACCTCTATAGAGACATTTAAGTGGAAGGAGGTTGCAAGAGATGTGTTGAAGGGTCGCTTGGTGAATATAGGAATAATGAGACCACAACTTTGGGAAATATTTTAGATATGTGGCACTAGAAAGAGAGGTAGCCACAAGGCTACAATATTTGGATTGGCCATAATGGGTAGTCATGTAGCTTGAAGGAAAAGTGTGTGCCACATGTGGAAATGGAGGATGCGGGTCAATGGAGCTTAGATTAGGATTCGAGTGAAACCATTAAGTGACCATTAAATTGTGTATTCCCATTCTCTGGAATCTACTAAATATTCAATAGTGGAGTCTTCATGCATGATGTGGTCACCCCTTGATAGCTATAATGAGAAAAACTTAATATAGAATCTTTTCTACCATGAAAAAAAAATAGGGTGTTGAGATGAGGCCACATATGGGGATTTATAACTTCTTGACTATGAAAAAAAGGAATGACCATGAAAATAGTGATTGCAAAATGCAAATGAGGTTGAATAGGCCACATATAATATTGTAAATAACCACAATAATATCCTACAAAACAAGTTGAAAAAATCTGAGTAATAGGCCAAAATGGCCAAATTGTCTATAGAATTATAAAATCTACCCAAACAAGTATATGGGTAGAGGGTAGATTAACCCTTTGCTAAAACAAATGAGTTTTTTACTTTACATAAAATAAGCTTAAAAGTACAATAAATTATAAAAAATAAAATTACTCAAACTAACAAAATGGAAGGTATTTTTTGTTCCTAAGCCTTCTAAAGACATTGGTGGTCTTTATTTTACTCTATAATGGTATGTTGATAGATCTATATGCACAAGTCATCTTGATGTTGGAAGGAACGTGCTCTCATGGCTCTATCCAAATGAGTATAAGGGTATAGGGTGACTTGGCCCTCTGCTAAAAAAATTTTTTTTTTAGTTGTCATAAAATAAGCACAAAAGTCTAAAAAATTACTAAAACTAACAAAATGAAAGGTATTTTTTTGCTCTTAAGTCTTCTAAACACAATCGTGGTCCTTGTTTGGCTCTATGATGAGCTATGTTGATAGATCTATATGCAGGATTCACATCAATGTGGGAAGGAACGAGCTCTCATGGCTCTACCCAAATGAGTATGTGGGTAGAGGGTAGATTTTCCCTGGATTCCTTCACGTTGGGAGCTGGCTGGATATTTTTCAGAGAGCAAAATGATAGCAAAATATAAGGTGATCTAAAAACATTAACACAACACACCACACCTGCACTTTGGCATAAGTAATTTCACATAGTTTTTGCGAAGTTCTTTTGGACATCAAACTTTTCCGGTGCTGGATATGAAATGCTTTCCAAGTAGCTTAAGCTGATATAAAATTCACGAAGGCGTAGCCAACGTTCACCAAACTCAGAAACACATCTAAGATATTTGAATATGTGCCCTACCTATAGCTCTCTCCACAGTTTACCAACCCTATCCTACACTCAACTCTTCCAGATCAAACAGCCTCCAAAAGTACTGGGTATTAAACTATTTGGTATTACTGCTGGATCTATTTGAGATCTGACCCAAAAAAATAGTATTATCAACAGATCAAAGGAGATTATTAGACAAATATATCCGATTAGAGCATAACAAAACTCTGGGATCTGAGAGAAAGTGAATATATAATAAAAAGCAAAAGCATAGAAAAGAAACATAAAAGTAGTACATCTTCTCTGTGTGTGTTGAACGGCATCCTTTTATCTCGATCGTTGATGACGAGGGGGAATGTTGTAGAGACTATGGGATTTGGACCAGGACTCCAATGACTTAGCCGGATGTTCAAGGCTACCTGGGCTCGCTTTGCATCTGGTGCATGAAAGAAAGTTATAAACCTAACCCCATGCTTATTCGGGCTGATCGCCACTTCTTTTACTGCCCCTATACAAACAAAAACATTCTGTAAGAAACAATATGCTACATCGATTTGATATGTCAGTCTGATCAACAAAAATAGACCGAAAAATTAAGATCTACATGCCATATTCTTCGAATATCTCGCGCAAAAGGTTGTTCGATACTGTGGCATCAACATGAAAGACAATTAGTTTCACTTCGGATGCTTGTAAAGTTGAAGCTGTTGTATGTAATGTCTGTGGAGGAGGAATATTCCAGAGATATATAGCTGGATGGAATTCCTTAGCAAATGGGTTCAGTTGCCTAGCTGAATCCATAGTTTTCTTGCAGGCTGTAGCAAGTAAACTAGTAAAAGGTGAAAGCAAAGCCTCAAGGAATCAAAAGTAAGAAGATTTACGGGAGTTGAAAGTACAGTGGGGATTCTATTTATATCAGGTTGCCATGCAAATGAACCAATTAAACCCTACATATTTCTCCAGACCTTATTTGGTGGGAAGCTTCCTCCAGCCAGGCAACGGTTGGACTGCTTATTTCCAAAATGAAAATTGGGAGTCCCTGTATGGGGAAGCTGTTACCTGATAAGACTTTTTTTTATGTGGGAAGTTCTTTGTCTAATAAGCCTATGTGGGAAGCTCTCTACTAATAAAGAGTTTAATAGACTCAAAGTTTTGTAGGAAGAGATTAGCTATTCATATTGGCAAATAAATATAATTATAATTAATAAATATTTTTTTAATCAATATTCAAATATGTTTATTAATTAATTTTGAAAATTTATAAAGTTATTTGAAGTGATAGAATTATATCTTTAAGTTAATGAGAATTATTAAAAAATTATTACTGGTAATTTAAATATGTATAATATTTATAGAGTTTAGAACATCAAACTTGAACACTATTAGTTGAATGGTTGTAGTTTAATTGATTGAATAAAATTATTGAGGTGGTGGTATGTTATTTGATTATGCATTCAAATTGTAAGGAAGTACAATAATATATATTACAAGTGTTAGAGATCATACAAAATTCTTTTCTATTCAAATATCGTGATTATTAAAACATAAAAATGTTTTATACTAACATATTAGATGGAATATGTTAAAAACAACTCCACTATCTTAAGAGATTTGGTTGAAAAAATGGATAATACTCAATAGGGTCTTGTGATTGTGGATCTGGGTTCTAAGAAAAATAGAAACAAGGTGGAGGGAGAGAAGAACAAAAACAAGGTGGAGGAATTTGACCCTTCAAAGAGAACTAGAGCCAACATCAAAAAAAGATTGGATACAATGCCGCTGGAAACCCGAGACTTGAAGATGGTGGCTCAGGAGAGACAACCTGGAAACGGAAGTGGCAGAGACTTTAAAGTATCTGGGTTAGGTTTGGCTGAGTTTTTTGTTGTAGTTGGTTTTTTGGTGTCCTTTTGCTAGGTTTTTGCTGGTGGCTGCTATTCTTTCCTATTTATCTCTGGTGTGCAGTCGTTTTGTTCCTGGACTCTCTATTGCACACCCGTTGTTTCCTCAATCAGAAACATATTATATGGAATAAGCACACCCAAGTAATACAAGTTTCTAATTATCAATTAATGTATTTATTTTTACATTATCTTGAATGATGGTGATCATAGTGGCCTCTAATAGTCATTTTTGGAGTTGATTTAAATTATGTTTGTTAAAAGTAATTGAAATATAATTTTTTTCTCTATTAATTATGCTTCATTGATTAATGATAAAATAGTTATAAAATAAAACATAATTGAAATATGCACACCCACGTGATATAAATTCCTAAAATGAAACAAATGTTTTATATCCACTTTTCTTTATTATGATCTAACTGGAGAATATGTTACAAAATAAAAAGAATGAAGTAACTACATCCACGTGATACACATTCTTAAAAAAGAGTGAATATTTTAAGCAAACTTACAAATAAGTGAAGTGACCATATTTTCCCCTAATAATGATCAAAAAAGTTATATATAAAATGGAATAAGAACACCCAAATGATATAAATTCTTAAAATTGAGTGAAAATTTTAACCCAACTTAGTAACAAGAAAGTGAAAACATATCAAAAACATAATGATTGAAACATAATTAACAGCATTCAAAATCACACTGAAATTAAAGAAAAATTATAAGATTGTACTCTTAAATTGTGTAGAAACAAATGTGTTATATCTACTTTTCTTTATTATTGTCTATGTGGTAAAAAGGTTATCTAATAAAATGAAATATGAAATAAATGCATGCACGTGATACACATCCTTGAAAAAATTGGTAAATTAATCAAACTTAGGATTCAACTTAATGATTTGAAAGAAGAGAGAAGAATAAAATAAAATCCAAAACAGAGAGTAGAAAACTCAAAGATGAAAGAGAAGATAAACTAATTTAACTCATTTCAAAATCTAAAAACTTCAATCTTTTCAGTAATCATGAGGTGAATTTTTTCTCTTTTCATACATTCATAAAGTAACACGACAATAGCATAGGGAAGCTAGTGAAGGGAATGTTGCGAAGCTTAGTAGTGAAAAGCACAATGGATACTCGTCTAGGGCACGACTGAAAATTGAGGAACTTGAAGATAAGGCACCGGTTGTAGGATATGATTTTTTAACAAATGAGTTGGGTCTGTAGGGCTTAATGGAAGGGCAAGACAAAAAAGTTGTTCATATTGGTGATCAAATGGAGGAATAAGTGTCAGCAGGTTGGAGGAATTTATTGATAATGGTGTCAAGATATTTTTTTTCTACTGACCATTATGTATGTACACTAATTGCTGACGCGATGTGTAGATGATGTCATTATCTAAATAGGCACACTTTTGTATTGTAGCATGGTTCTTGTATGGCCATTATGGGTAGGTCGTTTGTATTTTTTTGGTATTGGGAATTGTGTAGTTCTTAGTTAGGTCTGATATAGGTGATGTTGTAGATAGTTGGGCATTTGATGGGAATTTTTTGGGGGATCTTAAGCTTTTATGATCATGATCATTCTTTGTATGAAATTTACTTTTGGGGCAACAACCAAGGTTTTCTTGTTGGCTCTTTCCTATCACTATGCCCCTTTGAGCTAGTATTTTTTATTTTATACTTATTACTATTAATACTAATTATATTTGACTCTCACTTTCACTAAAATAAAACATGAGAATCATCCTTGTGATTGCTTCTTCAAGCTACTTCTATAGTAGACAACTCATATATCCCATTTTTGAAGAGTTGCTACAACAATATATTAACTACTTTCTTGCAACATTTTTCATTACCAAAAAGAACTATTACACTATCATATATCCCTAGCAAAATATAACCAAAACAATTGTATTAATTAAAATTAATTTTAAATACTTTTCCAATGTGGGATAATATTTGAGGACATATTTAATAACTAATTCATAGGAAAAATTATATTGATGTAGTGAATGGGAAGGAAGAATAATATGGATATGAATTGGAAAAAGATATATTGCACCTATGAGCTAAGAGAATGCAGATGGTGGGAGAGGAAGTGGTCTAAGTGGAATAAATGAAGGTGTGTAAGTATTTGGGATTAATTCCAGCATTCCCCTTTAATCACAACCATTTCCATGTATAGTGCCTAATCGGTCTCTTTAATAGATAAAAATTTCTTTCCCTAATTCCTTGCTGAAAATTTCTACACATTTCTCTTGAGACTTGAAAAAATCTAAAAGTATTTCTCCATTGTTGATTAATTCTCTAATGTAATGATATCTTGTGTCAATATGTTTTCTTCTCTTATGAAAAATTACATTCTTTGACAACTCTATAGTTGAGTTGTTATCACAATATATATTTTTTACCTTTTCTTTCTATTTTTGGAGATCTTTCAAAACTCTTCTCATCTTAATTGAATGACATGATGTACTTGTGGCTGCTACATACTATGCTTCAACAGATGAAAGAGTGGCAATTGATAAGTGTTCTCCCTATCATCAATGCTTACTACTCAATCACTATCCATATACCCTATGAGTTTGAACTCAATTAAACTTGAATAATGAATGTCATAATTTTGTGTTCCACTAACATATATGAGGAATGTTTTCCTTTGTTTCCAATGAGAGTCCTTTAGAGACTCCATGAACCTTGAGATAAGACTAATTGCATGCATAATATTTGGCCTTATGTTTTTTAAATACATGAGGCTACACACAAGTGTTTTATACAAATTTGGATCAACATTGGCTCCTTTATCATCCTTACTTAATTTCAGTCATATGACAATTAATGTTGGAGATGATTTACAATTTTTCAAGTTAAACCTATTCAAAATGTCATTAGAATACTTAAATTAGGAAATGAATATACCATTATCACTCTGATTCACCTCAATGCCAAGGAAATACTTCATGGGACCTTTCAACAAATCAATCATTTTAAATTCTCTTTTCATGTTCCCTTTGAACAATCAATTGCTACATCACATGTGAATATCAACATACAAACAAACAATTATGATCTCACCTTTCTCATTCCTCTCGGTATACAATGTAGGCTCACTATTACAGTTATTGAATCCATTTTACAAAAGATAAGAGTCGGTTCTATTAAACCAAGATATTGGGGCTTGCTTGAGTGCATAAAGTGCTCTCTTGAGCTTGTAAACTTTGTCTTCTTGACCCAAAATCTCATACCCATGTTACCACTCTACATAAAATTCTTCTTCAAGAAAACCATTGAAGAAAGATAATTAAATTTCATTCATTTGGTAAATTGGTCACTTTTTTTGAGCTACTATTGCAAGTATTATTCTTCCAATGTCTAGATGTGATACTGGATACAATGTGTCATTATAATCAACCTCAAACTATTGTGAACTAGCATTTTTTCCTATTTTTTCGCATCACCATTTTGATTTAATTTGGTTTATTAATCCCACTTCACTCCTATGACATCCTTGTCTTTTGGAACGCTCGTTAACTCCCATGATTGATTTTTTCAATTGCATCAATTTATTTATCCATTACATTTACCCATTATTCATGTTTAATTTCATCTTCAAAATGAATTGGATCTTCTATTTGTGAATAAAATGCAAAAAGATAAATCAAAACAACATTATTCTCACATTTATTTTTCTCATAAATATTCCTTATACTTCTTATTTTGTCTCCTCAAGCTTGCCAATGTAGGATTTGATAGTGTGTTAAGTTTTCAGTTAGGGTTAATCACGTAGATGTTTTTTTCCTGTATCGGGTAGTAGTTCACCTGTCACATATTTCATGCCTTTAAAAGGCTTGTATACTATGTAATTTATCATCTGATCTGAATATATTTTCATCTCCAGTGAAATAGCTTAGTCCTTTTCTCATTTGTAAAGATTTATTTTCATGTTTTTCTCTTGAGAGGCGATTGACACCAACATGGTATCATAGCCTTCAACTTGCACCTTCTCATGCCATCGAGATTTTTCATTTGAGTTATTTTGAGATCATTTATATGTTGGAGATTATTTGGCATTTGAAGCTTTTTAAATTTCAAAATTTAATTATTTTTTATTATTCTTCATATTCTTGTTGTTGGTGAATTGATTTGAAGTCGCTACTGTTCAAAGAGAACAATTGTTGAATCTATTGAGGAGGCATTTGACATTTTTCACTCATCAAAGGCTCATTTTTTTGGTGTAGAGGTGATTCGAGTGCCTTTTGGAGAGGCGCATTTTTTATTCTATGTATCCTTTATGAGGAGTTATTTTTCCTATTGGAAGCCATATTTTTTTTAAGATTCAAAGAAAAATGATGTGCTTTTAAGATAGATGTTTGTGATTGGAGGGTAGTCCCTTTTCTAGACAAACTGCAATCTATCTCTACAATAGGTCACATAGAGGTTGTGCTTGAACTAGGAAGTGATCTATACTTTTGTAGGCCCATGTGTATTCTTCTCAGCCAAGTCTATATATTCATATTCAACGGTGTTTCAAATTCCTAGTTGATTAACTTTTTCAAGCCTCTAAATCTAGGGAAATTCCCACAACCTCCCTTGAGCATGATTAGAGAACTAAAAATGTGGCATTTTCATCAGAATCTAAGAATAGAAGGAGATTTTGGCATTATTGTCTCAACGATAAACCCTAACAAGAATATTAGAACTTTATATTTTATAAAATTTCAAGGAAATAAATATTTAGGGTTTTCTTTTTTGTTGGCAATAAGTTTTGGGGCTGAATTTTGCCTCAAAAGGGATAAATTATCCAACATTCTCCAAGAGTAGGAGTCCTTTTGTGTTCATATACAAGTCTCCACCTTTCATTGTTGTGAGCAAGTCTCACAAGTTTTATAGAGGTTATCTCACATGTTGTGATTTGTGCTTTTATATGTTGTTGTTCTTTCTAAGCTTGGTGTGTTGGCATAGAAATTATGTAATGGGCCCCACCAATTTTTGCACAAAATCAGGTTTAACTCTTTTTTGGAAGTTTTTATACTTGTGAAAGTACTGCCTTTGAAAAATTTGAATAAATTAGTCATAAAAGTTTCATTGGAGAAAGGGAACTTTAGGTAATGGAGTGATTTTATTCTCACTCATCTTAATGAGAAAAATCTATTACCATATTTGTATAATGAAGTTCCAATCCCAAGAACACATTGTGGGTATATGATTTAGAAAGGATATAGGGCTAGAGTCTAGAGTAAATTTTTAGAATATAAATGATGATGATCTTTTGGATTCACTTGTTCATTTTGAGTGCCCATATGCTCTTAGGACTTACATTCAATAATCATATGAAGATCCTGATAATCTGCCATCTCTCTATGATCCTCTTTCCCATACTAGTGCACCTCTTTATTCTTTAGAGAAGATAAACACACTTATGATCCTTAGGAGGTTTTTGAGACTTCAAATGAGGTTGCAATTGCTTCAGAGGTTAATTTATGATACTTAGTTCCTATTCCACCTCCACCCTCGCCTTTGTGTTTTGTTCTTTGTTTAATTTTGTGCTTGATACTTTTGGTCTCGATCCCGCCTAGTTGTCTTTTGTTCTATTTGTCTTGTCTCTTCGTCTTTGAAAAAATTGAAACCGGAACCAGAACCAAATAGAAAACTTTGCTAAAGTTTCCTAACTAGTTTTGATCTTGATCCTACCCTCTCTTTCTTGTTTCTTCTTCTCCAGTTTACTTATGTTATGTGATAGTTATGTTATTGTTCTCACTTAGATTCAATGACTGCCCAACTATATTAATGAAATTAATTATAGGCCCTCCACACCAATGAAATCAAATTCATAACCTTAATTAAATTTTAATTTTCTCACTATTATTGTTGCCTAAACTATAGCAGTGAACTAGAGCCAAGATAGAGAAGGAGGAGAATGATTTAGTCGAGAATCAAGAATCTACATGCAGATTGGATCAAGTTTCCTCTTGTTGCGTAGTGTTTGAGGTAGGTGGGCTTTCTCCTACTTCATTTCACTTTTAATTTATTCATTTTAATTTTCTACCTTGTGTTCTTCACACATTTGTGAAAATTTTGCTATGGATCTTCTCTTTTTTTTGTTGTTTCTTTATTTGTCCTTTCGGTTTTATTTCCCCTTTTATTGTTGTATTTTGTGTCTTTCCTTGTTTCTTTTTCTCGTTGTGGTCATTTTTTGTGTCTGATGGTATCCATACTATTGTTCCCAAGTTTAAGGTTTTATCTTTGATGGGGTTTTGAGGGATTTTAATGGTCTCAAATAGGTCAAAGGACTTGTTCTATTTCATTCACATGTTGATTCAATGATTTCCATGTTGGGTTTGATGCCCTAAAATTCCTAAGTCGACCATTTTTTGAAACTAGTGTTTTTATGCGCTATTTCAACTTGAAATCATGCCCTAGCTGGTGGTCTTCCCTTGGTCATATGAAGGAACAATTCAAATAGTTATTTTTATCCTCCTCAGATCATCATATGACCTCATTTTAAAATACTATGAGTGTTTGATTAAGATGATGCTATGCTTAATGATAACGGGTGTAAGATCATCCAAGGAATGGATTCGACCCATAAATATTCTTTTGAAGGTTCAAATTTGATTTCAAGCCCACTCCTCATGAGCTTTTGACCTTCTTTTAGACTCTTTATACCGATGAAATTACAACCAGAATGGAGGTAGGATTTGGAACTTAGTAATGTTCTAGGTCCGGTTTTCATTTTGTCCTTAGTCCCGGTCCTGACATCCATTTTGACCCTGGTCCTAGTCCCAAAATCTATTCCAACCCCAGTCCGGCCATACTAAAGGCTTTCCAATAAAGATTCCTTTCTTGGTTCTGCCTTCGATAGTTCTCAAATTTTAATAAGTGTAAAAGGCTACCTAGAGAAGGAAAGGGTAGCATAAAGGGTATGTTCTCTAATACTGATTTTGATATTTTCTATTGATCTAATCAAGGGTTGTCTTGTAGGAATAAGCAGTGTTAGGAACATCTGTAGAAGTCTCACAAATGAAAGGCCAAGCTATAGAGAGTTCAAGGTAGGTGAAGCAAAATAAGATAAAGGTGGAATAGCTACCTTATACTTTTAGATAAAAACATTAGAATTCCACTCCCACAGCCAACAAGCTAGATTCAGGATCGCAAGATATCACATATACCAACTTGGGATCTTTCAATTGTGAGGAGTTGACTCTAGAGACCTTTGCAGAAGAAGTAACTAGAAGGACATAAATGATATTCCAATCAGGGCTAGCACATTTCACTCTTTTCCCTCTATTATTTCAATGCCCAGAGTTCATTTTGGCTACAGAAGGGGCTTATAATTCCATTTCAAGGAAGTGAATGGACCAACAAGGGAACTCCATAATTGATCTATCCCAACAAATGATGAGGTTCATGTTTAATGCACCTACTCCAAGGAACCCCCGATAGTTGAGTAAAGTGGAGACATTAAATTTTTTTAATAAGAACAAAGAAGTCACCAAATCCCACATAAACAAGAAGTGGTTAAGGATCGAGAAGAAGTCCTTAACTAATATGCTTGAATAGCCTAAAAGAGGCGACTTCAATAAGGAAGTGGATGATTTGATTTTAATTCTTTCTAGGGTATTTGGTAAGAAGGACTCTGCATGCTCCCATACAAGGAAGTTATTTTCGATGGTAGACAAAAATTTGATTGGTGCATGATCCTATTTGACAAGTTAAATAATCAAATATTGAATATAAGGGAAATAGAGACCTTCTTTATGAGTTCTTATGTCATATATGTTGTTGCAAGGATGGGTATCTTTCTCGAGTTTAATGTAGTAGGATTTTTGGGAGCAGCTCAAAGACAACAAAAGTTTTGGAACCGTTATGATCAATTTACTTTACAAACATCGGAGTTACATCATAAAATTTTTAATGATGCATTCTTGTATGTCATCATCAATCGATTAACAGAGGATGATGAATTCAGGTTAAGTAAAGATGCCATGGCCTTCATAGCTCAATGGGCACGTTGGTATATCCAAAATCCTAAATTTTCATATTTCACATTGGAAGGATTTGATGTTCATCCCCATCGACTCCCAAGGTGTTTAAGTGATAGGAAGGTCCTTATGGAGTTTATAGATCAAGCCTTAGGAGTCAATGCAAAAAGTTCCCTCAAACATAAGCCTAAATGTCACAAGTTCCCTATGAAATTGGGGGAATATTATTGTGTTCACAATATAGCTGCAATGGCAATATGTGAAGAGTTGAGCTATCTGAAGTTGGGATTGTACACATCCTTAAAATAATTTGACCCATGGCATAAAGTAAATTCTATAAATCCCATTCATTTTAATAAACATTATAAGTTATTGGAGGTTTTCTGGATTGACTTACAAGATGATTGTGATGTTAGAAGGAGGAGTTATGAAAGACTGACTATACCTCAAATGATTGAGTATGGGGTAAAAGAAGACATCCTTGACACACTATCAGATGATGGTGTAACTTTGGATCTAAGATATTAAGCAGAGAGGATTGGTACCAAAGACCTAGCCCACATCAATTGGAGTGAAGATAAGTCCATTGACATTAAATAAATTTCTAGGACAGTAATTGATAAGAGTATCCTTTGGGTGGTATTAATAATCAAAGAGCCACAGGCTCAAGTTTCAAAGGAAAGGAAGTCAGGGGCAAGTAAAGTTTATCAAAGGACTAAGAGGAGAAAACTCCTAAAAGGGAAATTAGAATATCTTTCTCCTATTTCTAGAGGAGATACTATTCCATAAATACCTACTCAGGAAGTCCATGAATCACAAGTCATGGAGACCACAATTGTTGGAGAAGACTCCTCTTCTCAACATTCCTTTAATCAAGATCCTACAAAAGAAATACCTATAGGTAGCCCTCATGAGAAAGCAAAAACTCTAAAAGGAAAAGAGCATGAAGTAGAAATTTATGACATAGACACTGATTCAAAAGATACAAGTTATGATGATGAGATTGCTAAAGATATGCCTACTAAAAATATTGAAGAAGAACATGTGTTAACTCTAGAAGATCTGTGGAATTTTTTTGAAGATGCAAAGAGAGAATTTTATGCTAAAGCCAAAGCAAATGCACTCTCCAAACAACAAGAATTAGAGGCTTTGGAAAAATCTGAAGAATTGGCAAGGAAACACAACGAGAAAGAGGATCTTTTGTAGCAACAAAGAGAGACAGAGAAAAAGGCTAAGGAAGAGAGAGATACGTTAACTTTTCGACAAAAGATCCATGAGTTAGAAGAAGAGAAAGCTCAACAAAAAAGAGAAAAGGAAGCACTTGAACCCAAGTTTAAAGTAGTAGAGGAGGCTCACAAGAAGAAATAAGAAGAACAATTGGAGTTAAAAAGAATAGAAGAAGAGGAATAGGACAAAATTGATCAAGAGGCAGCTAAGGCATGGGAAAGGGTAAAAGAATTAGATAAAAAAATAGATCAATTGTTGGAGAAGAGGAGATTGGAAGAAAAACAATTGACCAAACTTGAATAAGAAAGGAAGGGAAAAGTTGAAGCTGACAAATTGGACAAGGAAAAGGTACAGAAGGAGAAACAAAAAGAAGTTAATTCTCAACTCAAGGCAGCACTTTGGAAATCCGTTTCTGCCTCTACATCTTCTTCCACTCAAGTGATAACTCCCCTTGCTGCCCTAACATGGTTGAAACTTAATTTAGAAAGGAAAAAGGTAGTACAACCACAACCCTTCCATTTAGGATGATGGTAGAAAAGAAATTAAAAAAGAGAGGCCAAAGAAAAGGGCTAGAGTTCTCCATTCCACTAGACTAATAGATGTCAGGGATATTGTTGTTGACTATGCCATTCCAATGGTTGACATGGATAAACATGACATGCAATTGAGTGATTACCATGTGGGTACTATAAATCTAGGGAGGCCCACAAGAAACCAAAAAATGGACCTAATTGATATTGTAGCATCATCCACCAAATCAAGTATGGTGAAGGATAAGCAAAAGAAATATGAGCTTATGTCACAAGTGGATCAATTACATAAGATTTTGAAAGAATTGTCTTCCCCTATCTCTTCATAGTCTATTTCTCATGAGACACCTATTTTTTGAGCAAGAAAGAGCCTGATAACTTGGTTGAAATGAGGAATAAGGTGGGAATGATGGACATATGGATTGATAGACTAAACGAAGAAGTGGAGGATTTTCTTGTGGAAAGTTGCAAATCTCATGAAGGAGCATTAGAGTTGAATAATGACATGGTCACACATACTAAAAATCTTGGGAAACAAGAGGAAGAATATTTAGAGCATGAAAAGAAGCTAAAAGATATCAATAATCTACCCAAGCAAATTTTGTTAGAAAAATCCATCCTCGAGGAAGACAATTTTGATTTTGTTGAAAAGAGTAAATTAGCATCATTGATTTTTAGTCTTCATTCATCTATGGGCATAGAAATGAGGTGCAATAGGTTGGGAATGATCTTAATGAATAGGTTGAGGAATTAGGAGAAATTATTGCCATACTTGTTAATGAAGACATCCCTATGGAAATGGCCTCATCCTTTATAAACTCAAGGAAAAATATGGTAGATTTGAAGAGATGACGCAAAAACGGGATGATGGCAATGAACTCTTGATGGATAGGTTTATGGATGTTAAGGAAGAGATAAAGACTATCAAAAGAGATCTCATTAAATGCGGAGATATGAAAGAGTTTTTCTCTGTCGAACTAAAGAGAATTAAATTTGAAGATAGTTGCGTAGATGGGCCAGATACATATGTGCTTCAAAACGTGATCACCAAATATGATGAGTACATGCTAGAGAATAAAATACAAGATTAAGGAAGCTATACACCTATCCCTTGACCAAATCAACATCAAGATGGCATGGTTTGTTGGACATGTCTATTTCTTATTTTTTAGGGAGGTGGCATAAACTTAACTGAAGATCTTACCACCTTCCTCCTTTTGAACATAGGTTTTGACAAGAAGTCCTCAATCAACAACTGAAGATTAAAATGGACACTCATCCTACATTACCCTAGTCACCCCAGTAATTTGTGGATCTAGATTTTGATGAGAGGATTTAGTGTTGCACTAGCTTATATATATATTTTCTCTTCACTTTGTAAAGGTTAGCTCATTAAAGCAATATTAGCCACCTAAAGGAGATTTAAGATAGTTTACATTTTTTCAAAATCTTTTTTTTACAGTATGCAAAGATACTTGGACACATTTTTCTTTACAATATTTTAAAATAGTTATGTTATTTTTCAAAATTAGTTTAATGGTAATGTTGATGAATCATAGTCATTCAGATGTGAGTGAATGTTATGCATAATTGTTTCTTATTTGATGAGAATCAATAGAAGACTCTAAATTCAAGACTATTTCATTGAATTATCTGTGAATGCAAGTTCTTCATATTTGTTGATCTATGAATTTTGGTAATGATTTGGTAATATGATCTAGTTTAATTTCAAATTTGATGATGATGAATGGTAGTACATCTTGAATTAGCACTATGAATGTGTGAACCCCAATCCTATACCTGCACAAATACACGAAGAAAACAAATTAGTAAGCTCATATGCAAGATAAAAGAAGGATTTCCCATGAAATCTATCTACAATTCTTAATATAGGAAAAACGAAGAACAAACATGAAAAGATAAATGAAATCATAATTAAGCAATGCAAAATCTTGATCCCATGGGGGATTTGGTGCCAATTGGTGTGTCGAAATTGGCCCTTTCACAAATCTTTTGTAATCTTTGTGATAATTTGATGAGTGATCCACTTTGATGAAGATTCAATCAAGCTCCATAATGAAAATTCTGCATAACCTAGCTAAGAACTTGATGAAATAGATGAAAATAGAAGTGCTCAAGGATGAAGTTGAGTATAGTAAGTTTACTCAATTTATGGATGATATTGCAATAGATGAGGCATTTATTTATAGATTTGAAGAATGGAATATCAGAGGATTTGGATGAAAATGGGGGAAAATACCAACCAATGAGAAGAGGCCACTTGTCCACATGTGATTGGAGGAGGAATGAGCACATTTTGGTCAATGTGCATGATAAATGCTATTGGATTAAAATTTGAAATTTTAAGTTACATGTTTAGAGGGAAGGTAAATGGATTTAATGTCACTTGGCTCAAGGTTAAGGACATGTAAGAGCTATTAAATGCCTTGTTTGAAGTACCCATCTCTTCTGGAGGGATTTTTGAGCTGGAAGAATATTCCACAAAAGCTACTTTTGTGAATGGAAATCTAAGGTATTTCAATATGTGCCCTACCTATAAATCTCTCCACAGTTTACCAACCCTACTCTACACTCAAATCTTAGGGTTACTTGTGCACTATGAATCTTGAGATTGACATATTTTTAGGGTTTTTTTTTTGCTCAAGTGAAATAAGGGTTTCTATGAGATATATAGTACTAAAATAAAATTTAGATCTGTAGATCTAGAATAAAAATGGAAGTACTGCCAAATGAAGTACTAAAAGAAATTTATAAACCTAACCCCATGCTTATTCGGGCTGATCGCCACTTCTTTTACCGCCCCTATACAAACAAAAATATTATGTAAGAAAAAATATGCTACATCGATTTGATATGTCAGTCTGATCAACAAAAATAAACCCAAAAAATAAGATCTACATGCCATATGCTTCGAATATTTCTCGCAAAAGGTTGTTCGATACTATGGCATCAACATTCAAGGCAACTAGTTTCACTTCGGATGCTTGTAAACTTGAAGTTGTTGTATGTAATGTCTATGGAGGAGAAATATTCTAGAGATATATAATTGGATGGAATTCCTTAGCAAATGGGTTCAGTTGCCTAGCTGAATCCATAGTTTTCTTGCAGGCTGTAGCAAGTAAACTAGTAAAAGGTGAAAGCAAATCCTCAAGGAATCAAAAGTAAGAAGATTGACGGGAGTTGAAAGTATAGTGGGGGTTCTATTTATATCAAGTTGCCATGCAAATGAACCAATTAAACCCTACATATTTCTCCAGACCTTATTTGTTGGGAAGCTTCCTCCAGCCAGACAACAGTTGGACTGCTTATTTCCAAAAAGAAAATTGGGAGTCCCTCTATGGGGAAGTTGTTGTCTAATAAGAGTTCTTTATGTGGGGGAGTTCGTTGTCTAATAAGACTTATTAATGTGGTAAGCTCTTCACTAATAAAGAGTTTAAAAGATTCAAAAGTTTTGTAGGAAGAGATTAGCTATTCATATTGGCAAATAAATATAATTATAATTAATAAATATTGTTTAAGCAATATTCAAATATGTTTATTAATTAATTTAAAAAATTTATAAAGTGATTTGAAGTGATAGAATTATATTTTTAAGTTAATGAAAATATTATTACTGTTAGTTTCAATATGTATAATATTTTTATAGTTTAGAACATCAAACTTGAAAACTATTAGTTGAAGAGTTATAGTTTAATTGATTGAATATAATTATTGAGGTGGTGGTATGTTATTTGATTATGCATTCAAATTTTAAGGAAGTACAATAATATATATTAAAAAGGTTGGAGACCATACAAACTTCTTTTCTATTCAAATATCCTTCATTATTTAAACATAAAAAAAATATAATGGTTGAAAGATAATTAACACTATTCAAAATTACACAAAAATTAAAGAAAAATTATAATATTGTAATCTCAAATTCTGTAGAAACAAATGTGTTATATCCACTTTTCTTTATTATCATCTATGTGGTAAAAAGGTTATCTAATAAAATGAAAGATGGAATAAATGCGCGCACGCAAACACATCCTTAAGAAATTAATCAAACTGAGGAATAAACTTGATGTTTTTACAAGGGAGTCTACCTATAAAATATTTGTTCTTACATAATTTTAGATTACAATTTTTTATTATTTAAGTTTAATTTTGAAAATTATAATTATGTTTCAATCTTATATTTATGAATATTTTCTCTTTACTTGTTTGAAAGCTTAGTTAGTTTTCCTCCTTTTTAATGGTGTGTCTTTTATGGGTGCTCTTATTTCATGTTTTTTGAAAAAAATAATTAGACTTAGAAATAAGTGATGTTTTCATAAGCCAACCGACCTATAAAACATTTGAAAGAAGAGGCAGAGGAATAAAACAAAATCCAATTATTTGACAAGGGTGAAATTAGGGTCTATGTGTACTATTTTTCAAGGGAAAATTGGTGTCTATAAGTTCTTATATCTTTTATAGGGCCATTTTATAGTTTTTTTACATTTCTACATTTGTGATCAGCCCTATTTTATTGCAAACTATTTTTCGGTATTTTAATTTTCATTGTTTATTGATATTCATTTGCTTAGATTGTTTGATGAAGGTCAAATTTGTGTCTATTGACACATTTAATATAAATTGTATTAGAAGCAAAAAATCAATCATTTGTAAGTTCTTCTACTTTTAGGCTATCAGTTTTTGCATTATTTATTTTCTTTCTTTGACTATTTTATAAGAGTGAAATATGTCTCTTAACAAGATTTATGTCTATTATGTTAGCAACAAAATAAGGTAGTTGTAAGTTGGATATCTTTTACAATTTTGTTTTAGAGTTTTTTGCACACTACTTGTTTATTGGTTAATGTTTATTGATTGTTGTTCTCTATATTCATTAGTCCCCAACTTTCACTTATTGCAAATAGCTTGAATTGCATAAATCATTAATGGCTTATGGTTTCAAGTTTTAAGTCTGTGGAGAAAACGATAAATTTCATAGTCTATTCACTTGCTTCAACTATTTGATGAGGGTAAAATTTGTGTGTCTTGATAAATTTTATATCTATCATATTGGAAGCAAAAGAGAAAGAATTTGTAACATCCTATATCTTTTACACTATCATTTTTTGTGTTATTTATTCATTTTCTTATATTATTTGATGGAAATGGAATATTTGTCTATTGAAAGGGTTTATATCTATCATACTTGAAGCGAAGAACAAGGTGCTTGTAATTTCCTATATCCTTTACACTTTCATTTTATAATTTTTTACATCTCTACATTTTATGAGCTCCTACCTATTGTTTCTTTCTCTCTCCACTTTATGGATTAACGTCTATTCTTCCCTAGCTTATGGTTTCAAGTTTTAAGTATGTGGAGAAAAGGCTAGTTTACATTGTTTACTCACTTGCTTCAGCTATTTGATGAGGGTAAAATTTTTGTCTCTTGAGAATTTTTATATCTATCATATTGGAAGTGAAAGAGCAAGTGTTTGTAAGATCCTATATATTTTACACTATCATTTTTTATGTTATTTATTCATTTTTTTATATTATTTGATGGAAATTGAATATGTGACTATTTACAGGTTTTATGTCTATCATAATTGAAGTGAAGAACAAGGTGCTTGTAAGTTTCTATACTCTTTACACTTTTATTTTATACCTCTTTACATCTTTGCATTTTATGAGCTTATGCCTATTGTTTCTTACTGTCTTCTTTTATGAGTCACTCTCTGTTGTTGAATTAAAGACTTAACACCATGAATCATAAACATCAACTTCTATGCTACTCACAATTAAGAATGGAACTATTATTTTCTCTCCACACATGTATGCCAACTGCACTTGAATCTATCAAACTCATTTCTTAAATTGATAATTCTTTGTTATTGTTGCAAGTATTTAATGGCTTCGTAATGTTCTTTGATATAGTCATCTCCTCATATCGAGTGTTTTTGTCAATGCCTAACACTCTAACAAGGAAATTTACCATTCATTAGTACATGGTTTTCATTTATTGTTAATGGGCTCAAGTGCAACCATCATTATTAGATTTTGGTGTCATGTTTTAAGATTGTCAAGAAAAGGATTATTTTCTATAGAAAACATTTCATCAATACACTACATATTTTCTTGTAATCATTTTTAGATTCAAAAAAGAAAAAATCAATGCCTAATATTTTCTTCCTATTGAAAATATTTCATGATTTCCTAATGTTCTTTGGTATATTTGTGTTTTTGCACCCACTATTATTGTCCACACTTAGTATTCTAGCATGATGGCCTTATACATGTATATTCTATCATTTTCATTTAATGTAACTAGACTGTAATGCAATTGCCATTAATGGTTTATGGTATAAATTTTTGACTCTCCTAAGAAAAGAATCATTTGCAATGTTTGTTCGTTTGATTAGATTTTCACACGAAGATGATTTTTGTGTCTATTCACATAGTTCATAATATGGGAAATTGGAAATAAGTTGATCTACTTTTCTTGCTTTCCTAGAGAAGTTTTGAACTAGCATAGAGACCATTGATGTAGATAAATTATTTCACAAAGAGCCTTGCCACATACCAACAACTACCTTGTTTCCTGTGGTAACTCGATCCTTGCATAGAAAATCAAGTGTTACCACCCAATTGTCAATGCCTCTTCCCCCCTCTACTGAATTCTTTGAATTTTCTCCACGTCGTTGCCTCCACATGCAATAACTAAGTTCTCCATTCAATTTCCCATTTTCTTCTACGAATAGGTGCAAAATAAATGATTCACTTATCTCATTCTTCACATTCTCATTTGCTCAGCTAGTTTACATCTATCATATTCAAAGTGAAAAAGGAGAGGTTTATAAGTTTAATACATATCTTTTATATTGTCATTTTTGTGTTTTTTCTTCACTTTCTTAGATTGATTTATGGGAGATAAATTTGTGTCGATTGACAGGGTTTATCTTTATCATGTTGGAAGCAAAGAAAGAGTTAGTTGTAATTTCCTAGATCTATGAAATCTGTGTCTATTGAGAGGATTTATATCTATGATTTTGGAAGCCAAAAATGAGGCATTTGTAAGTTCCTATATCTTTGATAGGGTTTATTTCTTATGTATTGGGAAAAAGAAGAAAATAATTTGTAAGTTCTTATATCTTTTACAGTGTCATTTTATGGTTTTTCAATCTCTGCATTTTGTCAGTTAACATCTATTGTTTGTTGTTCTCTACATTTTATGGTTTAATTTCTATTTTTTTGTCCTCTATATTTTATGTGTTGATGTTTATTCTTCCCTATCTTTGACTACCTTTATGGGTTAGTGTCTCTTGTTGAGCTACATACTTAACACCATAATTCATTAATGTTGACTTTCTTATTGGCCACAAATAATATAGGATCTAATATTTTCTCTCTGCATATCCATTCCAAGTGCACCTCATTCTATCAAAATCTATTCATCAATTTATAATGTTTCGTTGATGTTGGAAACATTTCATGGAATTTTCATTTATTACAAATCCATCAATGGATTTTGGTGTCAAGTTCCTACCCTTTCTGCCTTGTCAAAAGCACTTCATAGGAAATTTGTAATATTTTTTGCATCTTGCCTCTCTTTCATATTAAACGGTTTCTCTTTCTAATATTTTCATTCTTTTTTCTTTTAATTATTTCTTGCGTGAACTAATTACTACTTTCAATTTCTCAATACAATTGCATAAACCAATGAATTTTAAAAAGACAACTTATTTGGCACTCATTTATATCGATGTTGCTATGGTCACAATGAAAATATTATTTCCACATGCATTAGATTGAATGATTGAATGTACATAAAACTATTTAAAATTCTATAAATCATACATTTCATAATGTAGACATGCATAATTGACATCATGCATTAATCATATTTAATCATATTCACCTATCAAATAAATTAATTTTATTTGATTAATCTCCTAAAGTTCCTCCATTTAATTAAATAAATCAAAATTTTTAATTAAATCTCTAAATGATCTTTATCTTCACATTCAATTTAAATAGATCTAAAAAAATAAGTTGAATGTCACAATCACCTAATCATCAACTTAATTAATCAAATCCATGTTTAAAACTAAGCCTAATCCATATGCCATCCTCTACCTTTTCCCACTTGCACAATAAATCATTTATTTTGTTTTATTAAAACTCTATTTTCCTCACAAAGCATATTCCCAAGGAATATTCCCTCATTAACTCCATTTTTTGTTTGAATTTTTTGCCCAAACTAATTTTTCCCCCAAAACTCTTAACGATATGCATTTAATGCTATTTTAAAATTTCAAAACTCACCTAATAAGCATTTAGTTGCACAAAGACCAAAATGTGTTCAAGTTTTCTCCTCTCACATTTTGAAAAGTGGCATTAATCTATTGGATGAGGATTAGTCCCACATTCCTCAACTTTGCCTCCTCTTCTCTCAATTCCTCTATAAATTCAAGGCTTTTCTCCTTCATTTCCATCTATAGTTTGAGTATTTACACTATAGGAATTTTGAGTTTTGATTTCATCTTGCATCATCATCATTTCGAATCTTTTGGTTATCATAACTTTGAGGCTTATCAAGGATTGGGAAAGGGCTCATTTACATATCAATGGTGCACCAATCCAATATGGAATATGTTTGATTCATGTTTTTGCCTATTCTTTTGTTTAGCTTTTCTTTTTCTTATTAGTTGCATTGTTTAACATCATTCAATATTTCATAGGGATGTTGAGTTTGTTGATTTAAAATAACTTATGCTAACATGTGGGATAGATTAAATCTCTTTTGCAGATTTTGGAATCCACAAAAATCCACCCATAATACTTATAATTTCCTTTACCAATTGAAAAGAACCCCTGCTCAGACCTCCATCATGGAGTTACTAAAGATTTCAATTGCCGATAGAGAAATCCATGAGGAAGTGCTGGCTTCATCCACTTTCTCTACCAACCTTGATACGGGCAGTTTCAAGCTATGGTCAACAACATTATCATTTTGAATCTCCTCACCTTTTCCAATCAAGACTTCTCTGCCCAACCATCTCACAACCCTATGTTACACCTTGACGTCTTGGTTCACAAAAGTAAAGTGAAAAGGGTCTTGGTGGATGGAGGTGTAGGCCTCAACGTCTATTCGCTAAAGCTCATAAAGAATCTAGGAATCTCTCAGGATTCCATTGAGAATTACAAAGGCATTACAATCAAAGCATATGATGATGTAGACATGCAAAACTTACATCGTGCATCATGCAGTCCACTCTAATTAACATTCATTTCTTCTATTAATCAATTAAAATATTTTATTGATTAAATCCCTAAGGTTCATCAGACTTAATTAAATAAATCAAATTATTATTATTTCATTAAGTCCTAAGTTCTTCTTATTTGATTCAATAAATCAAACTGATTTAAATCGAATATAAAACTCCTAAAATCCTCCAAGTTAATTGATCTAAATTAATTAACCTCTAATCATGATCACCCATTCTCCAGCTTTTGACTCAACTAGAGTCAAATCCAAACTCTCAACTAACCCACCCACTTGCACCAATAAATCATTTATTTGATTTATTAATTCTTCTAATTACTTTCAAAAGGGCATCAAGATGGAATATTCTACAAATTTGAATCTTCCCTCCACAGGATTTGTCCCTTCCAACAAAGCATTAAATGATTTTTGCACAAGTCAAAGTTGGCATTTAATGCACCTTTCATCCCCCCTAAACATGCCATTTTATACAAAATTCAAATTTAAAATTGGCACATTGGCCAGGACTTGCACATTCCTCACCCTCTCACACCTTGAAAAGTGTCATCTTTTCATTGGCTTGTGAATGATCCCATAGTCATCCAAACTCACTCAATCTCTCAACCTTGAATCTATAAAAGCAAGGGTTTTCAACAACACAAACACAACAAAATTTGGAGAATACAACATATTTTTATCCAAGTTTACTCTCTACATGTGAGAACTAATCTTGCTTTTCATCATGACATCACTATCATCTTTGCATGATCTTGCTTATCATGGATTTGGAAAGGGCTGCATCCTACATGACAGAGTGGAACCAATCCACTATGAGATAGTTGTTAATCATGTTTGCATATGCTTTTGTTTATCTTGCCTTGTTTTCACTAGTTGCATTGTTTAACATGGTTAAATATTTCATAGGGATATTTAAGTTTGCTGATTTAAACTAACTTTTGTGCTAACAACATGAAATTGTTTAAGTGTCGTTTGCAGATTTTCATGTCCACAAAATGGTGTTAGAAGGAGGGCAACCTTTGACTGTATAAGCATTAGATTTCAGTTATAACATTCAGATTCATATTGAGTTTCTCTAATGGCTTATGATAGTTTAGCATTCATTTTCATTTTCTAGAAAGTTTCAAAAAGCTAACATGTTATGTCTATGTTTTCGCATTTTGAGTACATTTCTAAAAATAAAAAAATAATAAAAATAAAAACTAATGTCTGTCATTCATACTTTCAAATTATGGTGATGTGTTCTTTTCTTTATATGATTGCATTTTGTAAATTTAAAACCTCGTTCAACTACACAAGTTTGTCCAAACTCGGGCCTTGAATCGATAGACTTAGTAGTGTTTTAGGAGTTCTAATGTTTAGTTTAAGTGGCATGTTGATCTACTCTTTCTGTGACATTGAAATTAACAAACTTGTGCAGGACTGGTCTACCACACATCAGTATTAAATCCCCTTACATTGGTCCTTCTTGTATTCAATGCTCGGTCCATGGGAGACTTTTCCCAAGTGCTTGCTCAAGCTCTCATTCTTCATCATCTTCTTTTGCATGAAGCTGTCTTAATGTATTCGATTTGTCTTCACCTGAAGCAACTCCGGATTTCTCATTAGATATCACACCTTGCTTTAAACCTGTTCTTGCCTGTGCTGCAACAGTTGGTCTACCATGTCTGTTGGATCCAGGCATAGATAAAGAATTATGTGGAAGTGAATCTGCCATTTCTATCACACTGTTCTTAGCAACTTGACTGTCATGAGAGTCTATAGCCGATTCAGAGGCATCATCGTCTTTCATCTCATTAGAGCTAAGCCCTAGCCTTTTCATCCCCTTAGGCTTCTTTGTTTTCGGTTTTCTCCTACCAACAACATTTTCTTAAAAGTTCCCGAAGCCTTTCAACAAATCCATTTTACATTGAGAAGCCGCCTGCAGTCTACTGGCCAGGGGACCACGTCTTTGAGGCATTCTGTCAATTAGTCCACGTTCCTGTTACATAGCCCAGTGTAGTGTGCTTGTGATTCCTAAAAACCCAGCGTGCTTTTGACTCCATCAGATGAAATTCAAGGGGCCGATAGAAGCTTCACAATCTTTTCCTTAGTGGGGCCCATTCGTGTAAGGTCAAATCAAAAGAAGTAAAGCGTAGGAAGTAAGCCTAGTGGAGTATCTCATTGTGTGTGCCCCTATTCAAATGCACTAATGTCTGCATTTTCAAGTAAATATTTAACTAGTGCACCTATTTGGACATAGCAGAGAGATGGATGGCTTATTTGCAAAACGAAATCATAAATTGTTTTCTCAAACATTAAATGTTGGTGAGATAGAAATCTTGGGCTCAGCGGCTCAAGCGCAACATATCTTGCAAACATTGCATTCAATGAGAGGAAATCACTTTGAGAGGATAGGGGATGCATTCCACAGATTCTGGTTAAGATAGTTGCTTGCAGGTTAAGAAAAGTCTATCCTTGTAATCTGTGCATGGTTGCGCCTATTATTAATCCAATAGCTACTTTACAAGTTTGAGAAGTGAAAGGTCAATAGGAATGAATATTCCCTATGGTGATAGCATTAATTAAACATTGTAGTTAGTATTCAAATTTCACATACGTCCAAAATGGTCACTCAGCCTACGTTCAAGAGCATTTAGATCAAAGTCTATCAACGAATCTCACTGGATATGTTTATTTTTTTCCATATTTATGCACCCACATGACCATTTCATTCTTATTATTGATGGATGTCTACACACGTTACTCCACTTCTATTGGTGAAAATACAATCTAATCTTCTGTCACAAATCCTCTTGGTGCAGAAGATCAATTAATGTTATGGTTGTTGTTTTACTCTTTTTTTGCTTGTAAAATCTGACAGATAATGGTTCATAATACTGTCTGATGATAGAAAGATGAGAAATGAATTTTTAAATATAAATTCTCCTAATTCACACTTTGAAACGTTGAATTTCAACCAAGAGAATTTAACATTGATTTGAAATCATTATATCTTTGATTTTGTCAACTTCAAAATTTGCATGCACAGTCTTGTCCAGATTTTGAGAAGTTCAAAATGTAGTTGGTTATGGTTTTAAATGACTTTGCAAAGATATTATGAATTGTTGCAGAGTGATAACGTGTGACTTATGATTAGTGATCAAATCCCTCCATGCGTTTTATCCTTGCTTTACTACTGTAAAAGTATTGCACTGAAGGCTATGCTGCTTTATTCATTATGCTTTTTGTTTATACAAGGCTATATCTAACATCCATTTTCTTGGGAGAATGTGTTTAGATTAGTAACATAAGATGGAATTGATAGAATGAATTCATAGATGTTGCATTAAATACCAAAGAAGTTGTATCTTGAAGTCACTCATTTATGGTTATGTAGGCATCTTCCTTATAGGCGTTGCTCATTTATGAAATTTTGTAGGCTTGGGTGGATGGGAATCAAAACCTTTATTTACATTAAATCGCTGCAAATTTGTACTTGGCTACTTCAAATTGTCTAAATTTGAATTGCTAATGTGGATTATGTTGATCATTGGCATAATTTCAAGGATTTAATGTTGTGGGAAGGCTATGGAAAATAAGGGATCCTATTAATTTTTTTTTCATTGGTCTCTAAAAAATCGTTTCATTTTAATATGAGTTTAATTAGTGACTTGGTCTTCATGTAATTTGTCTCTTTTGTCTTGTAGGTATTTTTTTTGCACAAGGGATTCTCAAATACTGAACTGAAGGAAACAATCTTGGAAGAATGTTGGAGTTAGAAAATTGATCATTAAACAAGTTGAACTTGACAAAAGAATTTTTTAATGCTTGTTTTAACAATCTGGAGCTTCCATTTTATGCTCTTGTTTTTTGTTTCAAACAAACTCACTTTTTGATTTGGGCTTAAAATCAATCACTGATTTGATCTTTTCAAAGTTGGTTAAAAAGGACCTTAGACATTTACTAGATTTCGATTTGGGCTAAAATTGAACAAGTAAAACTTCACATCTCATTTGGTCCTTGTAAAACGAATTCATCACTGCTTTTTGGACTTAAAATGAACAAGTATTTTCTATGTTTTTCAATCTTTTTCACAAATTAACATCACTTAAAATGCATATGCGCTTCTCTCGTGCTTCACAGCGATCTAGAGAATCAAAAGCATTTTGGTGATATTAACTTGTTAAAAAGATTGCCTTCACATTTTGATTTGGGAACTTAAAATTGAACAAAACATCTTTGCGAGTGTTCTCCCATTGTTTCTAAATGAAGTTTGATCAAACTACGAATGAGTTTATTCACTTTTGTTTAACTTAGAGTGTCTACCTTGTGGGAAAAAGTAATCACCCAAGGGAACGACCCAAACGGGAAGAGACTAAAGCCAAGCAACTTCAAACCGGTATATAAGTGTGGATTCTTGAGGAAAGTTCAAGAATTGCGAGGATTATTCCAATGAGATGGACAACAATGGACTCTCGCCGATGTTGGATAATCCCCCACGAACGAAATGCCCACATTTGAACCCCTTGTTTAGAAAAATTCCAAAACCTTATCTATTTTTTTGGTGCAAGAGGTCATGTCCTCTGAAGCCGTCCCACGCTATACATGTGTATTTGTTGTGGAAATGGAAAGTATACGATGGGAGATTCATGGGTACTAATGTTTGGCTAACCCGAGAAGTGAGTGCCATGGAGGGGAGCCAGTGTGGTCAAGCATTTAGCCATTCACACAAAATATGCGCAGATGGATTCGTCTAAGTGGGAACCCAACAAAATATTGTCTCATCATCCTAGGGTTGTAAAGTGCTTGGAAGTGGAAAACACATTGCTTGGTTCCTAAAAACATTTGAAAACAAACATTCACAAAGCCTCCAAATTTCAAACCCCTTTTAGGAAATAAATACCTTTGACAAATTTAAGCACTCTTGCTTTCCATAGGGATCATATCCTTAGATTTTTCTAAGTGCTTTGATTCTATCATCATTTTTTTTCACTAAGGATAAATATAGGAGACTTTTTCCCTAATTTTATTTGATTTCCACATAATGGACCTTGTGGGATGAAAACAAAAGTGGGACATTTGACACAGTTTGAAAACATAATCAAGTAATTTCTTTTGGTAGAAATAATTCACTAAGACAAGATAAAAGAAAAATTGGATTACACATGTATTTTATAACATGATTTCTCACAAGACCAGAATCCCAAAGCCAAAGTTCAATTAGCTTAGTTTGAAAGCTCATGAGGAGCGTCTTGAGATCCTGAGTTGTATGAGTATTACTATCAACAGAATCCCAAACTTTTTTGAAATGTTTTCTTTCCTCCCATAGGAAATATAGTGTGTTCTTCAACACCGAGGCTTTGTAAGTAGAAGTGTTATTTTGGGTCAAGTCTAGGATAAAATTCAATCACATTCATCCATCTCTCAACCATTAAATTAGTCAAAAGTCACCTCACCAACAACTCTTAGAAACTTTGTAAACATCTATTATGCTAAAATTCTAGGCGAAATCAAATCACTTTGTTTGACTTAACACAATTAGTCAAACCATCATCCTATACATGATTTTTCTCTAGGATAACACAAATTCCTAGGGTTTATGAGTTAATTTTGTTTGGATTAATACACTTAGCCAAATTATCAAATCATCACCTTGTTTCACTTGATGCACTTAGTCAAACTACCATCTTATAGGAGTTCACTCTATGGATAAAAAACTTCCTCTTGCTTTATGATTACATTTATCACATTTTGTTTGACTTAACACACCTAGTCAAACCATCAATCCAATCATGATCAATCAAAGTCCTAAAAGGTTTAGCATTTCCTTCAAATTTTTCTTTAAGAGTTCCATTCATCCGTATCACTCATCTTTCATTTATCTCATCCTTGTCATTGCTTTGATCCTTCAATTATCCTAGTTCTTCGCTTCTTTGAACCTAAGGTTTAGAGCGATCTAAAGGATTAGAGGTTTATCTCTTACATTCTTGAAAATGGATCTTCATTTTATGGTTCAAACTCAATCTCAACACAAGAGGGACATGGAATTTGAACTTGATCTATCCATCATGAGTAATTTGATTCAACCAAACTATCCAAGTCTCACAATACCAATTGATTATCGAAACTCACATTTATACATGGCATCATCATCTCCTCCAAACCTCAATGTGAGTATGCCCAATCCAAAGTTTGGAATACCTTTCCCAATGATAGATTTAAATCCAAGTCCAAATCTGCAAATCTATCAACCAAACACTCAATGCATTATTTTTCCAAACACCATTATCCGACCAAATCTATACATGCCAAATACAATTTTTTTGAACATGAACATTTGAAATCGACACTTGGTAAACTTTGGTGTAGACATGTTTGCAAATCCCGTCAATGTTGTTCAAAATCCAAGCAATATGTTGATGACTCTAGGTATTGATCCAAGTGAAGGTAACACCATGCAAAATCAAAGTTACTTAAATCAAGGAAATATGATTCTCAACCATAAAAATTTTCAAATTCAACCTATAATGCCAAATCAAAACATCATACCAAATCATCCCATTTTTCCATCGATATCACAATAAGAGGTGGCAACCATCCAAGTAATCCCAACGATCAACACCATTCCCATTCCCCCACCACCACCACCACTGCCAAAGCACAACATGACCAATTCATTCTCCATCATGTTGCAAGCCACTCAAGAATCTTCCCGCAAAAAGGCACTCCAAAACCAACAAGCTTCACATGCCACTCAGATGGCACAAGTAATCCAAGAAGCACATGCTTAAGCACGAGCATAATTCAAAGCTTAGCAAGTGCATGCACAAGAAAAATACCACGCTCAAATGCAAGAACAAAAAGAAGCATATCAACAACAAGCATTGTTGTCTCAACAACAAACATAGGCATTACTTGCTCAACAATAAGCATTGTTGGCTCAGCAGCAAACATAGGCATTACTCGCTCAACAAAGCTTGCAACAGATTCCCACCACAATTGTTGAAATCAAAAATCAAGATCAATCCATCAATGAACAAATTGAAGACATTCCCATATCATCCAATGATCAAATCAACACACACCAAGAGCCACTTTTCAATCACGATCAAAATCCACCAACAATGCCCAACAATGATCCAATTCAAGAAATGTCAACATCACTTGGTCTTATGGTTGAAGACATTGAATATCTCTCAACCATAACGGCTAAGGACAATGATCAAAATCAATCTATCAATGAGCACATTGAAGATGTTTCTACCCTATCTGATGATCAACTCACCATACATCAAGAGCCACTTTTTAATTATCTATTTCAAGGAGTGTTAGAATTGTTTGATCCCATTGACATAATCTACAATCCATCCACTAAAGATCATACTTTAAATGTATCTACATTTCCTTATGAGTTAGAGGACATATCTCAAGAATGTATTCCAAAGCATGATCGAAATCTATCACCAAGGTCTAGCAATGTTCCTTCCCAAGACATATTGACATCCTTTGACCTCATGGTTAAAGATATCGAAGGAATCCCTAGCTCAACATTTGATCCAAGTCCACTCAAAGCTCAAGCTAATATTAAGCCACTTCCCAACGATGATGTCCAAGAACCCACTATAAGCAATCCATTCTTTGAAATTGATCCATGTCAAGAACTTGATCCAAAGCATGTTGAATATAGTTCTAAAATCACTCAAGATCAAGAATTTGTATCTCCAAGATACTAAAATGATCTAATGGGCACTCTCCTATCTATACAAGATGCCACAAATGATGATCATATCCATATAGCACACACTCATCCATCTACCCATGAGATGTTTTCTTTGGATGGACACGTAGATGATCTTCATTCGAAAAAAGAGTCTCCTACTCTTAACATTTGTACACAAGACCAAGATGTAGAAATATCTTGTGAAAAAATATCAGAAGCAAATCATGAAGAAGGCTCCCACATAAGTCATGAATTAGAAATATCATGTGAAAGCATACCAAGAATGAATCATGAGGAAGAATTTTACAAGGATAGTGAAGCATCAACACTTCTTGAAGAAGCATTGCAATCTGATATCTCACAAAATCAAGCTAAGGATAACAATCAGGCATTCATCCCACATATGCAGGATCCTATCACATATAAAGTTGGATCACTTACCTTTCTTAGAGAAAACTATCTTATCAATGAAGAAGTTAGCACCTTTGAAGATCTATGACAGAGCAGAGAAGGATTACCACCTTGTTTCCAAGGTAGATCATATCCTATTGTGGATAAAAAAATTTAGCAGATGAATTATCAAGGCAAAGGATTAGGCCTACATGGATAGGGTATCCTAGAACCAGTGTAGATTGTTGGTAATCCTAAACATCAAGGCCTTGGTTATTTGAAAATCAAGGGATCTCAGCATATTAGTAATACTTCCACAAAACTGGGGGAAAATTCATCTCAAGCAAATGTCAACATAGGGGGCACAAAGGATTCTTATGATGAAACCAATGTCAATACTAGGACCCATTGTATCATGAATCTTCATCCACCCATCACCCCATCCATAAATTGGGACCAATGTCAAAGAAAGACTTGGATCGAAGTGTGAAAAATGCTACCAAGGAAAACAAAGCTAAGAAGCATGAAGGACAAATCAAATACACTTGGATACAAAAGAATGCAAAGAAAGACTATCCCTATCAAACTCCATTAGTCAAAGAAACTATGGGGAAAAATAAAAATAAAAATGGGGCAATATCCATCAAATATTCCCATAAAGGAAAAACCAGACTTCTCAAGTGACATACAAAGTGTATCAAGCAGTTGGTCCTAATTCCACGTACACTTTCGTATCCATCCATCATTTCATCTTCCCAAGTTTGGAGAGTCAAAGGTTCCAAACTATCGACCAATCCATCTTTTATCCCTAAATACACTCCATCCACGCCTCCACGCATTATATCCAACTCTCACATTGGCCATGTGTTGGCAACGACCCTTCATCATAAGGGTTCAGAAGGCACTCTATCACAACATGCGCACAAAGACAATGTTAACTCCAGTATCAGCAAAGCAGATCAAGGATCTTAAAATTTACATTCAAGTGCACATATATTAGGAAAGCAACTTCTTCAAGCAGGATACTGATGGCATGTTATGACAAAAGAATCAACATCAACACCACTAGGTAGTTCAACATCAGCTTAAAATATCTCAGAGAATTAAAAAAAATTAGTAAAATGTCCTGAAAAAATGGTCACCTTGATGAAAACTTGGCAAACAGGCATCTTGGTGACAACAAAAAAATAAAAATAAATAAAAAATCCAAAAAGAATTAGAAAAAGGATTGAAAATAGTAAAGAAAAAAATCATCCTCTAGCAAAAACCATTTCAGTGGTGCTTTGGACAGGTACCATTATGAAAACCTGGAAAACAGGCATCATGTGTAGAATCGAGCATCTACGTGCGCCAGTTTAGGAGAAAGTCTCTTATCGCATGCATAATAAAGCCAAAATTCCATCCATATCATCCGTTTATCCAAGAACCACTTATCCAATCCATTTTTATATATTTGCATCCATCTTCCACCTTATCTAGATCTTGATAAAGGTTTGGTAAATGCTTTACACTTGTTTATGGTAAACATCTTGACATGGGTCATTTTCATTGTACCCATCCTACTTAATGTTATTTGAGCCTTAAGCATTATCCAAATGAGAATCCTCTATTTGAATACCCTTATCTTATTGCATGATAAGTCATATTCATTCTTCCAAGGCATCCACCCATGGCCATTCAAACATTGCTAGACACTGGGGGCAGATATTTACATCTTGCTTCGGGAAAAAATCTTGATCTATATCTTCACACTTATGTGGTGATCCAAGCATTGGCAAATGTGAAATCAAATTGGTCAAAGCATTTGCGACTGAAAGATCCAAATCACTAGCCCATGGCATATTTTGACAGCAAAATGATGTTCCTTATCAAGCTTTATATTTTCATTGAATATCAATCCAAGCAATTCATATAAGTAGCATCTAATGCACACATCTGCGTCAGATCAAATCATCAAAACAATTTTGTTCCAAGTCAAGCTTCATCAATCTTGATCAATAGAATCCAATCAGTTATCACCTTGTTTGACTTAACACACTTAGTCAAATTATCATCTTATGAACAAGTTTACTCTAGGATAACACAACTTCCTTTGGTTTACAAGTTCATTATCATCTTTGTTTGGCTTAACACACTTAGCCAAATTATCAAATCCATAATCACCTTGTTTGGCTTAACACACCTAGCCAAATTATCCCTTTTGTATGAGTTTACTCTAGGATAATACAACTTCCTAGAACTTACGAGTGCATTATCACTTTTGTTTGACTTAACACACTTATTCAAACAATCAATCCATCAATCTGATTGATCAACATTAAGCTTGGTTTTAAGAAAAATCCCAAAACAAAGCACTGATATCGTCATTCATATCCACCTCCAAATCGTCAAAATCATGCGAAAGTTCAAAAACATTCGAAAATTCAGCAAAAAACTCAAAAACATTAAAAAATTCATCAAAAATCAAAAACATCCAAATCATCAAAAAATCCAAAAACATGTCAAAATATTAGAAAACCTTCAAAAATCGTCATCGAGTCTTGTCAGTTTTTCACCTTGTCAAACTACGTCATCTCTGAGCTTTAACGTAGGCAAGGTTGATCTTTGATCATCCCCCCAGATAGTTAGGGTCAGTCCTTAGGTGTTCGTCGCATTGGCAATCCGTTTGCCCATTTATTTTACATCTAGGTCAGTCCTTTAGGCATCCATTGCAATGACATTTGTCTGCCCATCTAGTTAGGCATCCCTTGCAGAGGCATTCATTTGTCCATCCTTTTCACATTTTAGGATTTTAGCTATCCGTCGCAATGACATATGTTTTCCCATCTAGTTAGGCGTCCATCGCAGGGGCATTTGTTTGTCCATCTTTTTCACATTTTAGGATTTTAGGTGTCCGTCACAATGGCAATCTATTTTCCCATCTATCTCATTAACAATAAAGTCAATTGGAGTTCGAACTACATCGTCTCTGAGCTTAAACATAGGCAAGGCCATCCTTGATTGGCCCCCGAGACACCAAAATCCAAAAAAATTCATAAATCTTGAAAATACTAAAAACATTTGTAAAACATCTCAAAAATTCTAAAACTAGCCTCAAAACATCTGAAAAACCCAAAATGGTCCATCCGTCTCATCTTGTTTTCACCCACAATAATAAAAATTCCTAATAAAGTCAGTTGTTGCCGTCACCCTTTGGTGAGTCAGTCAGAAGCAAGTCTAGCATGTTTAGAAGAGAACACCTTAATCGTGAAAGTCTCAAGTCTATAGCAGTAAGCAAGCAAGTGGGTCAACTCAAAGTATCAATAGCTTATCACCCAAATTAGTCTCACCAAAACCTTGATCACTACATGTCCTAGGATGAAGCTTTCCTATGATGGACATAAGCATTAGGTACCCCACAATAGTTTAGCCTTGGCTAGCGGTATGATGAACATTAGCTTGTTTGTTTACTTTATCTTAATCTTTTTGAGTTATCTTATTTTGCACTCATTCCAAGGACCTCTCCATGATGCCTAAAAAAATCAAGTTTAGAGAGAAAGGAATGGTGCAACAATCATTATCTTTTTATAAGTTGTGCTTTTTGGATGTTCTAGTAAAATAACTTGGCAAATACTTGCTTTGTTGGGTCCATCCTAGCAAGTTTTATGTTTGTCAAGTGTGAACAAGAGTACTCCTATCTGTTTGATGACTCAAATTCCATCACACTAGGCACAACACCATCCTCATTCTTAATACCTTGATGCATCACACCTACGTGTGTTATCAAACATAAATAAAGGTATGCTCTTTTCCCATCCTTGGATAAGCAATACATCATCATCATTCATCACCATATCCAATAAAGTCTCGATGACTAGTGGACTTGTTGGACTTTTGTATCTTCTTGGATTTAAGGGTTGATCCCTCTCATTCTTCTATCCTCTTTCGCATTAACAATGCATCAATCTTTCATCCATCCTACATTCTACATAATCATGTCATACCATCATAGGACAACATCATCCACCTTGCATCCATCACATCTCATTTTTCGTAATCATTTAAGTTGTTTAGGATAATATAAATTTGTTATTATAAGCATCTTCCAAACATCTCATTTTCATCATCATTATCATATAGTCTAACCATCCATAAATTCATTTTGAACCTCTTTGTCACGAGATCCACCTCAATATTTTTTCTTGATCTCTCGAGGGGGCAATGTACTAACGTACTTCTTTTCACTGGGGCATCTGAAAAATCAAAGAATTTTTTAGTTTCGATGTCGACAACATCATTCTTTGAATCAACGCAACAAGTACATTGCTTGAAAGAGGGGAAAAATGTAGACATGCAAAACTAACATCATGCAGCATGCATTCCACTCTAATTAACATTCATTTCTTCAATTAATCAATTAAAATATTTTATTAATTAAATCCCTAAGGTTCATGAGACTTAATTAAATAAATCAAATTATTATTATTTCATTAAGTCCTAAGTTCTTCTTATTTGATACAATAAAGCAAACTAATTTAAATCAAATATCAAACTCCTAAAATCCTCCAAGTTAATTAATCTAAATTAATTAACCTCTAATCATGATCACCCATTCTCCAGCTTTTGACTCAACTGGAGTCAAATCCAAACTCTCAACTAACCCACCCACTTGCACCAATAAATCATTTATTTAATTTATTAATTCTTCTGATTACTTTAAAAAGGGCATCAAGATGGAATATTCTACAAATTTGAATCTTCCCTGCACAGAACTTGTCCCTTCCAATAGAGCATTAAATGATTTTTGCACAAGTAAAAGTTGGCATTTAATGCACCTTTCATCCCCCCTAAACATGTCATTTCATAAAAAAAATCAAATTTGAAATTGGCACATTGGCCAAGACTTGCACATTCCTCACCCTCTCACACCTTGACAAGTGTCATCTTGTCATTGGCTTGTGAATGATCCCACATTCATCCAAACTCACTTAATCTCTCAACCTTGAATCTATAAAAGCAAGGGTTTTCAACAACACAAACACATCACAATTTGGAGAACACAACAACATATTTCTATGCAAGGTTACTCTCTACATGTGAGAACTAATCTTTCTTTTCATCATGACATCACTATCATCTTGGCATCATCTTGCTTATCATGGATTGGGAAAGGGCTGCATCATACATGACAGAGTGGCACCAGTCCACTATGAGATAATTGTTAATCATGTTTGCATATTCTTTTGTTTAGCTTGCATTGTTTAACATGGTTAAATAATTCGTAGTGATATTTAAGTTTGCTGATTTAAACTAACTTTTGTGCTAAAAACATGAAATTGTTTAAGTCTCATTTTATGATTTTCATGTCTACAGATGATCAACCAAGAGTGTCTCAAGGCACTATTAAACTCCAAATCCAAGTAGGGCTAGCTACTATGGAAACCACATGTCAAGTCCCCGAGCTTGATTTTCCCTATAATATCCTCCTCGGATGCCCATGGATCCATGGGATGAAGGTGATCACCTCAACATTCCACCAATGTGTCAAATTCTCTTACCAAAATAAAGATGTCACAATTCATGGAAATCTTGAACCTTTCGGCTATGGCAAGAATCTGGAATCCAAGTTCTACAAAGTTCCCTAGGTCCCAAAAATGATGAAAGTCCCTCCACTTCATACATAAACCCATCCAGCATCGCTTCCACTTCCGCGACAAAAACACCTTCAATTCCTAACATATCCGACATCAAGCTCATAATCCAAGACAATGGATGTGGGGAATACAAAATGAAGAAGAATTATTTTTTCATAGGAGAGTTACCTTAATCTCCTAGGTCTCATGGGCAACCCCAACCAACTACAACACTTTCCCACACTTTTAGGGAAGACCCTTTTAGATTTTGATGTTGGGGGGATCTAATTCAAGAAGCCATTGATGAAAGAGACATTTCAAGCTCACTATACCTGTGTGGAATGGTGAAATCTACAAATTGGGT
>CM021101.1:848717622-848743846 GCA_007115665.2 Sequoiadendron giganteum | reverse complement strand
TCAATTATCCTAGTTCTTCGCTTCTTTGAACCTAAGGTTTAGAGCGATCTAAAGGATTAGAGGTTTATCTCTTACATTCTTGAAAATGGATCTTCATTTTATGGTTCAAACTCAATCTCAACACAAGAGGGACATGGAATTTGAACTTGATCTATCCATCATGAGTAATTTGATTCAACCAAACTATCCAAGTCTCACAATACCAATTGATTATCGAAACTCACATTTATACATGGCATCATCATCTCCTCCAAACCTCAATGTGAGTATGCCCAATCCAAAGTTTGGAATACCTTTCCCAATGATAGATTTAAATCCAAGTCCAAATCTGCAAATCTATCAACCAAACACTCAATGCATTATTTTTCCAAACACCATTATCCGACCAAATCTATACATGCCAAATACAATTTTTTTGAACATGAACATTTGAAATCGACACTTGGTAAACTTTGGTGTAGACATGTTTGCAAATCCCGTCAATGTTGTTCAAAATCCAAGCAATATGTTGATGACTCTAGGTATTGATCCAAGTGAAGGTAACACCATGCAAAATCAAAGTTACTTAAATCAAGGAAATATGATTCTCAACCATAAAAATTTTCAAATTCAACCTATAATGCCAAATCAAAACATCATACCAAATCATCCCATTTTTCCATCGATATCACAATAAGAGGTGGCAACCATCCAAGTAATCCCAACGATCAACACCATTCCCATTCCCCCACCACCACCACCACTGCCAAAGCACAACATGACCAATTCATTCTCCATCATGTTGCAAGCCACTCAAGAATCTTCCCGCAAAAAGGCACTCCAAAACCAACAAGCTTCACATGCCACTCAGATGGCACAAGTAATCCAAGAAGCACATGCTTAAGCACGAGCATAATTCAAAGCTTAGCAAGTGCATGCACAAGAAAAATACCACGCTCAAATGCAAGAACAAAAAGAAGCATATCAACAACAAGCATTGTTGTCTCAACAACAAACATAGGCATTACTTGCTCAACAATAAGCATTGTTGGCTCAGCAGCAAACATAGGCATTACTCGCTCAACAAAGCTTGCAACAGATTCCCACCACAATTGTTGAAATCAAAAATCAAGATCAATCCATCAATGAACAAATTGAAGACATTCCCATATCATCCAATGATCAAATCAACACACACCAAGAGCCACTTTTCAATCACGATCAAAATCCACCAACAATGCCCAACAATGATCCAATTCAAGAAATGTCAACATCACTTGGTCTTATGGTTGAAGACATTGAATATCTCTCAACCATAACGGCTAAGGACAATGATCAAAATCAATCTATCAATGAGCACATTGAAGATGTTTCTACCCTATCTGATGATCAACTCACCATACATCAAGAGCCACTTTTTAATTATCTATTTCAAGGAGTGTTAGAATTGTTTGATCCCATTGACATAATCTACAATCCATCCACTAAAGATCATACTTTAAATGTATCTACATTTCCTTATGAGTTAGAGGACATATCTCAAGAATGTATTCCAAAGCATGATCGAAATCTATCACCAAGGTCTAGCAATGTTCCTTCCCAAGACATATTGACATCCTTTGACCTCATGGTTAAAGATATCGAAGGAATCCCTAGCTCAACATTTGATCCAAGTCCACTCAAAGCTCAAGCTAATATTAAGCCACTTCCCAACGATGATGTCCAAGAACCCACTATAAGCAATCCATTCTTTGAAATTGATCCATGTCAAGAACTTGATCCAAAGCATGTTGAATATAGTTCTAAAATCACTCAAGATCAAGAATTTGTATCTCCAAGATACTAAAATGATCTAATGGGCACTCTCCTATCTATACAAGATGCCACAAATGATGATCATATCCATATAGCACACACTCATCCATCTACCCATGAGATGTTTTCTTTGGATGGACACGTAGATGATCTTCATTCGAAAAAAGAGTCTCCTACTCTTAACATTTGTACACAAGACCAAGATGTAGAAATATCTTGTGAAAAAATATCAGAAGCAAATCATGAAGAAGGCTCCCACATAAGTCATGAATTAGAAATATCATGTGAAAGCATACCAAGAATGAATCATGAGGAAGAATTTTACAAGGATAGTGAAGCATCAACACTTCTTGAAGAAGCATTGCAATCTGATATCTCACAAAATCAAGCTAAGGATAACAATCAGGCATTCATCCCACATATGCAGGATCCTATCACATATAAAGTTGGATCACTTACCTTTCTTAGAGAAAACTATCTTATCAATGAAGAAGTTAGCACCTTTGAAGATCTATGACAGAGCAGAGAAGGATTACCACCTTGTTTCCAAGGTAGATCATATCCTATTGTGGATAAAAAAATTTAGCAGATGAATTATCAAGGCAAAGGATTAGGCCTACATGGATAGGGTATCCTAGAACCAGTGTAGATTGTTGGTAATCCTAAACATCAAGGCCTTGGTTATTTGAAAATCAAGGGATCTCAGCATATTAGTAATACTTCCACAAAACTGGGGGAAAATTCATCTCAAGCAAATGTCAACATAGGGGGCACAAAGGATTCTTATGATGAAACCAATGTCAATACTAGGACCCATTGTATCATGAATCTTCATCCACCCATCACCCCATCCATAAATTGGGACCAATGTCAAAGAAAGACTTGGATCGAAGTGTGAAAAATGCTACCAAGGAAAACAAAGCTAAGAAGCATGAAGGACAAATCAAATACACTTGGATACAAAAGAATGCAAAGAAAGACTATCCCTATCAAACTCCATTAGTCAAAGAAACTATGGGGAAAAATAAAAATAAAAATGGGGCAATATCCATCAAATATTCCCATAAAGGAAAAACCAGACTTCTCAAGTGACATACAAAGTGTATCAAGCAGTTGGTCCTAATTCCACGTACACTTTCGTATCCATCCATCATTTCATCTTCCCAAGTTTGGAGAGTCAAAGGTTCCAAACTATCGACCAATCCATCTTTTATCCCTAAATACACTCCATCCACGCCTCCACGCATTATATCCAACTCTCACATTGGCCATGTGTTGGCAACGACCCTTCATCATAAGGGTTCAGAAGGCACTCTATCACAACATGCGCACAAAGACAATGTTAACTCCAGTATCAGCAAAGCAGATCAAGGATCTTAAAATTTACATTCAAGTGCACATATATTAGGAAAGCAACTTCTTCAAGCAGGATACTGATGGCATGTTATGACAAAAGAATCAACATCAACACCACTAGGTAGTTCAACATCAGCTTAAAATATCTCAGAGAATTAAAAAAAATTAGTAAAATGTCCTGAAAAAATGGTCACCTTGATGAAAACTTGGCAAACAGGCATCTTGGTGACAACAAAAAAATAAAAATAAATAAAAAATCCAAAAAGAATTAGAAAAAGGATTGAAAATAGTAAAGAAAAAAATCATCCTCTAGCAAAAACCATTTCAGTGGTGCTTTGGACAGGTACCATTATGAAAACCTGGAAAACAGGCATCATGTGTAGAATCGAGCATCTACGTGCGCCAGTTTAGGAGAAAGTCTCTTATCGCATGCATAATAAAGCCAAAATTCCATCCATATCATCCGTTTATCCAAGAACCACTTATCCAATCCATTTTTATATATTTGCATCCATCTTCCACCTTATCTAGATCTTGATAAAGGTTTGGTAAATGCTTTACACTTGTTTATGGTAAACATCTTGACATGGGTCATTTTCATTGTACCCATCCTACTTAATGTTATTTGAGCCTTAAGCATTATCCAAATGAGAATCCTCTATTTGAATACCCTTATCTTATTGCATGATAAGTCATATTCATTCTTCCAAGGCATCCACCCATGGCCATTCAAACATTGCTAGACACTGGGGGCAGATATTTACATCTTGCTTCGGGAAAAAATCTTGATCTATATCTTCACACTTATGTGGTGATCCAAGCATTGGCAAATGTGAAATCAAATTGGTCAAAGCATTTGCGACTGAAAGATCCAAATCACTAGCCCATGGCATATTTTGACAGCAAAATGATGTTCCTTATCAAGCTTTATATTTTCATTGAATATCAATCCAAGCAATTCATATAAGTAGCATCTAATGCACACATCTGCGTCAGATCAAATCATCAAAACAATTTTGTTCCAAGTCAAGCTTCATCAATCTTGATCAATAGAATCCAATCAGTTATCACCTTGTTTGACTTAACACACTTAGTCAAATTATCATCTTATGAACAAGTTTACTCTAGGATAACACAACTTCCTTTGGTTTACAAGTTCATTATCATCTTTGTTTGGCTTAACACACTTAGCCAAATTATCAAATCCATAATCACCTTGTTTGGCTTAACACACCTAGCCAAATTATCCCTTTTGTATGAGTTTACTCTAGGATAATACAACTTCCTAGAACTTACGAGTGCATTATCACTTTTGTTTGACTTAACACACTTATTCAAACAATCAATCCATCAATCTGATTGATCAACATTAAGCTTGGTTTTAAGAAAAATCCCAAAACAAAGCACTGATATCGTCATTCATATCCACCTCCAAATCGTCAAAATCATGCGAAAGTTCAAAAACATTCGAAAATTCAGCAAAAAACTCAAAAACATTAAAAAATTCATCAAAAATCAAAAACATCCAAATCATCAAAAAATCCAAAAACATGTCAAAATATTAGAAAACCTTCAAAAATCGTCATCGAGTCTTGTCAGTTTTTCACCTTGTCAAACTACGTCATCTCTGAGCTTTAACGTAGGCAAGGTTGATCTTTGATCATCCCCCCAGATAGTTAGGGTCAGTCCTTAGGTGTTCGTCGCATTGGCAATCCGTTTGCCCATTTATTTTACATCTAGGTCAGTCCTTTAGGCATCCATTGCAATGACATTTGTCTGCCCATCTAGTTAGGCATCCCTTGCAGAGGCATTCATTTGTCCATCCTTTTCACATTTTAGGATTTTAGCTATCCGTCGCAATGACATATGTTTTCCCATCTAGTTAGGCGTCCATCGCAGGGGCATTTGTTTGTCCATCTTTTTCACATTTTAGGATTTTAGGTGTCCGTCACAATGGCAATCTATTTTCCCATCTATCTCATTAACAATAAAGTCAATTGGAGTTCGAACTACATCGTCTCTGAGCTTAAACATAGGCAAGGCCATCCTTGATTGGCCCCCGAGACACCAAAATCCAAAAAAATTCATAAATCTTGAAAATACTAAAAACATTTGTAAAACATCTCAAAAATTCTAAAACTAGCCTCAAAACATCTGAAAAACCCAAAATGGTCCATCCGTCTCATCTTGTTTTCACCCACAATAATAAAAATTCCTAATAAAGTCAGTTGTTGCCGTCACCCTTTGGTGAGTCAGTCAGAAGCAAGTCTAGCATGTTTAGAAGAGAACACCTTAATCGTGAAAGTCTCAAGTCTATAGCAGTAAGCAAGCAAGTGGGTCAACTCAAAGTATCAATAGCTTATCACCCAAATTAGTCTCACCAAAACCTTGATCACTACATGTCCTAGGATGAAGCTTTCCTATGATGGACATAAGCATTAGGTACCCCACAATAGTTTAGCCTTGGCTAGCGGTATGATGAACATTAGCTTGTTTGTTTACTTTATCTTAATCTTTTTGAGTTATCTTATTTTGCACTCATTCCAAGGACCTCTCCATGATGCCTAAAAAAATCAAGTTTAGAGAGAAAGGAATGGTGCAACAATCATTATCTTTTTATAAGTTGTGCTTTTTGGATGTTCTAGTAAAATAACTTGGCAAATACTTGCTTTGTTGGGTCCATCCTAGCAAGTTTTATGTTTGTCAAGTGTGAACAAGAGTACTCCTATCTGTTTGATGACTCAAATTCCATCACACTAGGCACAACACCATCCTCATTCTTAATACCTTGATGCATCACACCTACGTGTGTTATCAAACATAAATAAAGGTATGCTCTTTTCCCATCCTTGGATAAGCAATACATCATCATCATTCATCACCATATCCAATAAAGTCTCGATGACTAGTGGACTTGTTGGACTTTTGTATCTTCTTGGATTTAAGGGTTGATCCCTCTCATTCTTCTATCCTCTTTCGCATTAACAATGCATCAATCTTTCATCCATCCTACATTCTACATAATCATGTCATACCATCATAGGACAACATCATCCACCTTGCATCCATCACATCTCATTTTTCGTAATCATTTAAGTTGTTTAGGATAATATAAATTTGTTATTATAAGCATCTTCCAAACATCTCATTTTCATCATCATTATCATATAGTCTAACCATCCATAAATTCATTTTGAACCTCTTTGTCACGAGATCCACCTCAATATTTTTTCTTGATCTCTCGAGGGGGCAATGTACTAACGTACTTCTTTTCACTGGGGCATCTGAAAAATCAAAGAATTTTTTAGTTTCGATGTCGACAACATCATTCTTTGAATCAACGCAACAAGTACATTGCTTGAAAGAGGGGAAAAATGTAGACATGCAAAACTAACATCATGCAGCATGCATTCCACTCTAATTAACATTCATTTCTTCAATTAATCAATTAAAATATTTTATTAATTAAATCCCTAAGGTTCATGAGACTTAATTAAATAAATCAAATTATTATTATTTCATTAAGTCCTAAGTTCTTCTTATTTGATACAATAAAGCAAACTAATTTAAATCAAATATCAAACTCCTAAAATCCTCCAAGTTAATTAATCTAAATTAATTAACCTCTAATCATGATCACCCATTCTCCAGCTTTTGACTCAACTGGAGTCAAATCCAAACTCTCAACTAACCCACCCACTTGCACCAATAAATCATTTATTTAATTTATTAATTCTTCTGATTACTTTAAAAAGGGCATCAAGATGGAATATTCTACAAATTTGAATCTTCCCTGCACAGAACTTGTCCCTTCCAATAGAGCATTAAATGATTTTTGCACAAGTAAAAGTTGGCATTTAATGCACCTTTCATCCCCCCTAAACATGTCATTTCATAAAAAAAATCAAATTTGAAATTGGCACATTGGCCAAGACTTGCACATTCCTCACCCTCTCACACCTTGACAAGTGTCATCTTGTCATTGGCTTGTGAATGATCCCACATTCATCCAAACTCACTTAATCTCTCAACCTTGAATCTATAAAAGCAAGGGTTTTCAACAACACAAACACATCACAATTTGGAGAACACAACAACATATTTCTATGCAAGGTTACTCTCTACATGTGAGAACTAATCTTTCTTTTCATCATGACATCACTATCATCTTGGCATCATCTTGCTTATCATGGATTGGGAAAGGGCTGCATCATACATGACAGAGTGGCACCAGTCCACTATGAGATAATTGTTAATCATGTTTGCATATTCTTTTGTTTAGCTTGCATTGTTTAACATGGTTAAATAATTCGTAGTGATATTTAAGTTTGCTGATTTAAACTAACTTTTGTGCTAAAAACATGAAATTGTTTAAGTCTCATTTTATGATTTTCATGTCTACAGATGATCAACCAAGAGTGTCTCAAGGCACTATTAAACTCCAAATCCAAGTAGGGCTAGCTACTATGGAAACCACATGTCAAGTCCCCGAGCTTGATTTTCCCTATAATATCCTCCTCGGATGCCCATGGATCCATGGGATGAAGGTGATCACCTCAACATTCCACCAATGTGTCAAATTCTCTTACCAAAATAAAGATGTCACAATTCATGGAAATCTTGAACCTTTCGGCTATGGCAAGAATCTGGAATCCAAGTTCTACAAAGTTCCCTAGGTCCCAAAAATGATGAAAGTCCCTCCACTTCATACATAAACCCATCCAGCATCGCTTCCACTTCCGCGACAAAAACACCTTCAATTCCTAACATATCCGACATCAAGCTCATAATCCAAGACAATGGATGTGGGGAATACAAAATGAAGAAGAATTATTTTTTCATAGGAGAGTTACCTTAATCTCCTAGGTCTCATGGGCAACCCCAACCAACTACAACACTTTCCCACACTTTTAGGGAAGACCCTTTTAGATTTTGATGTTGGGGGGATCTAATTCAAGAAGCCATTGATGAAAGAGACATTTCAAGCTCACTATACCAAGATGAAAGGACCATGCATAATATTCCCATGGAAGAATGAAGCAAGGGGCTACAAATGATGCTTTGTATAGGCTACAATAGAAATGAAAGCCTTGGAAGGAAAAATAATGACTAACTAGAACCCATCATTTTTGAGAGATGAATAAACAATATTCACCTTAGGTGTACCCCTCTGAGTATAACCATACATGGTTGAGGTCCCCCAGTTAACATAGTCAAGACTCCCCCTTAGCAAAAAGAAGTCGCCCTCCACTTACCTATGTCCACAAGGTGAGTCATAGATAACTTTACCTTTGACATAAGCGATGTGTGTAGTAGTAGTGATGATAAGGATACCATAACCAACTTATACATGATTTATGAATACTCCTCCCTACTCATGATTAGTACCTTATCCTTTGAGTCAGACCACCAAACTCATAAAATAAACTTGGTTTACCCCCAACTCATCGATTATGACCAACGAGGCCCACCAATTCTAAACACGTTCAAAAACGATGAGGCACTCTTAGAATTCATGGGACTAAGGGATATAGTACCAAGTGGATATCATAAGGTGGGATTTGACGTTGAACCTTGGACACATAGGCCTATTACATGGAGATGGTTGAGTCCTTCAGTCACAAAAGTGAACAATTGAGAATAATCTCAAGGTCATTGAATGAAAACCACACTGTGGCACCCTCAAACCATAAAATAGTAAAATAAAGGATGCATCCAACAGTGAAAACTTCTCTAAGGTGCTAGAAGATGAAGGATTCAATCTTCCCCCCACTACACTTCATGAAGAAAAATCAGCACTCCTAGCAAAACAGTATAACCCCATAAATCTAGGAACAAAGGAGCTACTGCACATCACCTTCTATGCTGAGTAACTTGTCATGGAAGAACAAGAAATTTTGGTTGTGTTCTTAAAATAAAGAAAAGTAAACTTTGCATGGACCTACACAGACATGCCGAGTCTCAATGTGGAAGTCATAGTTTATCACTTAGCTATCTATCCAGGGGAAAAACTAGTAAGACAAAAATTGAGAAAGATGCACCCCTAGATAGCCTTGTTAGTCAAAGTGGAATTTCAGAAGCTCTTAGATCCAAGATTCATAACGCCAATTGATTATTTTGAATGGGTGTCAAATCTTATACCTATTTCAAAGTCAAATGGGGGCATCCACATCTGCACCAACTTCAAAGACTTAAATAAAGTGTGTCCTAAGGATGACTTTCTACTACCAAAAATGGACATGATAGTGAAATAATGGCCAAACATGGAATGCTATCACTAATGGATGAGTTTTTAGGATATAATCAGATCATGATAGAAAATGAAGATCAACACAAGAAAACATTCACATGTCCATGGGGGACATACTACTGGAACATGATGTCTTTTGGGTTAAAGAATGTAGGTGCAACATACCAAAGAGCCATGACACTATTTTTTCACGACATGATTCATAAAATAGTGGAAGACTACGTAGATGAAATATTGGCTAAATCCAGAAAAAGACAGGACCACATAACAGCCTTGAGCTCTATTTTTGATAGATTGGAAAAATATTAAGTTCGCCTCAACCCAAAGAAATGCGTCTTTGGGGTACAAGCAGCAAAGCTCCTAGGATATATAATATCGATGAGAGGAATCAAGGTGGATCCTTCCAAAGTCAAGGTGATCCTCAACATGGAAGGACCTAGGACACTAAAGCAACTAAGAGGTCTACAAGGAAGACTCTAGGATAGATGCAAAAAGTTGGGTCCAAAAAATGTTCAAAAAGTGGAAGTGTTGTTCCTGATTTTCAGAATTTTTCACAGTTGGGCTTAAAATTTGAAGCACTTACACATTGAATCTTTATAAAGTTCAGCAATATGAAATTTATTAAGTTTAGTATAATTTTCAAATATGTAATTTATTCTAATACCCAGATGATGAAAATTAATTTTTAATATGTATGTATAAAGACCACTTTTTAAAAGTCGCTTTTGTAGGACCATACCATGCACGTGTACAGACACCATAATTTGACATAAATAAAATTATTTTTTTAATTCCTTTTATGCAAATATGTATATTATAACGAAGATTGATGGGGATATTTTTTAATAATTTTTTTGTAGTATTTTTGTATTTACTAATTTTTTATTGGCCCTAATTTATGGTTTTTAAAACCCTTGTGTATGGACACCATAACTTGACCTAAACTTATCATTTTTTTATTTTGATTTTTTCATTATGTAAATAATTATTTATAGATTGATGTCATATATATTTTTTAACAAGGAAACTAACAAATTAAAAGTTATTAAAAAATATGAAAACCTAACATTTCAAGTTGATGAACCTTTTTCGTCATAAACTAATTAAAAAATAGAAAAAAATTACATATTTTAAAACTAGACATTCTCATATATAATGGGTTTTAATTTCATAAAATAATTTAAAAAAAAAACTCATTAGCTATATTGTCAAAGTTAGTTTTTTCTCTTGAAATTGCCGTGAACTGGTACTTGTACGTCTAAGCCTAAGTGTTGGATTACCATGCCTTTTCTGAGCCTAAATCCAAATTAAAAACATTTATTGTGAGTTTCAAACCTTTTAGAAGAAGTGCCCACTTCAAAATGGGTACCTATTGTAAAAAATGAATGGGTATTTTTTATTAAAGCTGAAAAATGACACTTCCCATGAATGTGGACCCAACTTCTTACACTTACCCTCTAGTCCATCCACAAATTCATAGCACAACTAGAAGATAAATAGATCCCATATTCTCATCTACTCCACAAGGCAGTAGCATACAAATGGGATGACAAATGCAACCAAGAATTTAACATAATCAAAGAATATTTACTCACACCACTAGTTTTGATGTCCCCAATCTTAGAAAAACCACTAATCTTGTACATTTTAGTAACCACAACAACACTTGGTGCTCTATTAGCTGAACATGATGAAAAAAGAAGAGAGAGAGCAATATATTATATTAGAATAACTATGGTGGGACACGAGCTAAAATATATTCCTATTGAAAAATATTGTCTGGTAGTTATGTTTGCAACTTAGAAATTCAAACATTATATGATGGCTCATCAAATCAAGTTGATCTCGAAGATAGATCCTCTCAAGTGCTTACTTTCCAAAGCTACTCTCACAAGACAAATATCCAAGTAGGTCATGATATTGATAGAATATGACATTGACTATGTGGAGCGCAAGGCCATCAAGGGACAAGTAATTGCAGATCAACTAGAAGAGGCTCCTATATATTGTAAAAACCCACTCATTTCGAAATTCCCTGATGAATCAATTTTTAGCCTTAGTATTATAGACCACTAGAAGATGTAATTTTATGGATCTTAAGCACAATACAAATCAAGAGTATGGATCCTTTTCATAACTCCCAAGGAGACTACATACCCAAATCTTAGAAGTTGCCATTCCCACAGACAAATAACATAGCAGAGTATGAGGCTCTCATCATAGGCTTAAGGATTGCAGTACAATGGCAGATCATGGGTCTAAATGTATATGGGGACTCTTAGCTCATTATCAATAAGGTAAATAATGAATATCTGACAAAGGATGACAAGCTAAATCCATACAAGAAGTTGGTTGAGAGCCTCAAAGATTCATTCACTAATATCACATTTGAACAATTACCTAGAGAAAAAAACAGAGTAGTGAACACAATGGCTACAATTGGATGAATCTTGGAAATCCCACACAATGTCCCAAATAAATAATTCCTGGTAGAGCAGCTTCTCGTACCAGCATTCGAGGTACCAGAGTTTTAATTTGTGTGGGAACTCATTGGTCTCGGTGATCCTTGGTATCATGACATTTACACAAAATTAATAATAGGAGTCTTTCCCGATGATATAACCCGAAACCTTAAACGAGCCTTCATAAAAAATTCAACCTGCTTTGTCATCCTCGAAGAAACCCTGTTGCGTTTCTTGAATACTGAGGAAGCCCTGACTACATTAACTGAGGTACATAATGAAATTTTTAAATTGCACTCAACTGGTATGACCTTGGCTAAGAATTTTTTGAGAACTAGATACTAGTAGCCCAAAATGGAACGGGATGCACATGACTTAGTCAACATATCTTTTTAGTGTCAGCAACATGGGTACCTTATCCATGCACCAACTCAAGAGCTTCATCCTATCATTACACCTTGGCCCTTTTCACAATGGGGGCTCAATCTCATCAGAAAAATCACCCCCACCTCATCCAACGGCCACAAATTCATCATCATTGCCACAAAGTACTTAACAAAGTGGGTCAAATCCATTCCAATGACCTACGTAATGGGAAAGCAGATATCATGTTCATCCTGAACTACCTCATTTTCTGATATGGTGTTCCCCAAGGCATTTTCTCAAATAATGGGACACCCTTCAAAAATTAGGACATTCGTGACTTATGTGAAATGTTCAATATCCAACATCAATTTTCCACTCCATACTATCCCCAAGGCGATGAACAAGCATAAGCTACCAACAAAACTATCTTTAAAATCCTTAAGAAAACCGTCAATGACGCTAGTCATGACTGACATCTACAGCTAAATCTCTCCTTATAGGCCTATCACACCAACATCTGCACATGAATAGGTGCCACTCCATTGTCCCTAGTCTACAGATCAGAATCCATCGTACCTATTGAGATCGAGATTCCATCCCTAAAGATATCACTACAAAATCTCATCACAGATGAAGAATATAGGGGCTCACGACTGAATGAGCTAGAGTTACTAGATGAACGACGTATGGATTGCCTAAACCATCACAGGTGTATCAAAACCAACTAAAGCAGAGTTATAACATGAAGATCCAGAGGAAGAACTTCCAAGTAGGAAAACTTGTGCTAAAGGATAACCAAAAGAATGTGCCAAACCCTAAGAGAAAAGGTAAATTTGAGTCCAACTAGTTGGGACCTTTCATCAATATGGAGAGATACAAATCAGGGGCATATCAGTTATCCACACTAGAAGGTGAGCCTTTGTAGGAGCCCATGAACAACTCTCATCTCAAAAAAATTTATGCCCAAAATCTTGCAAGGTATAGAACCAAAAAATACAAAAAGATATTAGAAAATGTCCTGAAAAAAATGGTCACCCTAATGAAAACCTAAAAAACAAGTGCCTTGGTGACAACAAAAAAATACAAAAAAACATAAACCCAAAAAAATAAAAATAAAGGATTAAAAATAGTAAAGAAAAAAATCGTCCTGTAGTGAAAACCACTTCGGTGGTGCTTTGGTCAAGTACCTTGGAAAAAACTTGGAAAACAGGCACCAAGCGTAAATTAAAAACTCTCCATCCACTAGGATCTTCACGAATCACTTATCCATTACATTCCATCTATCCCTCCACCATCCATCTACGTTTGTACCGTACCTTGATGTTGTGTTGGTATCATGTTCCACCTTAGTACTACTTGGCATATTCCCAAGGTAAGTTTGTCCTACAATTTATCACATTATATTGGGGGCATGTTCCTATACTTGCATCAGATTAGATTCCTATATATTGTTGTGATTTTCCTTAAACATAAAAATACAAAAACATTTAGAAAATCCATCAAAAATCTAGAAACATCAAAATATCAAAAATCCAAAAACATCCAAATCATTCAAAATCCAATAACATGTCAAATCCAAAAAATCTGAAAAATCAAATCAGTAGAGTCACCCTACCAAACTACGTCATCTCTAAGCTTGAATGTGGGCAAGGTTGATCTTTGATCATCCCCTGAGACATTTTAGGTCAGTCCTTTAGGCATCCATCACACAATCTGTTTGCCCATCTATCTCATTAGTAATCAATTTTGTCATCAGTCGAACTACGTAGTCTTTGCGTGTTTAACATAAGAAAGGCTAATTTTTTTATCAGCTCCCGAGATCCTTAGGATAGGTCTTTAAGTTAGTCTCTTGGTCAAAATCTCAAAAATACCAAAAACATTGAAAAATCTCAAAATTCCAAAAGTAGCCTCAAAATATTTCAAAAATAATAATAAAATCAAAATGTTAAAAAAACCCAAAAAAGGTGCTTTTGTCTCATCTCACTTTCACCCACAATAATCATCATTCATAATAGATCAATCATTGCCTTTATCCTTTGGTAATTCAATTGGAAGAAAGTCTAGCAAGTTCTAAAGTGAGCCTAATTGTCAAAGTCTCAAGTCTAGATCAGTGAGTCATCAAGTTAATCAAATCATAGTATTAATAGCTTATCATCCAATCAACCTTATTATCACCTGATCATAACTTTTCCTAGGATGAATCCTTCCTGTGATAGACATCAACATTAGGCATCACCGTAGTTTAGTCTTGGCTAGCGATATGAAGAAAATTAGCTTGTTTTTTTACTTTATCGTGGTCTTTTTTGACTTATCTTATTTTGTGCATATTCCAAGGACCTATCAATAATGCCTAATCAAAATAGTTTAAAGAGAAAGGAATTGGGCAACAATCATTTCCTTTTTTCTGCTATTCTTATTGGATGTTCTCATAGAATAACTTCATCATGCGTAATTTTTTTTTATTTGTAGGGAGGATGTTTCAGGTGTCTTGTTGACCACATACAAAAGCTTTCTTTTCTTTGTTTTGGTCTGAGATGTTTAGAATATCTGAACTACACTCTGAACAAGGTTTCGTATGTTAGGTTTGAATGATAATACTCCTATTTGTTTATTGACACAAAGAACATCATAGTAGGTGCCACGCCATTCTAGTTCTTTATACCTTGATGGATCACACCTATGTGTGTCATCAAACATAAATAAGGTTATTCTCTTTATCTCTCCCATCCTCCGATAAGACATACATCATCATCATTTATCATCATATCTAATAAAGTCTCGATGACGAATAGACTTGTTGGAATTCTAAATCTTCTTGGATTCAAGGGTTGATCCATCTCATTCTTCTATCCTCTTTCACTCTAACAATGCATCCATCCTGCATCCACACTCTCATCCTACATAATCATGTCATAATATCATAGGACAACATCAGCCATGTCATCCATTTTACATGCATTGCATAATCATTTAAGCTGGTCAAAATAATATAAATTTGTTATTCTAAGCATCTTAGAACATCTCATCATCATTATCATATATATTTATTAGGCTAACCATACATACATCCATTTTTGAACCTCTTTATCATGAGATCAACCCTCAAATTGAACTTCTCACTCAATCTCTCGAGGGGGAAATATACCAATGTACTTCTTTCCACTGGGGTATCTGAAAATTTAGAAAAAATAAATAATTTTGATGTCGAAAACCTCATTTTTTGAACCAATGCAACAAGTACATTGCTTAAAAGAGGGGAAAAATATAGAAATGCAAAATTTAGATCATGCATTAATCATATTTAATCATATTCACCTATCAAATAAATCAATTTTATTTGATTAATCTCCTAAAGTTCCTCCATTTAATTAAATAAATCCAAATGTTTAATTAAATCTCTAAATGATCTTTATCTTCTTATTAAATTTAAATAAATCCAAAAAATTAAGTCGAATGTGACAATCACCTAATCACCAGCTTAATTAATCAAATCCATCATTAAAACTAAGCCTAATCCATTTACCATCCTCTAGCTTTTCCCACTTGCACTGTAAATCATTTATTTTGATTTATTAAATCTCTATTTTCCTCAAAAAACATATTCCCAAGGAATATGCCCTCATTAACTCCATTTGTTTGACTTTTTTTTCCAAAAAAATTTCCTCCCTAAAACTCTCAACCATATGCATTTAATGCTATTTTCAAATTTTAAAACTCACCTAGTAAGCATTTAGTTGCACAAAGACCAAAATATGATCAAGCTTTCTCCTCTCACATTTTTACAAGTGGCATGAATCTATTGGTTGAGGATTAGTCCCACATTCCTCAAATTTGCCTCTTCTTCTCTCAATTCTTCTATAAATTCAAGGCTTTTCTCTTTCATTTCTATCCACAATTTGAGCATTTACACTATAGGCATTTTAAGTTTTGAGTTCATCTTGCATCATCATCATTTTGCATATTTTGGTTATCATAACTTTGAAGCTTATCAAGGATTGGGAAAGGGCTCCTTTACATATCAAAGTTGCACCAATCCAATATGGAATAAGTATGATTCATTTTTTTGCATATGATTTTGTTTAGCTTTTCTTGTTCTTATTAGTTGCATTGTTTAACATGATTTTGTGGACATGAAAATCTGCAAATGGTTAGCACAATGACAAAACAACATAAACAGAAATTCCTATCCCTATGAGATAATACTTCATGATTCAAATGCAACCAAACAACAAAATTAAACAAAGCATCTAAACCATGAAATAAACCTATCCCATATTGGATTGGTGCAACTTAGTTGTGTAGAAAGCTGCCCTTTCCCAATCCTTGATAAGCTTAGATTGCCAAGATGATGATATAGACAATGAGATGCTTGAACTCAAGTTTCCTATAATGTAGATGCTTTCAAAATGTGTGTAGATAATGAAGAACAAGATTGATTCTCAAGTGAAGAGAATGACCTTGCATGAAAATATGTTGTTGTGTTGTAGATGATATGTGTTGAAATGCTTTGCATTTTATAGATTGAAAGATTGAGAGATTTTGAGGAATGTGGGATTATTCACAAACCAATGACAAGGTGCCACTTGTCAAGTTGTGAGAGGGTGAGGAATGTGCAAGCCTTGGCCCATGTGCCAATTTGAAATTCAAATTTGGATGAAATGACATGTTTAGGGGGGATGAAAGGTGCAATAAATGCCATGTTTGACTTGTGCAAATAGCATTTAAAACCTTGTTGGAAGGGACAAGTCCCTTTTGGGGGGAAGATTCAAATTGGAAGAATATTCCATTTTGATGCCATTTTGAATGTAATTAGAGGAAATAATAAATCAAATAAATGATTTATTGGTGCAAGTGGGTGGGTTAGTTAAGAGTTTGGATTTGACTCTAGTTGAGTCAAAAGCTAGAGAATGATAATCATGATTAGAAGCTAATAAATGTAGATTAATTAACTTGGATGATATTAGGAGGTGACATTTGATTAAATCAGTTTGATTTATTAAATCAAATGAGAAGAACATAAGGATTAAATAATTTGATTTATTTAATGAACCTTAGGAAATTAATCAATAAATTGTCTTAATTGATTAATAGGAGAATTCGATGCACGATGTTAGTTTTGCATGTCTACATTTTTCCCCTCTTTGAGGCAATGTACTTGTTGCATTGGTTCAAAGAATGATGTTTCCGGCATCGAAATAAAAAAATTCTTTATTTTTCGGATGCCCCAGTGAAAATAAGTACGTTAGTACATTGCCCCCTCGAGAGATCGAGCGAAAAGATTTGATTTGAGGTCTATCTCGCGATAAAGAGGTTCAAAATGGATGTATGGATGGTTAGACTATATGATAATGATGATGTAAATGAGATGTTTGAAAGATGCTTAGAATAACAAATTTATATTATCCTAAACAACTTAAATGATTATGCAATGCATGTGAGATGGATGAGATGGATGATGTTGTCCTGATATGATGGTATGACATGATTATGCAAGATGAGAGTGCAAATGCAGGATGGATGCATTGTTAGCGCGAAAAGGATAGAAGAATGAGAGGGATAAACCCTTAAATCCAAGAAGATGTAGAAGTCCAACAAGTCTTTTAGTCTCAGACTTTATTGGACATGATGATGAATGACGATGATGTGTTGCTTATCCAGGGATGGGACAAAGCATACCTTTCTTTATATTTGATAACACACGTAGGTGCAATGCATCAAGGTATTAAGAACCAGGATGGCATGGCACCTAGTGTGATGGACTTTGACTCATCAAACAAATAGGAGTACTCTTGTTCACACTTGACAAACATAACCTTATTCAGAATGTAGTTTAGATATCTTAAACATCTCGGGCCAAAACATAAGAAGGCAAGCCTTCTTATGTGGTCAACAAGATACCTAAAACATCCTTCCTACAAACAAAACAAAGTATGCATGACGAAGTTATTTTAAAAGAATATCCAACAAGCACAATAGATAAAAAGATAATGATCGTTGCCCCATTCCTTTCTCTCTAAACCTATTTTGTTTAGGCATCATTGAGAGGTCCTTGGAATGAGCGCAAAATAAGATAAGTCAAAAAGACCACAATAAAGTAAACAAACAAGTTGATGTTCTTCGTACCGCTAGCCAAGGCTAAACTACTACGAGGTACCTGATGCTTATGTCCATCGTGGGAAAGCTTCATCCTAGGACATGTAGTGATCAGGGTTTTGGTGAGACTGATTGGGTGATAAGCTATTGATACTCCGAGTTGACCAACTTGTTGACTTACTGACTTAGACTTGAGACTTTGATGATTAGGCGTTCACTTTAGAACCTGCTAAACTTGCTTCTGACTAACTCACTAAAGGGTGAAAGCGACGATTTATTATGAGTGATGGCAATCATGGGTGAAAGCGAGATGAAATGGATGCACCATTTTGGTTTTTTCAGATATTTTGAGGCTATTTTTGGAATTTTCAAGATTTTACAATGAACAAACTAACTTACAGATCTATCCTAGGGGTCTCGGGAGCTGATCCATAGATTAGCCTTGCCTATGTTATACACACAGAGACCACGTAGTTCGACTGGTGGTGGACTCACTTGATGATAATATGGACAAATGGATTGCCGTTTTATTGTCTAAAGGACTAACTTAAGATGCAGACTAGATGGGCAAACAGATTGCCAATGTGACAGATGCCTAAAGGAATGACCTAACCGTCTCGGGGGATGATCAAAGATCAACCTTGCCTACGTTCAAGCTCAAAGACGACGTAGTTCGACAAGATGCCAAACTTGACTTAATGATGAATTTTGAAGATTTTCCAATATTTTGACCTACTTTTGGATTTTTTGAATGATTTGGATGTTTTTGGATTTTTGAATGTTTTTGAAATTTTTGATGGATTTTGACAATTCGAATATGGATATGTGATGATATCAGTGCTTTGTTTTGGAATTTTTGTTGAAAACCAAGCTTAATATTGATCAATCGGATTGATGGATTGATAGTTTGCCAAAGTGTGTTAAGTCAAAAAAAAAGTGATAATGCACTCGTAAGTTCTAGGAAGTTGTGTTATCCCAGAGTAAACTCGTACAAAAAGGATAATTTGGCTAGGTGTGTTAAGCCAAACGAGGTGATTATGGATTTGATAATTTGGCTAAGTGTGTTAAGCCAAACAAAGTGATGATAATGAACTTGTAAACCCAAGGAAGTTGTGTTATCCTAGAGTAAACTCGTGCACAAGATGATAGTTTGACTAAGTGTGTTAAGTCAAACAAGGTGATAGTTGATTGGATTCAATTGATCAAGATCGATGAAACTTGATTTGGAACAAAATTTTTCTGATGATTTGATGTGACATTGAAGTACACATTAGATGCAACTGATATGGATTTTTCAAATTGATGTTTGATGATAGATAAAGCTTGATAAGGAATGTCTTCCTGTCAAAATATGCCATGGGCTGGTGACTTGGATTAATGTTCACAAATGATTTGACCAAGTTGATTTCATGTGTGCCAATGCTTAGATCACTTCATAAGTTGGAGGATATATATCAAGATTTATTCTCGAAGCAAGATGGAAATATCTGCCCCTAGTGTCTAGCAATGTTTGAATGGCCATGGGTGGTTTTCTAGATACGAATGGATGAATGGATATGGATAATCTTGTGACAAGATAAGGGTGTTCAAATTGAGGATTCTCATTGAAATAATGCTTCAAGGCTCAGATAATGTATTGGATAGGATGGGATCAATGAAAATGACCCATGTCAAGATGTCTACCATAAGCAACTGTAAAGTGTGCACCAAAATTTTCCAAGATCAAGATAACTTGGAGTATGGATGTAGATGGAAAATGGATTGGATAAACGGTTCATGGATAAACGGATGATATGGATGGAATGTTGGATTTATTATGGATGCAATAAGATGCTTTCTTCTGAACTGGCGCACGTAGATGCTCGATTCTACACATGACGCCTGTTTGCCAAGTTTTCAGCATGGTACTTGTCCAAAGCGCCACCAAAATGGTCTTCGCTAGAGGACGATTTTTTTCTTTACTATTTTCAATCCTTTTTTTTATTTTTTTGGATTTTTGTATATTTTGATTTTTTTGTTGTCGCCAAGACGCCTGTTTGCCAGGTTTTCATCAAGGTAACCATTTTTTCAGGACATTTTCTGATTGTTTTTGTATTTTCTGAGAGATTTTAAGCTGATGCTGAACCACCTGGTGGTGCTGATGTTGATGCTTCTGTCATAATGTGCCATCGATATCCTGCTTGTAGAAGTTGTTTTGCCAAGATATGTGCACTTGAATGCAACTTTTGAAAAAAAAAAGTTTGCTTTACTGATACTGGAGTTAACTCTGTCTTTGTGCGCACATCGCGATAGAGTGCCCTTTGAATCCTTATGATGAAGGGTTGCTGCCAATACATGGTCAATGCGAGAATTGGATATCATGTGTGGAGGTGTGGATGGAGTGTGTTTAGGGATAAAATATGGGTTGGTTGATGGTTTGGAACCTTTGACTTTCCAAACTTGGGAAGATGAGCAATAATGAGTGGATACGGAAGTGTATGTGGAATTAGGACCAACTTCTTGATACACTTTGTACGTCGCTTGAGAAGCATGCTTTTTCTTTTGTGGAAATATTTGATGGATACTTGCCCCATTTTTATTTTTCCCCATAGTTTCTTTGACTAATGGAGTTTGATAGGGATAGTCATTCTTTGTATTCTTTGGTATCCACTTGTATTTTATTTGTCCTTCGTGCTTCATCATTTGATTTGAATCTTTCTTTTGACGTTGGTCCCAATTTGTGGATGGGGTGATGGGTGGATGAAGATTCATGATATGGCGGGTTGTAGTATTGACATTGGTTTCATCATAAGGATTCTTCGTGCTCCCTATGTTGATGTTTTCTCGAGATGAAGTTGCCCCCAGTATGGTGATAGTATTACTGATATGTTGAGATCCCTTGATTGTTGAATAGCCAAGGCCTTGACATTTAGGATTTCCAAAAATCTGAACTAGTTCTAGGATACCCTATTCATGTAGGCCTAATCCTTTGCCTTGATAATTCATCTGTTGAAAAAATTTATTTGCCATAGGATATGATTCCCCTTGGAAACAAGGTGTTGCTCCTTCTCTGCTCTGTCGTGGATCTTCAAAAGTGTCAGCTTCTTTATTGATAAGATGATTTTCCCTTACAAAGGTAAGTGATCCAACTTTATAAGTGATATGATCCTCCACATGTGGGATGACTTTCTGATTGATATCTTTGGTTTGATCTTGTGAGATATCAGATTGTAGTGCTTCTTCAATAAGTGTTGATGCTTCACTATCTACACAAAAGTCTTCCTCATGACTCACTTCATAGGATGTGTCTGATTCATGACTTATGTACAAGCCTTCTTCATGATCCATTTTTGATATGTCTCTGCATTTCTCTACATCTTGATCATGTGTACAAATTTTTAGAGTAGGAGACTCTTGTTCCTCAGTAAGAGTATGAGACTCTTGTTTTGAATGAAGATCATCTACAGGTCCATCCAAAGAAAGCATCTTATGGGTAGATGGAAGAGTATGTGCTATGCAGATATGGTCATCATTTGCAACATCTTGTATAGATAGGAGAGTTTCCATTATATCGTTGTAGTAGCTTGGAGATACAAATTCTTGATCTTGAGTGATTTCGGAATTGCTTTCAACATGCTTTGGATCAAGTTCTTGGCATGGGTCAATTTCAAAGAATGGACTTCTTTCTTGGATATCTTCATTAGGAAGTGGCTCAATATTCTCTTGAACTTTGAGTGGATTTGGATCAAATTTTGACCTAGGGATTCCTTCAATATCTTTAACCATGAGGTCAAAGGATGTCAATATGTTGTTGGAAGGGCCATTGCTAGACCTTGATGGAAGATTTTGATCATGCTTTGGAATAAGTTCTTGAAATATGTCCTCTGACTCGTTAGGTGATGTAGAGACATTGTCAACACGATCAGTGGTGGATGTATCTTGGTTTATGTCAATGGGATCAAATAATGTTAACACATCTTGAAATAGATTGCTAAAAAGTGGCTCTTGATGAACGACGATTTGATCAATGGATGAGGTAGACATATCTTCAATGTGCTCATTGATGGATTGATTTTGATCATTGTTTTCAACAATTTTGGTGGAGGGATTGTCAATGTTCTCAACCATATGATCAAGTGATGTTGATATTTCTTGAATTTGATCATTGTTGGGCATCATTGGTGAGTTTTGATCATAATTGAAAAGTAGCTCTTGGTGTATGTTGATTTGATCATTGGTCAAGGTTGAAACATCTTCAAAGTGCTTATTGATAGATTGATCTTGATTTTTGATTTCAACAATTATAGTGGGAATCTGTTGCAAGCTTTGTTGGGCGAGTAAGGCCTTCGTTTGCTGCTGACCCAACAACGCTTGTTGTTTGTCATGTTGTTTTTGTGCCAAAAATGCTTTTTGTTGGGCTCTTTGTTGTGCAACTTCTTCTTGGATTGCTTGCAATAGTGCGTAGAATTCTGCTTGCACTTGCGCTTGTTGGGCTACTTGAGCTGCTTGTGCTTGCTGAGCAACTAGCTGTGTAGCTTGTTGGGCTTGGAGTGCCTTTTTGTGGGAAGCTTCTTGTGCAGCTTGCAACATGATGGAGAATGAATTGGTTGTGCTGTGTTTTGGCAGCGGTGGTGGTGGTCGTGGAATGGGAATCATGTTGATTGTTGGGGTTGCTTGGATGGTTTCCATCTATTGTTGCGATATCGATGGAAAAATGGGATGATTTGGTATGATGTTTTGATTTGGCATGATAGACTGAAATTGAACATTGTTGTGGTCTAGAATCATATTTCCTTGATTTAGGTAACTTTAATTTTGCATGGTGTTACTTTGACTTGAATCAACATATGGAGTTGCCAATATATTGCTAGGATTTTGAACAACATTAGGGGGATTTGCAAGCATATCTACCCCAAAATTCACCAAGTATGGATTTGAAATGGTCATGTTTGGTATAGTTGCACTTGGTATGTATGGATTTGGTAGGATGACATTGTTTGGAAAACTCATGCAATGAGCATTTGGTTGATAGATTTGCAAATTTGGACTTGGATTTAAATCTATCATTGGGAAAGGTGTTCCAAAATTTGGATTGGGTATGCTCATATTTGTTGTACCATTGATGTCTGTATGAGATAATGCTCCCATGTATGCATTGTACAAGCTTTGAAAATCAAATGGTATTGCAAGGCTTGGATAGTTTGGTTGAATCGAATTGCTCATGATCGATGGATCAAGTTTATATTCCATGTCCCTCTTTTGTTGAGATCAAGTTTGAACCATAAAATGAAGATCAATTTTCAAGAATGTAAGAGATGAACCTCTAATTCTTTAGATCGGTCTAAACCTTAAGTTCAAAGAAGTGAAGAACTAGGATAATTGAAGGATCAAAGCGATAATGAAGATGAGATAAACGGAATATGAGTGATGTGGATGAATGGAACTCTTAAAGAAACTTTGAAAGAAATGCTAAAACTTTTAGGACTTTGATTTGATTGATTCGTGATTGGATTGATGGATTGACTAGATGTGTTAAGTCAAACAAAATGTGATGAATGTAATCGTAAAACTCTAGGAAGTAGTGTTATCCAAGAGTGAACTCCTACAAGATGGTAGTTTGACTAAGTGCGTCAAGTCAAACGAGGTGATGATTTGATAATTTGGCTAGGTGTGTTAAGCCAAACAAGATGAACTTGTAAACCCTAGGAAGTTGTTTTATCCAAGAGAGAACTCGTGTATAAGATGATGGTTTGACTAGTTGTGTTAAGTCAAACAAAGTTATTTGATTTTGCCTAAAGGTTTAGCATAAAAGATGTTTACAAAGTTTCCAAGAGTTGTTGGTGAGGTGACTTTTGACTGATTTAGTGGTTGGAAGATGGATGAAAGTGACTGAATTTGATCCTAGACTTGACCTAGAATAACACTTATGCTTACAAGACCTCGGTGTTGAAGAACACGCTATATTTCCTATGAGAGGAAAGTAAACCTTTCAAACAATTCAGGATCTCAAGACGCTCCTCACTAGCTTTCACACTAAGCTTTTTGAACTTCGATTTTGGGATTTTGATCATGTTAGAAAACACATGTGTAATCAAATTTGTCTTTTATCTTGTCTTAGTGAATCCTTTTTACCAAAATCACTTGCTTGATTATGTTTTCAAATAGAATGTCTAATGTCCCACTTTCGTTTTCATCCCACAATGTTCATTATGTGGAAATCAAAGAAATTAGGGCAAAAGTTTCCTAGGTTTATCCTTAGTGAAAACAAATGATGATAGAATTCGAGCACTTAGAAACCTCTAAGGATATGATCCCTAGGGAAAGCAAGAGTGCTTAAATTCGTCAAGGATATTTGTTTCCTCCAAGGTGTTTGAAATTTGAGGCTCTTTGTGAATGTTTGTTTTTCAATGTTTTGAATCCAAGCAAAGTGTTTTTTATTCCAAGCACTTCTTACAACCCTAGGATGATGAGGCAATATCTTGTTGGGTTCCCACTTGGATAAATCCACCTGCACATATCTTGTGTGAATGGCTAAATACTTGACCACACTGGCTCCCCTCCACGACACTCACTTATTCGGGTCAGCCAAGCATTAGTACCCATGAATCTCCCATGGCATACTTTCCATTTCCACAACAAGACTTGTGTTGAAATACTTTGCATTTTATAGATTGAAAGATTGAAAGATTGAGAGATTTTGAGGAATGTGGGATTATTCACAAACCAATGACAAGGTGCCACTTGTCAAGTTGTGAGAGGGTGAGGAATGTGCTAGCCTTGGCCAATGTGCCAATTTGAAATTCAAATTTGGATGAAATGACATGTTTAGGGGGGATGAAAGGTGCAATAAATGCCATGTTTGACTTGTGCAAATAGCATTTAAAACCTTGTTGGAAGGGACAAATCCCTTTTGGGGGGAAGATTCAAATTGGAAGAATATTCCATTTTGATTCCATTTTGAATGTAATTAGAAGAATTAATAAATCAAATAAATGATTTATTGGTGCAAGTGGGTGGGTTAGTTAAGAGTTTGGATTTGACTCTAGTTGAGTCAAAAGCTAGAGAATGATAATCATGATTAGAAGCTAATAAATGTAGATTAATTAACTTGGATGATATTAGGAGGTGACATTTGATTAAATAAGTTTGATTTATTAATTCAAATGAGAAGAACATAAGGATTAAATAATTTGATTTATTTAATGAACCTTAGGAAATTAATCAATAAATTGTCTTAATTGATTAATAGGAGAATTCGATGCACGATGTTAGTTTTGCATGTCTACAGATTCAATATTTCATAAGGATGTTGAGTTTGTTAATTTAAGCTAACTTATCCTAACATGTGGGATATTTTAGGTCTCTCTTGCAGACTTGGCATCCACACACAGCTCATTTTAATCTATCAAATATCACATTTTTTATTTGGATAACTCAATCAAAGATATTTATCTTGGTTTAGATAAAACTTATTGAACAAAACTTATCTCATCACATATATGTTCAAATATTTTTTAATATGGCTATTCATACGATGTTTATTTGACCTCATCTTATTGCAGTACGTCATCACATTATCCTACACCCCTTTAAGAACTTTTTATATATATCCTGAGAATCATATTTATGTGTCTTTGTCTCTCTACTCATATATCATGTCCATCTCCAGACTCTACCTTGCATGCTTATTAAATATATGGTCAATGATAGTAAAAAAATAGTAACAATCAGGTTTTTCAATTGATTCAAACATGTAATTAAACCATAAAAAAATATTCACAACATATGAACAATAGGTATATGAGCAAAGAATCTTGCAATAAAACCCACCACCAAAAACACCCAACCTTGTATCAATCAAAGTAAAAAGATATGTCAATGGGCCCTTGGTCTACTAGTGAAGTTGAAAGGTTCTCAATGAGCC